>PVKU01003335.1:62180-183306 GCA_004027475.1 Anoura caudifer
CCCCGTCTTTTTCTCTCTTCCCACTTCATTTTGTATAAATAAAAGGAAACAAAGTTAAGGGTAACAAAAGAACCACCACCCATGAACACTTAAGTTGCACACTTGGCCTACAGAAATCAAGAAATTCAAATTTTCTATATTTTTAAAAATTCATTTACGTTGTGTGTAATTTGTATAGTTTTTCAATGTTTGTTGAACTTTTACATAAGCTGCTTTAATGTGAATCACATGAAAAATGTGGTTGAAATTTATGAGTGCTTTAACATTTGCATTTCCTGTTCTGTGGGAGTATTTTGTAAATTTGGTGTTAGCCTAACAGGCTGGGAGGGGGACAAAGAGAGTTGGAAAATGCCCTTCCTTTTTGGCTAGTTGGCATGACTTGGGTGAAAGGATGGTGATTTCCCAGTGGGAAAGGGGCCATTTTTATTTCATGAAGAGCCAGGTTTTGCCCTAAGGAGATCAGGAAGCATTCGTTTCAGACAGGGGGAAAATAGTAGCATCACCAGCAAGCAACAATAGTTCACTACTTGAGAAGACCCGCCTAGTGAGCGTACAGACTCTGTGCTTCTGGGACTCAGAATCCCAGGAAAGAGCTCCAGGTCTTAAGAGATGTCGCAGATCCTTATCTACTTACCACAGGAGCCAAATCTTCACTGCTATTCCTTTGGGTTTAAGGCACTTCTTAAAGTAATTGATGCTTTTTGATTCTGATGAAAATGATTTTTCTTAGAAAAATGCATGAGTATATGCAGAAATATGCACACACACACAATTTTACATAAGAGTTCAAGATTTTTATGGATCCCCTAGAGCCCGTCCACAGACCTCATGAGGAATCCTGAGACCCTGTTTTAAGAACTAGATTTGAGCATTGCTTCCTCCTGCCCTCATAACCACACAACTAACTCCCATGCCCCCAAGTCCTCTTTTAAAATGCCTTTGAAGTAGAATATATAAAGTTCCAAAAATCGTAATGTAAATTAAATTATTCCTGTGTAACAAGAGACAGGGGGTTGTGGGTAACAAGAGAAAGAAGTCTTTCTTAGTCTCCCCTTCATTTCTAACCTTGATGTTTTTTATACATAAGATTAGTGTTCATTAAATCATTGGAGAGAAGTGGGGATGATGCACGGAGAAGATACATGTGACTATCTGAAGACACTATTTTTATCTTATTTTTCCTGACCTAGTATTTGCCAGAACTTTGGTGTAAGAGAAAAACAAGGGAGCGAAATGTTTGTATAATACCATGATCCACACAGTTTTAATGAATTCCTCCCTCATAGATTCATGGAATATTGCTAATTGGCATATTCTTCCCAGCACTTCTTGCAACATCTGTAATGACAAGCATTTTTACTACAATTGTACTAAGAATTATAGTCAACACAAAATAATGCACAACTGATATATTAGCTATTTAGTGAACAGATTGCAAAAAGCTGCTGATTATTCAAGTACATCAGTTTCTGGAAACTATTCAATTAACAATTGCTTTCTGCTCACATGTGGGAGACAGTCAATAAATGTTGAATCTGAATCTGTTTCAATTGAGGCAAAAGTGAAACAATGATCGTTACAAGATTGTTTTTCAGATGCCTTCCCGGCTCAGGCCATAAAATGCATGTTTTATTCCTGAAGAACACTCTTAACAGTGCTATGGGGAGATAATTCAGGTCTATTCTGCATCTCAACCTGCCCCTGAGGATAAAGTCCAAAAAGTTTCAAGATCATAGTGTTAGAAAGCAAGATGGTTTTTAGGCCCTTCAGAAAAGAATAGCCTTAAATACAGCACTTTTTAACCCTCCAATAGTCTTGCCAAAGTTATCTTATTATTTAATTAATAAAAATTATGTTCAGCACGTGTATCAAGAGCATTGTTCCTGGAACATGATTTGCATGAAAACATTATTCTATTTTGTAGATGATGAAAGACAGGTTGAGAAATGTCAAATAATTTAATCAATTTATCTTTATGATAGTACAGTAATTAGTCAATTAATATAGTTAATATGACTAGTTATAATGCTTTTTCTAAAAGAGATTTTCTATTTTTTAACATTTACCAGGAGGATAGTTAAAGGGAGGTTAAAATAGTTAAAGGGAGGTTAAAAACAAACTTAAAATGTGGCCATTCTCCCACAGGTGGGCCTGCCTTTAGTATGCATATTAGGAGATATTGGATTTGGGGAGAAATAGCCTCCTCCCTCAAATTAGTTGGAAATCCAGCCACCTCAAGTTTTACATGTCCTAAAGAGTTTTTTCAATTACATCAGTGGGTTATTTTCTGTCTTCAAGTAGTAATTTAATTAGCTAAAATGTAAAAAATTGAAGAGGCAGGAAGTGATTATATTTCACTAGACTTCAAAAGCAGTTAGTTAGGGCCAAACTTCTAATGTCAATTGGCCGTCAACTTGCATTTCAGGGTCAAATGGCCCTGTGACTAGCTTCTCTTTGTCATGTATCTCAAGACCCCCTGCACCTTCACGGTTAATTGACATGCCCTTAGATACTCATTGCCACGGACGGACCCATGCTTGTACTTTTAGAGCATTAAGACATGAACTTTACCACTTGAATGCCAATGTAGTTTATTCTTTGCAGGGCTGGCTTCGTGGTTGTGTGACGTGTGCAGTAGTAATACAGGGCTCCATGCTCAGAAGGACCTTGTACTTGGTTTAATGCTCTGCTGTCATTATCTTGAAATTCTTAGTGATTTTTAAACAAGGGCTTTTACACTCTTGCACTGCACCCCGCACATTATGGAGCCAGTCCTGATTCATTATAATCACTTTTAGGCTTTTTTTCTATTTTAAGATTTTCATGAAAATGCTTGACTTTGTTGGGAAGATTATCAAATACCTATCTAACCTGGTGTAGTAGGGGGCATGAAGGAATTAGAAGTGAATAGTATGATTCAGTGTGATTCTGCTGTGCTTCCAAAATGTCAAACGCTAAAATTCCCCTTTCTGACTGTTACCTCAGGCTCACCTGTCCCAAGTCCTTTTCACTACAAGAGTAGCCCTTCACTTCTCCCTGATGGAATTCATAGCTCTATGTGTCACACACTTATGTGCCTTGTACTTTATGTGCACTGCCTCATTTAATCCTCACAGCAGCCATGGAAAGTGGTGTCGTTACACCTTTTTTATTGTGAGGAAGGCAAGGTCAGAGGGCTTTACTAATTTGCTCAGAACTTTAGGTAAGGTCTGTTATTTTGTGTTTGTTTGTTTGTTTGTTTGCATCACCAGCATCCATTTCGCACTTACACAGAGAACCCTTTTTAATGTAAGACCAATATTTAGTTCCATTTGAGTTTTCTCTAAACATCTCTCAATCCTTCTTTTTTAAAAAAAAATTTGATTGACTTTATTGAGGTGACATCAGTTAATAAGATTACATAGGTTTCAAGTGTACAGTTCCATGATACATCATCTGCATATCACAATGTGTGCCTACCACCTACAGTCAGATCATCTTCTGTCACCATCTATTTAACCCCCTTTATCCTTTATTATCCCCCCAGCCCCCTTCTCTCTGGTAACTACTCTACAGTTGTCTGTGTCTATGAGTTTTTGTTTGTTTGGTGATTTGTTGCTTTCAGTTTTATATCTCACATGTGAATGGAAATAATATGTTGCTTAATTTATTCTGTCTGACATTTGCTTAGCAGGATATTCTCAAGATCAATCTGTGTTGTCACAAATGGCAGTATTTCATCTTTTCTAATGGCTGAGTAGTATTCCATCGTATATATGTACCACATCTTTATCCAATCATCTGTTGAAGAACACTTCCTCTTTCATTTCCTCTGTCTTCATCTCCCCTCTTCTCCCAAATTCTCATTCCTTTTTCCCTCAGTTCTTACTCCTTCTAGACCTGGACTTCCCTTTTTCACCCATCTGGTAGTCCTGTTGAAAATTCTGTTTTGTTGTAAATAATTTCCCCCATATCTTTAACCTTTTCACAAATAACCCCTTTGCCTTTTACAATTTTATGACTTTGATATCATCTTGTAAATAAAAATTATATAAATGAGCCATCACTGCAGAAAAACAGTAACTATTTTGTTTGCATGATAGAAAGTATTCCCCAAAATAAATCAGTTATAGCAATTTTGATATCATTATCATTACAGAGTGATTGGCCTCTCGAAAACAAAGCACATTAGATAATGTAGAATTAATTAATACCTTTTCCACATTAATTTTACAAATATTTATCGAGTACCCCTGCGTGCCAATATTTTTAAGAAAACATAGTTGTTATTGGCATTCAATTATTTGTATTTAACAAAGCTCTTATTGATTATAATAAAGACCATTGTAGTCTCATTGTAGACCTATTTAGTCTCACCTAGAATGTCAATAATCAGCTGAGGCCTCCCTGCCTTTTGTTATCTCAGTTCTTGGTCCTGTCTCATCACTATCACCAGTTATTTTTCTTAAACACACATCTGATTATATCCTTCTCCTGTTTAAAAACAGTGATTCATTCAGTAACTATTGACTGTATCCCTACTATGTGCCAAGCATGTAATAGACACCAGGAATACAATGAAGAAAAAGATGGTTATAAGGACTTGCTGTTATGGTGATTACATTCTAAAGGTAACTTCCCATTTTTTTCCCTCGGTAATAGCAATACTTTAGAACAACATGGAGGGCTTATCATAATCAGCATAGCACTTACTGTTCCAGTTTTATCCCTGTTCATTCTACCTCCCTCACCCCTGGGCACGCTGTGCTCCCACTGACGCAGTGGTTCTGTTTCCACAGCATGCACTTTCAGGCTGGTGCTATTTCTTCTGCCTGCAATGCCTTCCTTTCCTTTCTCTGACTTAAAAAATTTCACCTCTTCTTTAAAGTTGAGCTCCCGTGTCAGACTTTCAACTTCTTCACTAAGCCTTTCTTAAGTAACCTACCAACCTCAGCATAGCAATTATTGAATAGGAATTTCCTTCCTCTTTCTTTTTCCCTTTCTTGCTCTTTGAATCTGGGGGTCTTATGCACTAAATTTAAAGATTTACAAGAAAAGTAAAATAAGTAGTGGGGAATGAAGAACTGCAAAATCCATTAGCAAACTGAATACAGCACTAAAATTCAGCTAGGGTTATTATTTGATGGTTGGTTATAAACACTGGACAATAAGTAGGGATAATATGCCTAATAGACAAGGCCCCAGCATCCAAGGAATTTACAATGTAGTGGGGGAGATACAGCTCTTTACATGAAACTACAGTAATCAATACAAAAGAGTAGGTGATGGAGTGCTGTTTTCGAGGCATACACTAAGCCAAATTTATAGATCAAGTGAAGGCACTTAATGAGACCATTTGACTTGACCCCCCAACTCCAAGCAAGAATTTAATGAACCCATTTTACAGATAGGTAGGTAAGGCCCAAAGAGGTTACGTGGCTTGCTCAAAGTCACATAACCAAATAGCTGCAAGAGAGACCAGAACCCAGGATTTTTCCTGAGCAGAACTGTCTGCCCTACACTACTATCAGGCAACCCATCAGTAAATCCTATTAGTTCTATCTTCAAAATATGTCCAGATTCACCCTGACTGGTGTGGCTCAGTGGGTTGGGCATCATCCTGCAAAGGGAAAGATTGCCAGTTCAATTCTTGGTCAGGGCACATGCCTGGGTTGTGGGTTCTGTCCCTGGTTGGGGCATGTATGAGAGGCAACCAATCGATGTTTCTCTCGCATAGATGTTTTTCTCCCTCTCTTTCTCCTTCCCTGCCCCTCTCTCTAAAAATAAATAAATAAAATCATATATCCAGATTCTAAACACTTCTAACAATTTTCACTACTGCCATCAAAATTCAGAACAGTTTTTATTTCTTCCTCAGATTGTTTCAATATCCTCCTAACTCATCTCCTTGCTCCCACCTATAACCTGTTTTCAACAAAGAACTAGAGTGATCCTATCATTCCTCTGCTCAAAATCCTTCAATATCTCTTCATGTGACTTCAAATAAGAACCTAAGCTGTTAGGTTGGCCAATGAGGCCCTACATTAACTGGCTCTCTGAATGCATCTCCTGTTACCACCCTCTTACTCCCTGTCCAACTCTACTCCTGCCTACTTGCTGTTCCCTGAACATGACCCTTGCATTTGCTTTTCCCTTTTCCTAGAATATTCTTCCTCCAGAAAGATGCATGATTCTCATTTTTTTTTTAGGACTCTGCTCTAATGTCACCTAACCAAAGTGGTCTTTTCTGGTCACCTTCTGAAAAAAAGGGATTTCTCCCAGCTTTGTAACCACTTCATCCTGCTTTTTTTTCTTCATAGCATTTATCCCCACTCTGACACATTTATTAGTTTATTTTTATTTTTTCCCCTTCCCAGAATATAAATTCCATTAGAGCAGAGGCATTGTCAGTCTTATTCTCTGCTGTATTTCCAGTAACTAAAATGACACCTGGTACATAGTAGGTGCTCAATTATGAATTGTTGAATGAGAGAAATAAAGGATTATTAGTAAAGACTATAGTCCTAATCAAACTGGCTTCCATTATACCTGGGACATGACTTGTGTTTTCTTGATTCTTGGAACGTCTAACCCTCACACCTCTGCCATTGAATCTGTTCATCCTTTGTGATCCACGTTAAATCTCACTTCCTCTCTAAATTTTAAGTGTTCTGAGGAACATTAATTCCATAGTATGTTAACAGTTGGTCCTTGTATTAGGTTCTGCAGAGAAACAGAACCAACAGGATCTGTATATATACAGAAAGAGATTTATTATAAGCAATTGACTTGTGATTATGAAGACTGGCAAGTACAAATCTGCAGTGTGTGCCAGCAGGCTCAAGACCCAGTAGAGCTGATGGTGCAGATGAAATCCAAAGGCATCTGCTGGACTGCCTCTTGCCCTATGGGAAGGCCAATCTTTTTGTTCTATTCATGCTTTCAACTGATTTGTTGGAGCCCACCCACATTGTGGAGGGCAGTCTGCTTAGTCAGAGTTTACAGATTTGAATGTTAGTGTCATCCAAATATACTCTTCAAGCTGATACATAAAATTAACCATCACAATCTCTAAAAAAATGACCCTGTTATTGAATAATTTTGTGAAACCCTGGATTAATTAATGTTTGTTCACAGTGGTCTTCTTAAAGTCTTACATGTACTATCAATTTCCAGGGTGTGCACCCTTTGGGACTAGTGTTCCATGCATATGCATTGGGAAAATGCTAGACCAAAAGGTCATTAAGATTCTTTCCATTTCTAAAAGGTGAAAATCCTAACTGACTTGCCCAAAGTTCGTGACTGCATTCATTGCATTAGATCTTAGACTTAAACTCAGTTTTCTTACACATTCATTATGCAAAGTTATTTATGACAGCTTTAAAATGGCAAAAAAATTGAAAACCTCCTAATAGCTTATTAAGATAAAATTAGTTAAAATTCATGCTGTATGCAGATGAAAGAATACTGTGCAGCTTAAAAAAAAAAAGAGGAGGCTCTTTGTGTACTAATATGATACAATCTCCAAAATAAATTATTTAGGTGAAAAAAGAAAGTGGAGAACAATGTGTAGTATATTACCTTTTATGTAAAAATGTGTGTTCAGAGCCTCTATTCTATGTCCTTAAGGTCATTGTTAACATGTTTTGCCTCCAAGGAGGAGAACAGAGTCACTAGGACATAGAGGTGGGAGGGAGACTTTTTGCCATATATTGTTTCTTTTGATTCCTGAACCTTGTGAATCTATTACTAATTCACAAACAAAAAGTAAAGAAATTAAAAACAATCTAAGGTAATTCTAATGAATCAGGAAGCTGGAAAACACTGGACTGTGTGTTGTCCTCCTAGACCAGAATCCTCAGAATATTAGTGCACGTTTTGCCCCATGCTACCTCCAGTGACTTCCCTTATGCATCCTTTGAAAGAGATAATTACGCCCCTCTCCCTTCTCCTGCCTTCCCAACTTCTCAGCCCTAATACAGGCTTGTGATTCTCAGGGGAGCACCAGTTAGAGTTATTCTGTGTCTGCCAAGCTTATTACAACCTGAGAGGAAGGCTGTATCAGGGCAAGGAGGGGCCAAGGAATGGCCAGCAGCCCAGACCCAAGACGGATGTCCTGAGATGAGCACTGGGCTCTGGTGCCAATTTAGCATACTCCCTCCTTGCATTTCAGTTTTCTCCTTTGGAAAATAAGGATAATTTACTTGTATTGGGGAGGTTTTAAGGCTCAAATGAGATTATAGATGAAAATGTACTTGGCAAATGCAATGGGTTCCATATATGTGGAAGAGAGGGATTTGTTGTTGGAGAGTAAATTGCTCCAGGTGCATCCACTAAAACAAGAATGAAGCAGCATTGTTCCTGGTCACCACACCACCATTCCTCATAAAGGAAGAACAAAGGGGCCATGTCTTCTGCAAGCTCTGGAACCTCACCCTGAGTGTATAAGAGACATTATGGAGAAGCTGAAGTTCAGAGACATAGGACATAGCTAGAAATTACCTTCCCTGTCCAAATGGGCTCACTCACCAGCCAAGGTCTTTCCTGTGACCAAGAGAGGTTATGGTGTTTAAAGGGTGCCTTTTAAAAGCTGCCTTTTTTATTTAGAGTGGAGTAATTTTAGAAGTAGATCATGGAATTATTTTCAGAGGCATTGGAAGGAGGCCAGTAATGAGTTACATGACCTTGGACCAGTGATTTCACCTATCTGGGTCTCAGTTTCCGAGTCTGTAAATGAAAAGGTTGTTAGGACCCTAACCCTTTCCAATTCTAAAGTAAGAAAACTATCCAGTAACACTGGAAAAACAAAAACAGAAATCCCAGGCATTTGTGCAATTCTGCGTTCAAACTGTCATCAAATTTAGACCATAATTTGCAGTGAGAACCACTTGAGATCAGCATCCTTGTTCGTTAACACATGACCATTTTTCCCTCTCGTATGCACTTCAGTTTGACCTGCCCTACCAGCAGTACTTCCTCTCTTCCTTCAAACAAATAAATAATGAGCCAAGTAGCCCAGAATGAAATTAGTAGCAGGTGTAACAGCTTAGTTTTAATGATGGTGCAACCAAATTTTAATTGAATAAAGACTCATAACTTTTCTGTTAGCCCATTAATGCTTCACAAGTACTCAATGTATGTTGGCCACACCTAGCTCCCAGGACGGGAAATACTAACACTCTTAGCATCCATTGTCAGCTCTCCTTTCCACCTCTAGAAACAGACCCATTTTCCTGTAAAATTTAAGTTTCACTTAGGCCTGGATTTTGTTTGTTTTGTCTTTTAAAGTTGTTTGCATTTCAATTTGTCACAGGACTCTACTCTTTTCCTGAGGGGAGAGGGTGAGTCAGAGTGTGTGTTGCTGTGTATTGGAGTACAGTTCCGATTGGGAGCCCTCAGAGCGCCAGTGTGTTCCCTGACCTTTCCAGATGCCACCTTCTTCCTGAACACCAGGCCAGTTGGGCACCTGAGCAGGGGACCTCAGGTGACTTAATTTAGTTTGCCACTACCTATTACATCAAACAAATGGATTTTTCATTCTTGAAAAAACTCATGAAAGGGCATGTTTCTTATTAGAGGTTCACATACTAATTTTTATAAAAATTTCCTTGATGTGACTCATGCTAAGTAATTCTGAAGATATCCTTCCCCGCTCCGAATATTGTTGCATGAAGGCTATGAAGTTGAAACAGGCAAGTCCTGAGTATGAAAGCTTTAATTTATCTACTTCATTTCTTTTTTTATATTTGTAGTCTTAGTCTCTCTTTTCCTATTTTATGACCACTGAACGTGTTCCTAGTCCCCATCTTAAACCTAGGATTTGATGTATTGGTAGGAGCAGCTGGACACTCAAGATGTTTTTATGATTTTTTAATCCCCTTTTCTGTGTATGTAATATTAAGTAAATGATAAACATTGCTTTTAACAGTTTAACAAGGAAGAAGGAAAGACCCTAATTTCTTCATGGAGAAGTGTTTCCCCTTCAATGTGGAAATGTAGATCAAGAATATCAAAAGCTGGTCTCTGAGTGATTGCATCTGACTTTAGGATCCAGGCACATTTTTTTGGTTTTGCCAAGTTGTGCCTTTCCTCCCGGGATTTTCAGTGAACACCATGCTAGTGTCCGTTCACACTGTGAAGTGGATGCTGCTCCAGAGGACGCGCCGGAGCTGTGCTCCCTGTTGAGCCTTCTGGGATGTATAATGTGTGGAGACAGCCCTGGAGCTGTACCTGCTGATGCTGGCTGTTCGAGAATACATTTTGGAGATTTTGTTTCAAAAACAAAAAACAAAAAGAACTATCCATAGGACCTTCCCAATGTCTCATTTTATAAAAGATCAGAAATGGCAGCAGAAAGAATTATATGAAGGTATTCATGTATCCAACTCAGTATTAATTTTTAAAGTTTTGTTTATTATATTTTATATAAAACAAAACATCATTGATATAAAGTTGAAGTCTACCTGTTTTTCCATCTAGTCCCATTATTTTCCAGAGATAACAACTTACATAACTTAAGATTGCATACTTCTGTCTATATCTATTTTTATATTTTTACTAAAGCCATGAGAATCTATAAACTAGCTATTGTATTGCTTTGTATGCTTTAAACATTTACATAAATTACATAATTGAAAATTATATAAAATTACATAAATTAGAATGATAACACTCTCATATTCTACAAAATTGCTTTCTTTACATGTTTTTAAGATCTATATATATAGTCACATATAAATTTATTTTATTTATTTATCTTTGCTATGTAGTATATTGAAAAATATTTCCTGTGTAAAATAAAAGCATAGAATATTCTCCTTTTTTACTTAGAGTTTTAAACTTTTTTTTAATACTTAAGTCTTGTTCCATCTGGAATATATTTTTGTTTATGAATGTGAATTAGCAATCTGATTTTATAATTTTCTTCATATAGTCCCTGCACACTTGGATAGATTTATTCCCAAGAATCTTATAGGTTTGCTAAATGTCATCTTTTTAATACAGTTTCTAGCTAGATGTTCTTAGTATTTTGGAACACTATAGATTTTATATGTTCATCTTTTAAGTAACTACCATAAACTGTTTTTAACCTGTTCTCAAAAATTTTCTGTAGTTTTTTTAGTTTTTCTATAGATCATGATATTGCTTGCAAATAAGGATAAGTTAGGTTTGTTCTTTCTAATAATCATGTGCTGTTAATTTTTTTTTTGAACTAGTGAGGATCTTTAGTACAGTGTTTAATGCTAAGGGTGATGGAAGGCATTTTTGTCTGTTCTTGCTCTGAATGGGAATGACTTAATTTTCACCATAAGGTCTGATGTTTTCTCTAGGGTATAGGTAGATAGCCTTTATCAGGTTAAGAAGATATTATCTTCCTGGCCTGTTAAAGAGTAGTTTTATTATTTTTTTTAAGTGATGGAATGTATCTGTTTTTATCCAACTTCTTTTCTGTATCTATCAAAATGATCATTTGGCTTTTCTCCTTTAATGTTAAGATAGTGTATTACATAGACAGAGTTTTTGATATTGAACAGTCCTTCCATTTATGGGATAAACCCTGTCTAGGCTATAGTATTTTTTTAATACGTTGCTGGGTTCTATTCACTAATATTTTAAGATTTTTGTTTCCATATCTATAGGTGAGATTATTCTATAATTTTGTTTTCATGTGCTATTCTTTACTGCCAGTAGAATAGAGTTTCTACTATCATCATAAAATGATTTGAATAGTTTTCCTTCTTTATCTATTGTTTACAACAAAGTATTTAATATAGATATTATTCGTTAAACTTTCTTGTAGAGAGCTTCTGGTCTGATCATGATGGAGTAGTTTGTATCGGACCAATCCTCCAACAAAAAACAACTCTAAAAGCTGATCAAACAATAAAGTAACCTTTCCAAGGCATTGGAGTATAACCAACACAGGGAAAGTTGAGGGGCTAGGATTCTTGAAAGAAGAGAAATTTGTGAAGTGAACCCCATATAAACATCATCCCTAGATTATTTTCTTGAGGATATTTTCCAGATGACAGCCTGGGGGAATAGAGTTTAAGCAGAAATAATGTTCTTACTGGGCTACAGTGACAGAGTCAGAATTTGGGGCTGCCAAAGTGGCTGGTATTAAGGGATAAAATTCTAGAGAAAAGCAAAGCACGGAGAAGGAGCAATATGAATACAAATATGCCATAAGTCATTGGCCAAATCCTCAATTTCATATACAAGTGATTAGACCCCTAGAAAGCAAGCAGAAAAAAGCAGCAGAGAAGCTAAAGTGCTCCACGAGGATTTCACCAAACACGTGGAAACAGAGGGATAGAGACTAGCATGCAAGTCCTGGTAATGTGTAGGTGCTTGAATAAACTCTCCTGGTTTTCAGCTGAGATTCTGAAAGGCTCATACCCTAGAAGTAATGACCTTGCTCTAGAAGTAAGGACAGTGTCTCAGGAGTAGGGACAAATTTGAAATAGACCAAACCTCCCACTGCCTTAAACCAAGCTTTAGGAGAACCAAGGTGATCTCTTGGTATTCTGTATTCTTTCCAAAAGAAAACATAACCATCTTTGGAGAATGGCGAATTATCCATAGCCTTTAAATTTTTTCATTCACAATGTCCAAATCCACTTAAAATTTATGAAGCATACTAAAAAACAGAACTAAGTGGCCTGAAGCTAAGAAAGGACAAACACATACACACACATGTGCACACTCAGGTGATTCTGCCATTGGAGTTGTCAGACAAGGAATTTTAACTAACTCTGATATGTACCTTCAGGAGAATGTGAATAAAAGGTGAAAACTAGAGGATTTTAACAGAGAATTGGAGTCTATTTTACAAACATTAAATGGACAGTCTACAAGTACAAACAATATCTCTTGATGTATTTAACAGCAGACAAGATATAGCAAAAAATAAGATTAACTGACCCACAGACACATTAATGGGAAGTACCCAGAATGAAGCACAGAGGTGTGGGGGGAGGGGGCCGGGGGAAGAACAAGTACATGGAACATGTGGGATACAGGTGGCTTTTACTGTCCCTAGAACTGGAGTACCAAAAAGGGAGGGGAGAATGCAACAAAAACAATTTTTTCAAGACAAAATGACCACGAAAATGTCACAAATTCATGAAGCTCACATCCTCATAAAGTTAAACCTAGAATTACCATGTGACCCAGCAATTCTACTCCTAGTTGTATATCTCAAAGAATTTAAACAGGTGTTCTTTAAATTGTAAATGGGCATTCTTAAAAACAAATATTTGAACTTGAATGTTCATAGCAGCACTCTTGACAATGGCCAAAAGGGGGAACAGTTCAAATGTGCATGAATGAATGAAAGTATAAACAAAATGTGGTATATCTCTGCAATGAAATAAGTATTGATACATGATACAACATGGATGGACTTCAAAAACATTCTGCTAAGTAAAAGAAGCCAGTCACAAAGTACCATGTATTATATTTTTTCATTTATATGGAATGCCCAGGGTAGATAAATTTACAGGGACAAAAGTTTAGTGACTTCCAGGGTCTGGCAGAGGGCTGAATGGAGAGAGACTGCTTAGTGAGTATAGGGTTCCATTTTTGGGTGAAAGTGTTTCAGGATTAGATAGCATGTTGGTTGCACAATGTTGTGAATAAATGAAATGCCACTGGATTGTGAACTTTAAAATGGTTTATTTTGTGTTATACAGTTTTCCTTCGAGTGAAAAGAACCTCAGCAAATTATAATAAGGATACATACAAAGAAAACCACACCTAGATAAATCATTGTCATACTGCTAGAAAACAAAATCAGCAGTTGAAAAAATGTAATTTTATTATCTTCTAGCTTCCATAGTTTTTGTTGATAAGTCAAATATAAGAAATGTGGTCACTCCTTTGAAGGCAAAGTCTTTTTTTCTTTGGCTGCTTTTAGATACTCACTTGATCTGTACCTTACACCAGAAAGGAAAACATTAATTCAAGACAGATCACAGGCCTAAATGTGAAAGGTAAAACCAAAAAGCTTCAGAAGAAAACATAGTGTGTTCTCATGATCTGGAAGTAGACAAATACTTTTTAAATAGGACATAAAAATCACTAACCCTGAAAAAAAGATTGATTAATTGGACTTCATTTCAATTAATAATACCTATTCATTAAATATTAAAAACAAATTCCATAAAGAGTGGAAAATCACAAACTGAGAGAGGATATAGGCCTTATGTGAGCATATAAAACAAAAGGTTTGCATCCAGAATATATAAAACATTCCTGCTAGTCAGTAAGAAAAGATGGAATTTTATCTTAACAAGGATGAAAGAGAATGACACTGAGCTTCACAAAATGCCTTTTTTCATACAGGAGCAGCCCTCTGAGATTTGTGGTGTAAATTGTATCTCCTAGTTACCATTCTGATTTTGAATCTCTATTTTTTTCTGCTATCTGGAGATTCACTTTCATTTCAAGTTTAACTAATATTCTTTCTTTTATTTGTGCAGCATTTTTACATGTCTAAGATTGGATGGGGGATTCCTAGCATCTACTCGGTCATGTGTGTTTACTTAAATCCAAATTCCATTTTTATGAAATCAGTTTAGATTAGAGTGGGTGATATGGCCCTGGATTGTTTCTGGATTCATGACTTTATATTACTGTAAATCATTGCGGGCACAGTAGGTTAGAAGAGTTCACAGAGAAGGAAGCTATTTAGACTAGGAAGAGTGAAATAGAAGGATCTGGAGATTTATGCAATTGTTGGAAACCAGTGTTGGAAGACCTAATGTACTTTCAGCACCTTCTTTTTTGAGCACTTGTTCTTTGTCACTCAGGACCTGGTAGGCTTTTTATTTGTTTGTTTTGCATAAGCAGAGGATCTAATAATGTGCAGAAATTCATTGATCCTCAAACTCTGGATCTACTCACAAATCATATTACCTGAGATACCGATTAAAAATGTGGATTTAAGGGCTTCACCCAAAGGCCAGGGAATTGCCATTTAACATACTTTCTATGATGGTAATTCATATGCTTAAGTGGGAAGTTATTACAGATAGATACCAGAGATAGGTATATTCACCCTACCAGTGGTGGTTGTATCAGTTGTGGAATCTTGCTAATAATGTTTAATTCAATGGGGATAGCTTGTACTTTCCTACCTGTAGAGAATTTTAATTGTCTAGTGTGTCTGGTACTAGCAACCTATGCTCCACAGGCCAAACCCAGCCTATCATGGGTTTTTGTATGGCCAGCAAACCTACAAAATGTTATTTGCATCTGTAAATGGCTGAAAAAAATCAAAAGCATAATACTTTGTGATGTGAAAATTTTATGAAATTCCATAAAAAAAGGTTTTATTAGAATACAATCCTGCTTATCAATTTGTATTGTCTATGACTGTTTTTGCATTACAATAGCAGAGTTAAGAAGTTGCAACAGTGACCACATAGCCCCCAGTCATAAATGTTTGCTGACCACTGGGCAAGGCTATGGACCTTTTCCTTAGTGTGGGCCTGTCAATCTCCCCCAAGGCACCAAGGCTGCCTCCACTTCTTTACTTCCCCCTCACACCCAACACACACATGCTTGCGCGCGCGCACACATACACACACTGATTAAATGTCCTGTAGTGGAGCCCTGGACTACTGTTCTTCATTATGAAATAAGAAAGCAAAATTGCCCTGTTCTCATTCAGAAAGATCCTTTAAGTTTATCTGTGATGTACTGTGATCTCTGAGGAAGTATATTCTGGAAATATCAGGTAGCTCTGATTATATTAATTCAATCCTTACCAACTCTTGGTGCCACTTAGGAGAACCAATTCTAGCCCCAGGAAAACATAAAAATGTCTATGAATTTTTAGAAGAGGAAATCTATTTATGACAAACTAAAGGTTAATAGATTCATAATTCAACCTCAAACTATTGTATCAAATAAAACATTTGATCTGACAAAGAAAAGAGTGTTTTTAAACTTTGTAAGAGAATATGACTTATTGAAACTTTCCAAAATATTTAATAAAATAAAAGATTGATATTAGAGAAAAGAAAATAAAGCAGGAAATAAGACTAAGGGGCTTTGCTTTGCTTTGTATATAGAGAGAGCTAATTATACAGTTTGTGAATTATTGAGTGCCTTTTTTTTTTACAGTTTCTCTCAACCTTCCTTCTGGCCACTTTTCTGTCCAGTGTCAAAATGATAAAAAAAATAAATAAGTGAGGAAGTAAGAGTAAATGGAAAATAGTGTTAGAAGAACAATAAAGCAGTGAGAAAGGTTAACACTAAAATGTTTATGAACTTGTTTTATTCTCTTGTTAGAGACGGGCTATAAATTTCATTCTGTTTCCAAGTAACCAAAGCAAAGTGGAAAACAAAAATCTAGTGTCCATAAGTCAAAAACAAGAGTAATTTTTATGAGAAACATCATTTTTCTGATTATAAGCCTTGAGATAAAGTTTTCTGGTGGGTCCTCTGAAAAGTCTACTATGTGCTAACATGGATGCTCTTTCACATACACACATAATGTAGTGTAGACAGTTTTTACCTACCCTGTTCTTTCAAAGACATGGATGCAAAATCCACATTAAGGAAAAGGTATAGCACACAGACTGACAGGAAGTACAAAATAGAAGTAATTTCTCAATCTCAGATATAAATGATGGTGTGGATAATAAAACTCAAATAGGAAACTTACAAGAGACTTTTGGGCAAGGCATTTTGTTTTGCTTTTCTCTTTGTATATATTCCTGTGTGCATCTGTTGGATGACATCATATGTAAAAGCAATGTAATTAGTACCGAATGAAATATAGGATTCTCACATGTGTTTAGGGGACACCTAATGGCATCATCTGACTCTGTGTCAAAGAGGAGAACTTGAGCCTTGGATCTGGAAAGGGCCTTAAAATCATCTTGGTCAAAAATAGCAAATATGTGGCACATGTGCCTTCATTCCTTACTCTCCTTACCATGGCAGACATTACTAACTGATCACATTAGCACATTAACTGACAATGCCCTTCGGAGATAAGGCTATTTCTCAACACAATGCTTAATGCAAGTATTGCCAAAAGATCAGTGCTAACATGCATAAGAATTTTTTGGTGGACTTCTGGTTTTAGCCACAATGTGTAAAGAGCTTGTAAGTTGTTTTTCTTATTCACTCAACACAAACAAGATGAACAGTTTGGAAATGAACAACTTTTCTTGGAGAATTATGATTGCAGGGCAAACCAACACCCTAAAATCTGGAAAGACAGGTTAATCCAGGCTTGCCACCAAAATTTGCTTACTTGAAACAGAAAATACCGAAACCATAACTGGTAGGAACATGTAAGTGGTATTTTTAATGACTTTCTAGAGAGATACTTAATGTGGACTGGCTTGAAAATAAGGAACTCCTGGAGGCTTCAGTCTTAGCCCCTCACCCTCCACTTTTGCGGAATCCAAGAAAAATACCCTAGTGGCTCTGGCCAGGGGAGAGTAAGAATTATCATTATGGAATATAATCAGAGCATTCTCTATAATAAATGTCAGCTCTCTAAGGGAAAAGTTATAACCAGAGCCTTATCCCTTTTATGGAAAGGCATTCCTCTCACTCTAACGCCTCTATTCTTCCTGTCTCACCTAAGAAAGAATAACTTTAAAAGTGACATTTATAGCCCAGAGATACAGACCAAATAAAAGACTGAGACTGAATCATAAAATTAGGGAACAATTTCCTTCTTCTATACTCAACCACCATATCAACATTGTGCTAATATAATAACAGTGAATTCTAGCTAAAAAAACTGCAACACACATACTCTCCCTGAGGAGGAGTAATTAGGGAAGCCTAAAGTCAAGAAATGAGTCACAAACAAGGGCATCAGAGGAATCTGAAGCCTCTGGTACCTACAACTACAACAAACACATAACATAGCCCAACTTCTAGCCCAAATCCTCACAGTAAAGATCTACTTATCTCAGCTTCTATTTCCCAGTTCAGCATATTGGCTTCAACAAAAAATTATAAAGTATACCAAAAAGCAACAAAAAACACAGAGTCTGAACAAACAAAAAAACTACACAAGCATCAGAACTAGAGTTATATATGACACAAATGTGGAATTATTAGACAGGGATTTAAAAATATTTTGTTTTGCCATGTATAATGCACTCCTGTGTATAATGTGCACCCACATTTTTAGCCCAAATTTCAGGAAAAAAATCTTGCATTTTAATTTTTAATTTTATTTATTTATTTATTTATTTATATTTGGAAACAAAACCAATTATCATATTTCAAGGTATTATTTTGCATATGGATATTATTATTGCTTTCTAGAGTTATACTTTTAATGCATAAGTATAAATAAAATAATTTAAAACATTTACATAGATATAGGATTATTACTCCCCATGTATAATGCACACCTTTATTTTTCCCTCAAAAATTTGGGCAAAAAAGTGTGCATTATACACAGCAAAATATGATAACTATGATTAATACGTTAGGGGCTCTAATAGAAGAAGTACACAATATATAAGAATGGGTGGATAATGTAAGCAGAGAGATGGAAATGCTACAAAATGATCAAAAGCAAATACTAGACATCAAAAACACTGTCACAGAAATGAAGAATGCCTTTGGTGGGCTCATCGGGTGACCGGACACATCTTAGGAATCAGTGAGCTTGAGAATAGGTCAACAGAAATTTTTCAAACTGAAATGAAAAGTGAAAAACAAAACAACAGCCAAACATTCAAGAACCATGGGACATTTTCAAAGTGTGTAACATATATAATTGGAACATGAATACATGGAGGAGAAAAAAGAACACAGAAGAACAATGAAGTAATAGTGGCTTGAAGTAATTTGGTAATAATGGCTGAAAAGTTTCCAAAATTAATGAAAGACAAAATACCATATATAGATCCAAGAAGCTTACAGATACCAAGTAGTGTAAATACTAAGAAACTACACCAAGAAATGTCATGTTCAAACTGCCAAAAACCAAAGAAAAAGAGAAAACCTTGAAAGAAGTCAGGGGAAAACAACACTTTACCTACCGGACACAAGAATGTGAAGTACAGTCTTGCACCATTAACAACAGGGAATTGTGTCATTAGGCAATTTCATGATTAGGTGAACATCACAGAGTGCACTTACACAAACCTAGATGGTATAGCCTACTATGCACCTACACTATATGGTTTATACTATCACTCCTAGGCTATAAGTCTCTACAGCATGTTACTCACTGTACAAAACAAGAGTAGATTAAATCAAGCACAAGAGAAAATGATGCAATCAAGGAACTAGGTAAACATGAAATGTGAGAGGCTGCTGCCAGAGTAATGTGGCATACTGTTACATACTGTTTTACAGTAAACTTTTTTGTAAGTAGAAAGAGTATGTTCTAAAATAATAAAAGTATAGTATAATAAATACATAAATTGATAACATCATTTATTAGTAGTGTTATGTACTATACATAATTGTATGTGCTATACTTTTATAAGACTGATAGTGCAGTAGGTTTGTTTATACGAGCATCACCATAAACACATGAGTACTATAATGTGCTGTAATGTTACAGCTGGCTACAATATCACTAGTTGATAAGAATTTTTCAGCTCTATTTTAATCTTATGGGACCACTGTCATATATAGACTCCATTGACTGAAATGTCATTATGGGGAACATAACTATATTTGCCCTTTTCTGAAGAACATAATGAAATCAGGAAGTATCCCTTGAGATTACTCAGTGGGGCAGATTTTTTTGCAGACATCTGCTTCATTTTGGAACCTGGCTACCCTAGCTAGGAGTTAAGGGAGTAAGGGCAGATGCTATCAGGAAGCATTGTTCTGTAAGCATTTCTGGTAAATTGCATGAAGAGCTCTGAGAAAACAAAATGGGTGGGAGACAATTCTGGGAGTTTGTTGTGATTTATTTTGTCATTCTAAAAAAATATTTACTTTTGTAGCTAATCTTGTGTTTTGTACTTTTGATTCCTTTTTCTTAAGGAATGTACCACAATTACTTTGTTTCAGCCCCAAAACACATGGACCCACTCTTGTCCATAGTTTGGATGCCATCACTTGCTAGGACTGAAAATTCCCAGAGGTGCCCTCTTTGGAGCTCACTCCATTTGCTGGAGCTGCAGGTGTCTTTTCCACCCCTGTCCTTATGGGCTGCTTGTAGAGCCCTCCTCAGCACTGCAACAAGGGCCAGCTGTTTGAGCTTCTGCCAGGAGACCCTCTCTCCACATACACTGGGTTCATAGGGGAGAATGACCTGGCCTCAGCACCAAAAGTGTTCGAAGAATTAGGAGAGAAAAAAGGTCAAGAAAATGGGGCTCTTGGAACAGCTGTTAAGCCTCAGGGTCACCCTTTTGGCTCACTGTGGGTTGGATTATACAAGTAGTCAAGGTTTCATTAAGTGTAGTTTTTGAGGCCCCATTATGTGCCTCTGGAATTGCCCACATGCCTGACGTCTACTTTTACCAATTTTCAATGATGACATCTTTTTAGAGTACCAACTCTTGGAAATTCCTGAACCTCAACATTGTAATCAGCTGGGTGACTCCTGTGTGAATTTATAGGAACTGATTTAAGAAATTCAAAGAAATATCTATATTCAGTAGGATCTTTTTTAAAAAAAATTGTAATAATTTTCATTTCATCCAAGCTTTACTTGCCCAAAGTAGCTCTGAGCACAAGATAGGAAGGTTGACCCATTGCGAAGATGAAGAATAATGTAATCTTAGAAAGAAAACCTAAAGGCAAGTGTGAAGAATGAAGTAGGCAGCCAGTGTGAGATACTTTGGAGGAGGAATGAATATAATTTACAGAGCTTTAGAGAGACTCAAGTCAGCCTCTCCAGTGTTTGGCTTCAAGGTGTCAGAATAGGTTTTATAGGTCAACAGCGTTGTTCTAATGATTATCCAAGCTTTTCCCCCTTCAGTGAGAAAGGCCCCAGTTTTATGGAATTACCTGCCCAGTCAGCAGGCTGGGTGTTAGAATTCTGAGCAGACTGCCCCTCGTCCCTAAAAGCAGCAGGCAGCAAAATAGGTCCGGAAATTCCTGAGCATTGGGAAGCCAGCACTAATGCAATTACCTGAAATAAAAGAAGGGGTCAGATAATAAGGGGCAAAGGTTTTTCCTTTTAAAGTAAAGAGCCAGGTAAACAAAACCAGCTGCCACTGGAGCCAACAAACTCTCCTCATTAAATGTTTTAAGAGGCTAATGGGCATAAGTGGCTAATTGTAGTACAATGCTGAGGACTGAATCTAGGGACCTGGAGAAGGGGGTAAGGGGAGCCAGGGTTAAAACCTGGCTGGCAGAGACAGAAAGGGGATGAGACCTGCCCCAGCAGAGGATCCCTAAATGGACAGAGTGGAATTAAAGCCAAAGTATGATGACTTGAAGCCCAGAGTCTCCAATGTTTCTCTCAGTTTCCCAGTGAGGTGAGCTTGGGAGTCTAGTCTGGGACAGTTTTAGGTTTATATGCTCGGAGAATAGACTAGGATCTGGAATAAGTTATTAAAATAATTAATTATGGGGAATTTTATGTGTATTTACTATGAAAAATTCCAAAAGGGTGTACAGCAAAAGGTTAACAATAAGTCTCTCTCTCAGTGTTGGGCTTATCAGTGATTTTCATTCTTATATTTTAATGCATTTTGTTTATGTGCATTTTCATTTTTTAATGTTTTTATTGTTTATGCTATTATAATTGTCCCAATTTTCCCCTTTTGTCCCCAGCCCCCCTTTTCCCATAGTCAATCCCTACATCATTGTCCATATAAAGGGCAAAACTTTAAATAAGATGAAATATATTAAACTGGAAATAAAATTTAAAACTAAGGTGAGCAAGAGAGTTGGTGAATGAATTAAGAGGTGGTTCCATTTACTTTGTATATTCTGTCATCTTTGCTACTTCCCCAGATGTGTGCTTGGTATCATCTGCCAATCTACAGACCGGTAGAAGAAGGGGTGAAAGTTGCTGGTATTGAGCCAGACAGACTATTTGTCTCCACGGAAAGGTTTCAACACTTCAGCCCAGTCTCTCCTGGTTTCAAGTTTTAGTTGAGTAGCTCAGCCACTATGGTGTGATCCTAAGAGATGCTGAAATTTCAAGAGAGCTTGGAGGAGGACTATGGTTTACCTAAATGTACCGGTCTTAGTATTTCTAGAACCAACCATTCTGCCAGGGTTTGTGTGGAAGTACCTCTAAATGATGGATTTCCTTTCTCTCTCCCTTCTTTCTCTCCTTCCCTCCATCCTTCCTTTCCTCTCTGATTTATTTAGACTACTGACACCTTTGTAGCCATTACTAAATGAATTAGCTCTTGTAGAGAGACTGGTTGGTAGCTAAGAATCAGCTTTATCATTCCCAGTGAGCAAGGCAGAGAAAAACAGAGAGAGTTGCCCCCTGGCCAAAGGACAGTCAGTCAGTTGGAATCCAATTCTACTTCTTTTACCTGGTCTTAGTGAGAAATCATGATCGTCCTCATTTTTAACAGTTAACTCTTAACCAAGTGGTTACCAGAGGCTACTCCACCTCTTCCATATCCAAATAATCTAAATGATATGCTGAGCCCTTCACTACAGGCAGCCACTATCAGAGAAAGAAAGCTCTGTAAACAGGCAGGAATTTTAAAAATAACCACAGATTGTCAATGTTGAATGTTTTCTAAGCAGCTTCTGAAAATTAAGTACAGAAAGATACCTGTTTAAAGGTTCCCAAGAGAAGAGCTTAGGTATTTATCAGATTCATACCTGTGGTTAAATTATCCCCTCTTAAAACTGATACAGAATTATGGGGGACCAAAGTTCCTATTTCCATAGTACAATGAAAGGTTGCAAATGAAAGTTACTGAAGCTTCTCAGTATAACATAGGGGCTTTCTCTGACACCCAAATGTGAATTTGACTCAGACTGAAGTTATTAAAAAGACACTGTGTTGGTCAGGTTGCAGAAGGAATAGATTCTTAACTGGGCCAAATGTAGAGGCAATGTCCAGGGACATAGTTGAGAAGCAACCATGGACATTTTAGAGGGTGTCTGATAGCTCTGTCAACTTCCCTTATTCTCTCAGAGAGCTCATCTATAGCCATGGCTGTATTTATTACCTATAAGCTGAAAAAGACACCCAGGTCGCCATTACCTGTCTCAACTTTTCTCTGTACCTCCTCCTTATATCTCCAACTACCTGTTGTATCTTTCCTCTTTGCTGTTCTCTACATCCTTGATATTTCAAGCAGTCATTCATCCCCTTTGACTGGCCTCCAACCTAGTCTGACTGGCCTGGGTGTCCTTGGCAGCAGGGTTCTCTGCAACATTCTCTCTCAGAAACTCATAGTCATCACTTATCTGCTTCTTCTCTTTCTTACACTCCACAGAGCTTTATTTTATTTTAGTTCTTCACAGACTCTCACTTTTACTTCTTTCCATGACCTCCCTTACTAGACCCAGATTCCTTCTTACCTACACTGTTGAGATAAGATAACCTTGTCACACTTGTTTCCTGCCTGGAGCTCTCCCCTGTTCCAGTATAATTCACAGCCCACAGAAATAGCCTGAGACCAACTGAGAATGATTGAATCCAGCTTGTTGGGTTAAATGTGGGTCCAAGAATAGGTTTTAAAAAGCTTAAGCCAAAGATTTTATGGGAATTCTTCCCCTACATGTTAAGTAAAGGAGTAATTGGACTATTTCTTGGGTCTAAGAAAACAGCTATTGAGTGGACAGTAAGAGGGAGCAAAGTTTAGGCCCATGTTAGAAGAGCCTTTCATGGCTTCAAGCTGTCATCCAGTGGAAGAGTACTAGCAGCAGATGAAAGTGGGTTCCCTGGCCTAGATGGTCACTTCTCAGGGATGATGAAGCAAGCTTACATGCTTGACCATTCAGGTCTTTTCAAGCTCCCTATTTTTGCAAGGTAATCACAGCCCTCTCCATCCCCCCTCTGCCTCCCTACTGGTAATATCTGCTCTTGCTGCTTCCTGCTTCCATCATTCCCAGTCCTACAGTGGATTAACGTGCTCTCCTTCCTTAAGCAGATGCTCCCCTGCTCACTCCATCCTCTGGCTTTTCAGTCTAGGTTAGTGACACCTTGGGCTCTTAAGTAACCTGGAGGGTAGATTTGGTTATTGATTCCTTTTATGTGCTAGGTTCTGAGCTCAGATTTTTTTTTCTGATTTGATTGGTAGAGTAACCCTGTGAAATACTATAGTTTCTTTTTAATTCAACTTTAAATAAGGGGAAACCCAACTATCATATAAATAATAAGTGTCAAAGCTGGGATTGAACCAAGGTTTTCTAACTCCAACATCTGTATACTTGAGAAAAGAAACAAAAGGAAGGGGAGGGTAAGACTGAAGGGGCCCTCAACCCTGGACCATGAATTTGTGAGACAGGGAGGGTGTTCATAGGGAATACTACAAACTGAAAAAGTGCAGCTGGCATTTTTTATCTCAGTAAGTATTTAACTACATGTGTTGTCAGCAACATTTATAAACTCAGATGTTTAAAATAGTTACTAGGGGCTAACCGAGAAAAGAGGAAACTATAATACATTTGATTAAAATATAACAGAACGCAAATTACAGTGCACTTTTATCATATGCCTAGTCATCATGTAAAATAGTAACAAGTGTTCAAGTATTTTCAATGTATGTTAGATTAACATTGCATAAATTATTTTAAATTTTAGCACTATGTTTTAATATGCCTAGCTTTCATGTAGTATGCTGTCTAATCACAACTTTTTTAAAAAAATCAGAGTGCTAACAGTGAAGTACTAATGGGAGGTAATGGATGTGAATATGCCTAGCCCTCCGTGTTGTACATAATAAATGTTTATTGGATCCGAGTCTAGCATTTGCACCAAGAATGAGGTGAAGGGTCATGTCATTGTTTTGTTTTATTCCCTAATATAAGTAACCATGAAAATTTTCGAAAACATATACCCTTTGATAGGATTGCACTTCTAGAATTCTGTATTCATGCTAATTTAATCATCCCATGTTCTTTATGACCCCATCTTTGTGAGCCAAAAATTAAAGAAATTAGAAAAAACACTAATGAGTTACTACTGTGTGCCAGACACTTTAGGTTTATGTGCTTAAACTTTAGTTAATACTGAGAAGTAGGTATGTTATCTCTCTTTTAATAAGAAGAAAACTAAGGCTGATAGAGGCCAACTATCTTGTGCAAGATCACATCGATAGGAAATACCTGACTTGGAATTTGAACTCACAAATCTTTGGCTCCAAAATGCATACTCTTTCCAACACACCAATATTGGATTCCGTGGAGATGTCTGAGGTAGTGAGGAAAGCCAAAGAGAAGGCTGAATGGGTGGAGTTCATCTCCCATCCTCACTTCAACCAGAGCACCTGCTTTACAATTTTAAAAAAATTAACCATTCTACTATATCATATATTGTTATGGGAATTCGACATTAAAAAAGAATTTTCACATAGTTCTATAATGTTACTGATAGAGTGGTATCATTAAAAATGAAATAATCTATCATTAGCCATCAGCCAATGAGAGCTGAGTGAGTTGGAAAAGATACCTGGGACTCATAAGCATCAATTTAAATTGATTTAATTTGTAATTTTGCAAAGATGGGGGTGGGGAGGGTTGAGTCAGCTAACCCTGGGCCAGTCTCAGCTTAGATTTTAGAGTAAGAGTTCACAAAGAGGGTCCCCATGAAGCAGATGAAACTGTTTGAGTTAAACATTCACAACGCGGTATCAGCACAACTTGATGCTTCACTGAAGCTACCTAACAAAACCTATTCACCAACCCACCCACAAGTGCCTTCTTACTATTTTAGGAGAAGGCTCCTGGACTTTAATCTATCCGACTGATTTATTCATTTGTTTATCCACCACTCATTTACTCTGGAGGTAGTACGAGAAGGTTGACCACAAGGTACTTTGCCTAGGGAGGTGAGCTCGAGCTGAAATCTTTGAGACTCACTCACTACACTAAATCAAGTTTTTGTGGTTGGTATTTGTTTTCTTGATTAAAGGTGCAGAAACCTATAAAAATGTTTGAGTATTCTTTCAATCTTCAGAATCAAAGAGTCAGAAAGGGAGAAACTCCACCTCATTCTCAAAGGGGTCATCCATTCTCCAAAGCAGACCAACTCACTGCACACAGTGTTTGCAGAGGAAAACCTGATGCACTTTTCTCTGGGAGGGAGACAGACACGGGAGGTCTGCAGGGGAGCACGTCCGCTGGGCGCGCTCATACCTTTATTACTTTAAGGTCTGGATAGGGATGGCATTGGATGGGTGTTAAATTTTTTCCCTAGGGGCAAAAATGTAAGCTTTTCTCCATTACCCAATTTGTTTATGAATTCCTATTTATTCCTATAGAACAAGAAATGTAATTTCATGGGACAAAGATTGAAAAAAATCACATTAGCCCACAAATAGAGATGGAAGGAGATTGAACTTTGGGTGGTGAACACACAATGCAATATGCAGATGAGGTATTACAAAATTGTACACCTGAAACCTATGTATTTTTGTTAACCAATGTCACCCCAATAAATTTAATAAAATTTTTAAGAAGAAGGAAATAAAGTATATTATTTATTTGAAAGTATCCAGGGTCAAACATTTTAGGATATAAGAACCTAAGTGAATCCTGGGCCATTTTCTCAGGCAACAGAGACCTTTGGCTAGCGAAGTATATGTAGCCTCCTGCTTGAGATGTTGTCTGATTTTTATTTTATTTTTATTCCAGTTGCTACATTGATGGCCGGGTGGTCAAGGTGATGGACTTCCTGAAAACTCGCCTGTTAGATACACTCTCTGACCAGATTAGGAAAATTCAGAAAGTGAGTAAAAGCCTCCTGGGAAGAAGAGGAGGCAGTTTGGGGGTAAGGCAAGGCAAAGGTCACAGGGGCCCAGCTGGACATCAGCACTGTGGGAGCCAGGGTAGAAAAAATAGCATAGTCCAGATTTGCATGGTCCAGAGCTCCCTCTCACAATTGATGTCTGTTTATTGTTTTTCACACTGAGAAGGGTTTGAATATAACATACCAAGGTTTAATCACTTTTATTGTTATTCTATTACAGCTGTCCCAATTTTTCCCCCTTTGCCCTCCTCCACCCATCCCACCCCCCACAGTCACATCCCACACTGTTGTCCATGTTGGTGGGTCATTCGTACATGTTCTTTGTAATAAATATTTTGTAATAGCTTGCTTCTAAACTGTGAGTTTCTTAAGGATAGGTTTACTCTGTTTTCTTTTTTTGCAGGGGTTTATTTTGGGTTAGTTTAAGGAGAAAATGATTACATTTATTCAGTGAAATTTTGACCTGGGGAATTGGCAGTTGTAAGCCATATTTACGCTATTTCTAGATGTCTTAGAATCAGCCAGGTAACAAGAAGAGATGTGAGTAAAGCCATACTAAGCAATTGCATGTAGGTCCTAGTAACAAGACACTTTTGGTCAACGGTTCTCATACTTGGGCGCAGTCAAAGTCATCAGAGCTGGCTCACCTAGTTTCCAACCTCACTTTTGATACCCTGATTTAGTGTGTCTAGGGTGGATGCCAGACATCTCTGTACCGAATAGTCATCCGTTAAGTGACTCTACCCAGTGCAAACACATTTTGAAATATACCAGATTCATTAATTCTGAATCATGAGGATCTTATGTATACAATTTCCATCTGCCTCTACTCAATGGTGATTTCAATCTTTGGTTGCCCAGTCGGGTCCTTCTCCAGGAAATGGGGACCTTTTGAACACTCAATTATCTCTTGAGCAGATTAAACAAATCTTTGCAGAAAAATAGCAACAGGTAGGCCCCAATTAACATGGGATGAATAAATAAGCGAACGGACAAAAGAATGAATGGCTCATGTATAAAATTAGCTGTGAAATAAAATCCTGTTTAGAGCAATCATAGAAAAGCACTTCTGATTGTTAAAGTGGAAGTCTGTACCCTTTTGTGCTCAGAAGTCCCCTCAGGCCTCAGTTCCTGATCTGGTTATGTCTTTCTGCATAACGAATTACCCCAAAACTTAGTGCCTTAAAGCAACCATTTATTGTGCCCCCCACGGATTATGTGGGTAAGGAATTCCCACAGGGAACTGTGGGATGACTTGTTTCTCTTCCAAAATCTCTGAAGCTTTCACTGGAAGATTCAAAGGCTGTGGTGCTTCAAAAACTGGCCACTGGAGTCATCAGGCTTATTGACTCATGCACACGGCAGTTAGTTGATGCCAGCTGTCAACTAGCACCTTTGTGGGACTGATAACTGGAATACCTACACCTGAGCTCTTTCTGTTGCTTGGGCTTCCTCCCAAAGTTCGAAAGTTGGGAACCCCAGAGAGAGCCAGGTGGAAACTGTATCACCTTCTTGACCTACCCTCAGAAATCACAGGACATTGCTTCAACTATAATTTATTGAGGCACTGAACAAGACTGATAGAGATTCAAGGGGAAAGAGAGATTCAACTCCACTTGATGTGGGTGGGGGAGTGGGTGGCAAGATTTGGGAAGAGTGTATAGGACCAGAAATATTTTTGCAGTTATTTTTGGAAAATGCCGTCTGCCAAAGTTCTATCATCCATGTTTCATTTAGTATCCCATCAGTTATTTCCCTCACTCGTTTTCTTTTTCCAGCTCTCTTTTGCAAAGCTGCTGCCAGATATTGCCTTACATGGGTATCTGCTGGAGGTGTTACAGGATTGCAGAATTCCCTGAGACTTGATGCACGGGTTAGGCTCTCCATTGACTGCAGCAGCCTAAACCCAGTTGTCAGGGCCTTCAGGCTGAGAGTCTCTCACCACAGCCCAGGATGTGCTAGGTACTGGCCTGCCCTGGGGAGATGAGGGCTAGGAGAAGACCAGAGGAGGGTCACCAAGATTTGCCAGTTGAAAAGTTGCTTTTCCTGTTCCTGAAGTCCCCTGTGGGTAGGAAGGGGGTATGGGACTTGGAACTTAGTCCAAGGTGCAAACAGAGGCAGGGTGGCCAAACTGCTTTCTTGGAGGCCTCCAAAATCAGTTCAGAGATGAGCCAAGTAAGATTTTAATATGTTTATACCTGGAACCCACATCCAAAGCTAGAAATGAAATCTTTGCTTTTTTCTGTACTTTGGGAAGTTAGAGAAGTCCTAATAACATCCCTCCCCACCTTCCCGCAGGCCCACAGTGATAGAAAAAGGCTAGATTTCCCACCGAAATGGATTTATATGGGATTGGTTAGATAAATCAGTGGTGAGGCTATCTAAATAAGAAATAGGATACAGGATTTGAAGTCTGGTGGCTTGGGTTGGAGTTCAGGCTTGGTTGTGTGACCTTGGAACATTACTTAATTTCTCTGATTCTGTTTCTTTATCTGTAAAATGAAGATGCTAAGACCACTATCTTCCTTCCCACTTGAGAAGATTAGGAAGGTCATGTAAAGCCCTGTTTCATTCATTGCTATTGAATGCTAGTTCTTAATGCCATTATCATTATGGTTTCAATTATTGTAGTTATTTTTAATAAATTATGTAAGTGGAGAAGATTCATGCTACCTTTATCCTCAACTTTTTTGCTTTTTTCCTCTTTCCTCTTTCTTTGAACCCTAGAGAGTATGATAGGTAATATTTTGGGCACCTAATATGCAGTAACTCAATTGCTAAAAATAGCTGTGATTTCCAAATTTGGACTCCCACTTATAAGAACTGTCAGTTTTCTGGGAAGTGGGCAAATTCCTGTAATATGAAAATCTGCATGATGCTTTTGAAAGCTAAACAGAGACAGTGTTTGGACAGCCCGCTTCTTTGGCTGAATCATACTCTCTCTCCCTGACATTAGAATGAGGATAATCATCTGTACTTTGGGAGATCAGTCAAGGGAAAACAGTTGAGAATCTAACAATGCAGGCACGAGACAGATGGGAAAGGAAGAGATGTTTAGGATACCGTACAGATGGTATAGTGTGGATAGCTGGGCTGACTCCAAAACAATGACGTAAGGACCAAGAAGAACCACTTTGGCTTAAGTCACTTGGACTCGATGATTTGTGTCTTCATCTCCTAGAGGAATCAGAGGAGGAAATAACACTTTTTGTTATTATTTTCAGGAATTCAATAAGCACAGGAAAGAGTTGGTGAAATCCCAGTCATAAGGGAAGTATTTCCAAGAATATTGTCTGTATGATTGCATCTTAAATACTAAATAAACTGACAATTGGCTTCCCTAATAGTTGAAAATTTTCTTCTTCCTCTGTCCTTCCTTTTCTTTTCTCTTTTCTTCCTTCATTTATTAGTTGGTTATAACATTCTTAGTATTTTTCAGTCCCCGGAGATAAAATGTAAGCATTTTATGATATGGTAGTTGTCTTCATGGACCCATGGTCTACTGGGAAAATAGTTATCGAAGCAAATGATGATAATAATATGCAATGTCTCCTATAATAGGGACAAGGTACTATAGGTGCCCATAGTGGGAAATATCTACCTTCTAAAGGAAGAGAAACATAAGAAGTCCTCCCAGAGAGAGTAACATTCAGGCTAACACCTACAGGACAGACAAGTTCTTATTTATACCGTTCTTCTCAAGGTGTGAGTAGTTATAGATGTGTATGGTAGAGGGTGTGGTTTACATGGTTCATGATGTAACCATGATCGTGCTTTTGCTAATATTATCATTGCTTTGATTGCTGATAATATCTGATAAAGATTAACTCTTGAAATTTCAATAAATATAGTAATGTTACACCACTTTTTCCAGTATATGCTAGTTGCAGGATCATGGAAGTAGGTAAGGCAGAGGAATACTTAATTCTTTTAAAGTAATTAATAGTTCAAAAAAGAAACTTTTGTTCTCAACCAACCTTCTGATTTACCTACTTATTTGAGCCTATTAGTATATCAAGACAGAAAAGTGTAAAAGGGTAGCAGTTGTTCTTCAGGATCATGAAATAACTGGAATCACAAGGAAAAATGAGGACAGTGATATTGTTAACCTTCTCTAATGAAGCAAACTGCAAAAATGAAAAAAAGAAAATTACTAGGTTAAGAACAGTAGTATCACTACAAAAATCAGTATTTGGTTGATCGATTGATTGATTGATTCATTCAATCATGTTGATGCTTATCTCAATGTCCAGTGCCTACCATAGTGCTTATCACTTGGCAGGTGCTCAGTGAATGTTAGAGGGAGGAAGGCAGATGGGAAGGGAAGGTAAATGAGCAGAATCAAATAATGGAAGTGTAGCAGAAGTAAACTAATGTCTTTGTCTCATTCACATTTGAATCTAGAATCTAATCTGCTACTAACTTTATAGCATAGTGTCAAATAGATAGAAGTTGATTTAGGCAGCCGTAAATGGACTGTGGCTACACTCAGGTATAGTAGGAGATTGTCTTCTGGGCATGAGTTTAGGAGTGAAGGAAAGATCTCTTTGTGGCTCAGAATAACATTGCACTGTTTGCTAATGCTGGATATTTCATTTTACAAAAGTAATCTTTCATTCTACAATAGAATAAGGATATAAAATGTAAATATCCCAAGAAGAAGTAAACTACACAGGTTTAAAGTCATGCTGTGGTGCTAATATCAAACAGAAGGTCTTTTCTCAAGATAGATTTTGGTTGAGGAGAAGAAAGTACTGAGGAGAGGCAGAGGATCCTAAATACAAACTGTGTATTTTGTTTGTGTGCCACGCTAATATCTTGGGCACCATCCCTGTGTGATTCTGAATTTTAAGTGGCCAGAAGCTTGTACAACGGGGACCTCTTTAAGAAAAAGAAACAAAACAAATTTTCACGTTTTAAAAATACATCTGACCAGATGAACACATTACTAGGGCCTGCCTAGGACGTTAGCAGAGGCCTGTGAAAGTGCACAGCTGGAAGGGTAAGCTTCAAGAGCTTCCCAGTAAATTAGCCTCTATGGCTCCACTTGGCTGCGCCTCTGCAGATCAGAGAAAATGGCCCAAGAGGAACCGTGGCTCTGCTCTTTCATATGTGAGACACTAATGACAAATCGGTACTCTAACTGGAAAGGTATGTTTACCACAAAAGAGCTCCAAAGTTGAGGCTACTGTCATTGCATAAATAATATTTTCTTGATTCTTAAACACAAATAATTATAAAATATACCATCAGCTGGGGAAGACAGTAAACAGCTGATAAGTTTCTTTTGATAATGATTATGAAAAAATTCTGATTCCAAAACCATTAAAATGTGAAAAATGCATCATTAACCTTCAAAAATATAATTGTATTACCTTTTAGATGATAAATGCCATTTATTAAGGGCATCATATATTACTAACCCATTGAAGAAACCAGCGATTTGCTCAAGGTCACATTTGCTAAGTAGTAAAATTAGAATTCAAACCCAGGCCCACTTAACTCCAGAGCCCACACTCTTATATAATACACTATCTATCTGCATCTCTCTATTTGTTAACCATTTATTTTATAGTACATGTAATATTTATATTCCTAACCACCCAATATTAGGAAGGCTTTTAAGGAAGAATACTGAATTGTCCTGGTGAAAGAACATCAATTTAATCCCCAAATTAGTTGATGTGAACTAGGGTGGGTATCCTAAAATCAGGGCTGAATGAAAGTTGGAACCACAGTATTAGATAATATCTAATGCTACCACAAAATTAGATATTGGAAGAGGACAAGGCTTTTCAGGGAGTGATTTGCATTCTTTCACTGGAGTCTATTCATATGTTTCATGTGCATAGGCTTTGGTCCTGCTACGTGCAAGACAGTGACAACGTGGAGCTCTGTACTGCCCATGGACATCGGAGGAATGGCCTTGGGAACAAAGTTCTGGTTGGGGCAGAAAGCTTCTTCAGAAGGAAGAGGCGACTTAGGGTGATTTACCAGTGTTTCCTGTGGATGTGGGGAGATTATAGGGTTTGTCCTAAGTGAGAAGCAGTTACCTCTGAGGCCAGTGGAACTATCATTTTTCAGTAGGTAGACTGTCCAGGAAGAGCAAGGAGTTGGTTAGTCACAGAAAGGGCCGGGAAAGGGAGGATAACTGATTTATGTGCAAGTAGCTGCTGTCCAATCTCTTCCTCCACCAACATTTACCCTTGAACATGCTTTGGGACTCTGTGAAACTTTCTTCTTTATTTTCCTGCATAAACTCATAATTTCCTTGCCTCCCCAGTGATGTTCTATACATGTCTTATTTTAATTTTATGTATTTTTGCAATTCAATTGCTTTTTCTGTGGTCTGAGATATCAGGAGCAGAGAATGCAATTTTAAATCCTAAAAATGACACAGAAGCCACAAATTAAAAATTGATCTAATACCAAAAGAAAATGGGCAAATCTTGCACTCCGGAACAGGGAGATGATAAAAAGAAATTATACAGAAAAAAATTAATGAAACTGACAGAAAGTACATTAGACAGAAGAAATAAATCAAGAAGAATGTGATGAGATACAGAATGGCTGAGCTCAGAATAGCCCAGCTTGTTTAACCTGAGAAGGACATTAAATATGGAAGCAGTTTAGTCAACCAGAAGCTTCTAGGTCTCCTCAAACAGAAAAATTCAATTAGAAAAATGGACAGAGCCTCAAACTGCAACTATAAGGTTTTGTTGTTTGCTATTATGGTTTTGAGGCTTTCTTCTCTAAAACTCAGACTTTTCATCGATAAAATGTTATTTCATTTATTAACACATAAGTTATTTCATGATCTCATTATTTTATAAGTATTCAATAAGCACTCTATAAGGTATGCAAAAGGGGAAAAATACAGCTTTCTCAAGCTGCATATAGTATAGGATGGAAAACAAATAGGCAAACAGAAAATTACAACTCAGTATAATAAGGTCAAGGTCAGAGACAGGTTCAAAGAACTTTGGGGCCCAGAGAAGGGAAATAATTTTCTGAAAGTTTGAGGAAAGTTTCACAGAGGAGATAATGTGAATTAAGCCATGGGGGGGAAAATCAGACAATGTGGGTGGATGGGGAGAAGGTGATCAGTAAATATCTAAAAGAAGATTGTGTAGCTGAAAATGATGAGCCCATTCTGTGTTGTAAGCCGCGGGTGCTTTGGGGAGTGATGGTAGAAGAGGTAACTAAGGGACTTATGAAAGATCTTAGATGCCAAGTTAATTAAAGCAGTTTGCATCATATTCCAATGGGTCACTGGTTCGTACCATCATTTCATGTTGTCTAACATACTCCCATGGACAAATGGATAAAAATAGACCATGGGTTATATGTAGTTATTGGCTCCTTAGTATTTTTCTCAGTTAAAGAAACATTTCATAATTCTGGTAAATGAAGATAATGTTACTGTGACAACTTTGAATCCTCTCTCTCTCTCTCTCTCTCTCTGTTTTTTGGTTTATTGTTGTTGCTTTTTTTATTTTTTATTTTTTGGTAAATCATTCCTCAGATTTTAAACTCATTAGAAACAAGTTACTCATAGCACATCTCCTAACTGATCGCACAGACCTCTCTCTGTGACCACACACAGCAGTGCAGAGGGCGGACTAGAGGAGGATGGACTTGGCAGGAAGACCAAGGGAGAAATGGTAAGATCAAACTCAGCAAGGGGCAGTGGGGAAGAAGATGGCAGCATGGAATGATCCCCTTTCTCCTAGTATGGAAAGTAGCTTAGAGTGAAAAACACACTGGGACAGGAGGAAATGCTGGTGGGAAAATGGAGACAACTGTACTTGTACAAAAAAAAAGGATGGAAAGAAACATAGGAACGTTACTGAACTCTAACCAGGTCCTCTTATAAGCATAATATGGAACAGAAATGCAGAGGCACTCTGTGCTTAGGTACAGTTTAAGAAGCTTCCTGAATCTTTGAACCAATGATACACAGGACCAATTCTAGTTTCTTAAAGAGCTACTGCTCTTCCTGAGGTCCTGGGTAGGGTTGATTTCCGAGTAGATGAGATGCTGGAATTAATGGACTCCAGCTTCTTTTGGAGGTGGGCCTCCTGCCAGGGCTGATTAGCCCAGCTGGCCTGTCCACTGTTCCTGTTTTATTGCTTCCTTTCTCATTAAGGAAGGTGTTGGGTTTGGATAACCATAAACAACATGTCTGCTGCAACAAGGCTACCATCTCTTGCACAGCCAGTGACTGAGACCAGGCTCTCAGGAGCCTTTTCTAAAGACTTAGGTCACAATTTTGGAGAAACAGGAAAAGGAAGTCCAGTTTTGAAAATGTGCCATGTAAATGGTAATTTTTCTATTTTTACTGTTTTTCCTTTTTTAAAAAAAAATTCAAAGTGGTGGAGAAAATAAAACTTAAAAAAAAAAACCAGTGCTGTTTTTCTTAACCTCTGTCTTCCCTCTCACCCCTCCCCTTTCAGCACAGCCGCATGAACTAGTCCTCACCCCCTCAACCCGGACATGTGAGGGCAGGGAGCTGGCTTTCCCTTCAAGCCACCCTGCCCCCTGCAGGCCCAAGGGTTCTGATCAGTGTGGGTGACTCAAAACTGCCTTCTCTACACGGGCCCAATGGCTGAAGTCAATTTAGAGCAAAGAACTGCTGAAAGAGAGCTCGCCACTGGGCCTGTGTCTACCCTCCATTAGTAATCTCAGCATTTGTACTTCTCCCTCCCCAGACAGAGTGTTCCTCAAAATAACCTTCATTGGCACATCATTCCTCACCAGGAATGGACCCTGGTTTTTTCCAGTCCTGCAATTTTCTCTCTTCCAGCACAGGGAGAATCATGTTTATGCAGAAAACCGCAGGGCTGAACTATAGCCCTCAGTTTCTTAGAGTTTCACTTTCTAAGGGAATTTTGCAAGTGGTTCCATCTGGTTTTCCTGATTTTTTTTCTCTCCTATTCTGCCCACTCCAACTTCCTTCTCAGCCCCAACCAGCACCCGACCTCAGTGCCTTGCCACCACATCACCATCATGGTCTTCTCCACTCATGGTAGACAGGCGGCTCACCAAGCCTCTCGCCATGTTACGAAGAGTAAATGCTCAGAGAGTCCTTGTTGGTCTGTACCTGCTTGCAGAATCTTTAACATGAGTACTTTCTAAGAATCTCTTCTCCACAGAACATTTTGTATAACTCCTTTAGGTTTTGTATCAAAGTTCTACCTCACTGGGTGTTTTTTGTTCATGTGACTTCTCTTTAAAAAGACAGGAATTGCTCCTGTGTCAAGAGTGATGAATAAACTACTATGAATGCTAATTATGTTAATATGAATGACCCATGTGCATTTTAAATTTTAAATGGGCCTTCCTCTGCTACTCAGTATCAATCTGGCCTGTTACCTACCACTACAAGCATTGTGTCCGTAAGAAAAACAGCCAGTTCTAACATTAGATTGATCCAAACATAATATTTGCTGTGGACAAGGAGAATGATATAGGTCAGTGGTCCCCAGCCTTTTGGGCACCAGGGACCGGTTTTGTGGAAGACAATGTAACCAGGGACCAAGGTGAAGGGAACGGTTTCTGGATGATTCAATCACATTACATTCAAGTTCACCTCCTGCTGTGTGGCCTGGTTCCTAAGAGGCCCAGGCTGGTACTGGTCCTCAGCCTGGAGGTTGGGGACCCCTGGTCTAGGTATTTTTTAAAGGATTTTATTTATCTATTTCAAACAGAGGGGAAGGGAGGGAGAAAGAGAGGGAGAGAAACATCAATGTGTGGTTGCCTCTAGCACACACCCCTTTATTGGGGACCTGGCCTGCAACCCAGACATGTGCCCTGACTGGGAATCGAACCAGCGACCCTTTGCTTCGCATGTTAGTGCTCAATCCACTGAGCCACACCAGCCAGGGCTAGGTAGTTTTGATTTACACTTCAAGAGCTCATCATACACTAGACACTTTTGTAAATGCTTTATAATTATTAGGTAATTTAAGTGTCAAAAAACACATACGCACAGCTTTATTGAGATATAATTCACATACCACTACATTCACCCTTTAAAAGTGTGCCATTCAGTGGCTTTTACTATGTTCACAGAATTGTGAAACCATCACCATTATTTAATGTCAGAACATCTTCATCGTCCCCAAAAGAAACCCCATGCCTGCTTGCAGTCACTCTTACCCTCTCCCTCTCTACATCTCCCTCTCCTTCTCCAGCCCTAGGAACCACCCATCTGCTTTCTGTCTCTATGGACCTGTCTGTTCTGGGTATTTCACACAAGTGGAATCATATATGTGGCTTTTTGTGTCTGGCTTCTTCCAGTTAGTTTAATGATTTCAAAATTCATCACAGTCTAGTATTTACCTTTTTGTTTTGTTTTGTTTTGTTTAACCAACTCCTTTTTCTCTAACTGCCTTATTTCAATATTTGTCTTTGAGCAAAAATTAAATTCTGAATATCCTAGAAGGCAAAGACAAAACGAAAAACACCATTATATTACTCAGCTCTAGTTATTCATAAAAGAAATACAAAGTTAATCAAGAGCACAGGTATTCTTCTAGTGGGTATGTTTTAATGGGAATCATTAATGCAGTCCTTCAATTTCACCCTATGGCTCTGTCTTCTGATTACTTCAGGTGTTTTTCTGGCCTTCTTAGTTATACTGCTTTCATGCCCACTTGGGTTAGGCACTGTGGGTAGTGTTGAGAGTAGGCACAGGACTGCCTGTGGTGTCTTCGGTGACTCTTCTCCTTCTGGGTGCACGGGGAACTCTTGTTTAATCCAGCAGCATTGCCATCTGACCTCACTATTAGTTCCCAGGGTTTTTCTTCCATTCTTGATTGCTATCTTAATTTCATCTGAAATTTTTGAAATATTTTTACATTTTTATTCCTGAAAGGGTCAAGCAATTTGCCAAATCTGATTTTAAAATAGGTCTCAAGTAATATAAATTCTCTAGTAGATGGCAGAAAGGGCAGGGAGCTATACCTAGGAAGAAATAAAATAAGTAATCTGCTGATGTCTGCCCATGGGTTTGGGAAAAGGAGAGCTCTGACTTCTATGCTACACCGTGTATACTTGTATTTTTTTATCTGAGGTGCAGAGAATTAATTAAAACCATATTCCTGAATTGCAGCAAGCTATTATCATCAGTTCACACAAAGACCTGCTTTGTTTTCATTTTCAGCTTCATCTCTAATCCCCACTCACATGCACCTCTCTCTAATACAAAATACATGTCTTCCTCATGTATTTGATTATGTCTTTAAGAGATATATCTTTACATACTTTTTAGTGTTATTGGGTGTGAATGAGTAATTGCATAAATAATATTGTGCTGTAAATCTTATTCCATTGCTATTTTTTAACTTACTACTAAACCTTTAAAACCTGTTCGTGTTACTGGCTTTACATTGAATTTATTGCTCTAACTGCTGTATAATATTTTATAGTATGTATCCACCACATTTCACTTTCTGTTCCTCTGCAATGGACATCTGCTACAAACAGTGACATAGTGAACATCCTGATACTTGTCTCCTTAGAGACCTAAGGGAAAATTGCTTTGGTCTATATGTACAGGAGAGGAATTGGCGGGCCATAGGACCTACCTAAATACACTGTTGTGTTTATCCAGTGCCTCTTGTGCATAACCAGCATCCTCTCAGTCCCACCTGCTGCTCTTGCTGTCTCTGCAGAGAGCAGAGCTAGGCAGCTGCAGAGGCCGCAGCCAGCGTGGTGCTGGTGTGGTGCAATAGGGCCTCACCCTGCATTTCCTTGTCTGGGGGCTTCTCTAAGGCAAAGATACGGAACGCAGGGAACCTGCTCAGCACTCATGCCCAGACAACGAACGAAGTGGGGTCCTGCGGGGAGGGGGTTAATAGTCACAGGGCTGGGGGGATAACAGTCACAGGGCTGCTCTTGACCTTTGGAGAATACAAGCCAAGGGATAAATACTTCCCCTTGTTCCCTTTTAGGCGACAGTTTTGAGACAAGATTCATAATGCTCTTACCAAGATCCGTGTGGGAATGAGTACAAGTTGCCAGCAATTGTTGCCAACATAAAAGTGCTTCCTGTGCTAGTTTTCCCTTCCCTGTTTCAGTCCCCAGTTCCTCATTCCTGCCGTTATTACTTCCCAAATGAACTACCTGTAGACAGGCCTTTGTTTCAGGCTCTGCTTTCGGAGGCTGCGCAGTGTGCAACATTGCCCCTAAGCACTGCTCGTTTGCCTTCCGAAGGCTCTGAGCTCTGACTGGGATAGTCTGACCAATGTCCAGCTTGTGGGTCATAGGAAACTGGGCCACTTCAAAACTTCAGAGGGCCACCTTTTGACATGAGGCTTTGCCTTGGCTTAGATGGCTGCTCCCTGTATAGGATGTTTCACCTGTGGATCAGTGATTTTTTCTTTTTACACTCACTGCAATTATTTCAAAGTGTGGTTGTAACATGTATGCATGTCCTGGTAATTATAAAATACTTTCCCCGAACATTGATCTCTGCCCCCTCTCATGATTCATGGCTTGTAATGCATGGGCAGTGCACTCATCCGTGGATGTGGAAAAACAGAGTGTTAAGAAAACTTGCTTCTAATACTTTTTCATATGGAAATATCATAGATTTATATTTTCCTATAAAGGGTGTTGCAGTCAGTTTATGTCCTGGAATACGCACTTGTTCTCTTGTCACATTGGATTTACTTAGGAAAAAACGGTTATTTCTTTGAATGGACACATATCAATATTAATGCTTGTGTGTGGGGTGCACCGACATAAAAAAAAGCACAGGTCATTGACCCCTGGGAGCAAGGGACTGGAGGAATTTCCTTCAGGGAATACGTGTTTTTTCTCATTTGGGAACACCTTAAAAAAATCTCACCATCCCCCTCTGCTTTTGTTGTGTGACAGGTGGTTAATACATACACCCCAGGAAAGAAGATTTGGCTTGAAGGTGTGGTAACCACCTCAGCTGGAGGCACAAACAACCTGTCCGACTCCTATGCTGCAGGATTCTTGTGAGTAACACTTGCACTTTCACCCCCAGGCGCTTTGAGGAAGGACAGTGAAACTGGGACAGTTGCTAGTATTCTGCCATGAGAGGGAGAAGTTCGTTCTCATTGAAAATTCTTCATCCATTCATTTGTGAATGCATTTTACCATTAACTAGACAGTGATTAGGGACTTCTTTAGATATTACAATGTCAGACACAAACATCAGAATAAAATAGTAGCAGCAGTAGTCGTAAAAGTAATGAGTTTATTTAATGTCTCCAATGCACACCACAGAGCTGACAACATACACTTGTCTCATCTAATTTTCACTGTACTCATGGGAGATAGGAAGGAGCATCACAGAATTTTCGCCCTCCAAAATCTGGACATTGCAGGAAGGGTTGCAAGAAGTAAATAAGTGAAGTCATAGAAGATAAATGCCATAGTGATACTAATTTTAACTCTACAGTGCTTACAATGGGCCAAGCACCATCTAAAGTGCTTTATATATAGTTAATAATTTAACAGCCAGTGAAATAGATAGTATTGCTTTATAACAACCCAGTGAGATAGATGCTATTATTAGTTAGTTGCTGACATTGGACCCGAGCCCCGGCAGCCAGCCCCAGAGTCCAGCCTCCATGCCACTACATCACACCACCTTTCTTTCTGCTTCCCAGGGTCTGTTTATAAAAGAAAAGTGATAGAAATGCAAAGGAATCAAGAATTCCCCTCACTGGGAGGATCAGGAAGGGCTTCATGGAGAAGGTGGCATTTCAGTGGGACCTAGAGAGATCACTTGTTCCTGTTGGTGGAGAGCGGCAGTGATGGGATGGGGAGCTTTCTCAACCAGAGGAATGGGGGAGGGGGATGATAAGTGTGAGGAAAGCCTCAGCATCTGCCAGGACATAGTAGGAGGGCTGAGACTAGGGAAGGGGTTTACCATCAAATCGTGGGCGGCCTTAAAAACCTGGCAGAGGAAGCAAGGCCTTCTTCTGTACTCAGTGGCAAGCCAGTGAAGATTTTAGGGGAGGAGAAAGACACCATCTGACCTGTATTTTAAAATGTTGGCTTTGGCAATAGTACACTCAAGAGTTTGGAGAGATAAGGGATGGGAAAATGATTTCGAAGGCCACTGCAGTTGTCTGATGAGCAATTTAAGCCAGAAGAATAAGGGCCCCGAACTGGCCTGTCAGTGTTATGTAGCAGGGACAAGCCCCTCAGGACCACAGACTAACCTGGTCTAGTCTAGTCCCAAGATCCTGGCTTGAGCAAGATCTCCTAAGAAGTTTCTTTGATACATTTGTGGAGGACAAATCAGGCCAGGCAAGTAGATTGCCTTTACAGGTGGAATCCTGCCTGTGCAGATGAAGATAAGGAGTCAATGTTAATACACTGTGATACCTTGGGTCTTCCATTCACGTGTCCTTGGTCCCTAACACGGAATGGCACAAAAGAATTGTTAATGAGCATGGCTCAGATGAATGAAATGAAGTGAACCAGCATTTGATACAGTGTTGCCCAGAGTCTTCTTTCAACAATACACTCCCACTGGGTTTCACTGTGAACCCTGGGGCAAGGGAATGGAGCAAGATTGGCAGTCAGAACTACAGGGGACCTCTTGGAATCAGCAGTGGAATGGCTTTTGCAGAGCTTTGCAAAAGAACTGCTGCAGGGCCCAGCAAGCATCCCGGTTGCATGGAGTTTTTATGAGCCTTGTTCCCTTCAGGGGATGATGTGAAAAAAGAAATACCACATACCTCCATGGAGGGAGCTAGAGAGACACCTGTCTTTTCGCGAGCATCCTGATGCCAGAGATCTGTAGCTCTCCATAGTCATTTTGCAGAACACAAATAAACAGAGTGGTTTAGATTTTAGTTGTAGTTCAGATACCCACTGCTTAGTCAGCACAGATCTATGAAAAGTAATTTGTTCTGCTCCTGGACTTCTCTCTTACACTATTATCTCCCATTTGCTCTTAATTCCCCTGGCAACTACCCAGCTTTGTGCCCTTTGAGTCCACTTCTCTTCAGGAGCATAAATTGCTTTCTAGGAAAAAAAAGTAAAGCATGATAGGAAGTTCCAGAAAGCAAGAAATTGGAAAGAAGGCATTTTTTAGCCTTTTTTTAATATATGGCATAACCATGAGCTTACTAGTACACATACCTGTGCAGTCATGAATCAGAATTCTTTACAGCCAAGGATTCAAGGGTAATTTTCCCATCAGCACTTTGAGACTCTTTGGTGCACTACATAGAACCTTGGCATGCTTCTGAGTCTCCAGCTTCTAGCAGTGCCTGCTGGCATGTTGCAGATATTCAGTAAACTCTTGGGGAATGGAAAACAATGGCTGCAGTAGCATCCCAGGTGCAATATTTCTATCAGCTCACCACCTTTCTCTGCTTGAGCAGAGAAGGGAGATTCGGAACATCATTTATTTCTCCTTCTCAGGGCTCATTATTGCAGGAAAAAGATGAAGATAACTGCATTACTAACCATCCACTCCAAAAAGCAGGGGTTCTGGTCGGAGTCATTTTTGAATGCTGCAAGGACATGTGTACCATATAGGATGTGGATTTGGGAAGGAGGGTGCATATTCTTCCCTTTCACTTGAGAGTTCCTTCAAAACCTCCCTATGTACTAGCAAAAAATCAAATTTATTAATTAACATTTTATTTGTTAATTAGTTATATATATTTTATATAAATGCATATATGCAATCTCTGCAGGTGACTGTGCTAGGCTCTGTAGAGGTCACAAGCAGGAATGTGATACCATCCCTGTCAATGCATATATATGTACAGACTATTCACAGACCCGGTGCTTTTCACATATGACTTACATGGTCACACCAGCACGCTTTTTAATCTATCCTCCATGCTGAGAACAAGGCCTGGCATTTACAGTTGATTAATTAATACTCTTAAATGAAGAATAAATGAACAAGCAGGATCTTTTTATATATAAAAATATCAAAATAAGGTCTTGTTTTGACATCCAGATGCTGCTTAGTAAAGGGACTCACATATATGTGATTGTATATTTACTCATCAGTCTGTTTCTTCATTCTTCCAACAAAGATAGGGATAGAAAGGAGAAGAAGACACATTGTTTTTACAGATAAAAGCTTGTTAGAGATTGACTATATTGTATGTGTGCTATTTTTTCATTGAAAGAGCACTGCTTTAGGAGGTCTCTGCCCAAAATGCATGTTATGATTCTACCCCAAGGCCTTTAGTATTGTGCCTCCAAGGAAAAGCTAAACCTGTTATCCTGATTGCACAAGGTTGCTAAGTTAATAACAATAATAAAGGCGAGTAGCTTAACCATGTGATATTCCAAAAGTAGTTTTAATTCCCTGGGCCATGACTTCCCAGAACAACAACAGGAAAGGTTCTATCATATTATCATTACATTTTCTTTTTCATTTAAAACTGTTGTTTCTGTGGTTTGTTTTGCTTTGTGTTTAGAACTCTAATTATCAGCAAAGATTTGCTAGTTTTTATGAGAATAACATATAATTTTCAATGTGAAAACTATTTGAAAATATCAATGACATGCATTCATAATATAAAAATTAGCAATGCTCTTTATTGCAGTAAGGGAACATCTTAATTCTATAGGTCACTGGTTTGGAGTTCCATATGGTTTGAATCTGGGGAAATCATAACTATGCATAATTTGTCCCTAGTATGCTGAATGGTGATTCTTAAAGTTCCTAGAATCTAATTTGATCCAGATCAATTTCAATGTGATAAAGAGGATTGAACATCTACGGTGTACTGGGAACTCTGGTGGGATGTTTTGGGTACAAAGCTAACACATATGTCTGTTCCTGATGAGTTTATAACCAACCTGGAGATGGCAGAAAAGTAAGCAACCAGTTACCATTTACTGGGCTGGCACAGGGTATGAATAAGAGTTCTGGGAAACACAGAGGAGGAAGGTAACAAATGAAGTGGGTTAGAGGAAGACAAAGTGAATAGTGAGCAGAAGTTAAAACATATATAAAGCCTCAGGTAAGCATGTGAGAGCATGGTGCATTTGGGCAGCCAAGAGCAGATTTATGTGGCTGAGAGCCTAGGGAATGGAGTCTAGGGTGAGAGAAGGGGAAAGAAGAGGTGAAGATGACGCCAGACACATATGCTCAGGAAAGACTGTGAAATGCCTTATTTTCTACACTGAGATGACTGAAGTTCTTCTTACATATATATTATTACAATTAGCTTCCCTAAGTTTCAGAAGTGGAAATACAAAGAGAAAAAGTAAATTCATGAACTAATGAATGAACTGAATTTGTAAATGATGAAGGCAGAGTTAGCATGGGTGTTGGAAGAACCAAGATAACAGTATTTTTGAAGTACGGCATGCCCTGGAAAGCAGGTGTTGGGCCTAGTGGGGTATGTAGTAAGTGTCTGAGCAATGCAGGTCCTCCACTATGACTGGTGTGTGATAGCAGCATACTCGAATCCCTGTATAGTTAGTAACAGTACCAAGGACAATTATTACTGCATCGACTGCAGATGGTAATATATGAGCAATACAAATGACTGGACCACTGTTGCACAGGCCCAAGGAGTGTTTGAGTTAGGGACATACGAAAGGTGTGTGTACAGGGATAGGGTATAAGCAGAGTTTAAGTGAGGAAAGAATAGTGTGTGTGCTTCTGTGATTGTGCATCCTGTGGCCAGGGGGCAATAATAAGGCTTGCAAGTGTGTAGGGTGTTTGTTTTATTTTTGAATATTACAGGAATAAGATATAAGTCATTATCAACAAGCTACTTTATGATCAAGGGCAATTCATTTTACTCTCCTGGACTTCTGTTTCTTTTCCTATAAATTGGGAGGTTAGATTTGATAATCTCTAAAATTGCTTCCAGCTGTTTGTTCAATGCTTAAAATAATCTTCTCCTTTAAAGTATGAGGTAAATTTGGCGGTGGGGGGTTAGTGTGTTAGCCAGTCTCTGTAGAGTTTGTTATATGTCATTTTAAATATATTGATGTAGCTTTTCCCCCCTGCTTTTTAGATGGTTGAACACTTTAGGAATGCTGGCCAATCAGGGCATTGATGTTGTGATACGGCACTCATTTTTTGACCATGGATACAATCACCTCGTGGACCAGAATTTTAACCCATTACCAGTAAGTGTGAGATAAAGATTCCCAGCTCTTTTCCAATGTCATTCAGTTCTTTTGATCGTGCCTTGTTCCACACTGAGGGAATTTTTCTTCTTCTGTTATCAGTCAACTTCATAAATTGGACAGAAGCATTCTTGACCCATTGCACAGACTTTTGACTTCCCTACCCACCACCCCCACACACCTCTATATGTGCATGTGTGCATACATGTAACACACACACATACACATTTGTATATAACGTATTTGTGTATTTATTTACTACTATAATTTTAAGAAGCCTTGTGCAATTGAGATTCCACATCTACTTGTGGCCTGTTTGAACTCTGCTAGAGAGTGAATTTTTCCAGATTGTTTTCTTTAATGCTAATAGGAGACATTAGTTAATGTCAGATGCAACATGTTGAAAGCAGATGGGAGAGTGCTTTCCAAGATCAGATACAGTAGGAGCCCATCTCTTGGAGAGTGGCTGAGTGAAGCGCACTTAAAGTCAGATGTCGATCCCTATGTGAGAATGAGGGTTTTTGCCCAGAGCACCAGCTTCTCTGGCAAAGCAAAGGAAATAGAAAGCGAAAGAATGGCAAAAGCAGAGGTCTGGATTTGTCTGGTGATGGGATGTTAGAGAAATCCCACTTAGTCCAGAAAAGCTGTGCTTACCAGAAATATTACATGGTCCATCCTTTTCACAGACATCTTGGTCATGATGCAAGGTCAGACTCCTCTCATTAACCCATAGAATGTCAGATCTAGGATCTCCCTTTGAGATGATCTGGTTCCGCCTCAGGTAACAGAGGGACTGATAGCTGGGGGGTGGAGGGGGCGGGAATACGGCAGCAGAGCCAGCTCTAGAATCTGCCCCGTGCCCTGGCCCAGTGCTCCTTCTACAAAAGTGCTGTTCCCTGGGGTGCACAGGAAACAAACCTGTTGGAACCAATGAGTGTTTCTGCCGTTTGCTTCCCTCCGCCTATTCCCAGGCCTGAACCAGGAGGACTCCAAGCATAGAACAAAGAACAGCTTGCCACCCAGCAGCACCATTTCCATGTCTCAAAACAATCCCTCTAGGCAGAGTTCTGAATTACTATTGTACCAATGATAGCACATCGCTTTAATTAAATCACAACACTGAAACTGACTGGCACAATTGCTATATTTTTCACAGGGCCAGGATACCTCTCTCAGAGTGTTTGGGGGGCTGGGTGTGGAGGGGTGGGAAGGGAAATTGCTGTTTGGAATCTTTGGGTTTGGTGTTTGTTTTGAGCTCATAAACTTGTGGAGAAAAACAAAATAATAAGTAGAAAAATATCTTAAACAAATATAATGCTACATGAAACCACTTCTTAATCATCAGGCAGTGAGGAGGAGATCAGTAATAGGAAAGCAGACATGTAACTGATGGAGAGAGCACTGTGACAGGGGTCGGGGAGTCTCCTTTCGAGTGCACACATGAGGAAGGCTGGCTTCTCTGAGGTGGCATTCAAGGTTAAGATTCCAATGACAAGAGGGAGCCAGCCATGTGGATTCGGATTCGGCAGGAGAGCTTGCAGGGAGGGGACGAGGCTAGCACGAAGGCCTCACTGTGGGCCTCTTTGAGGAATCCCAAGAACAGTGGAGCCACGAGAGCCTGGCAGGGAAGTGGAGACTGTCTGGGCAGGAGGCCCACCAGAGTCAGATCACACAGGGCTGCTTGTTTTATGTATGAAGTTTTATTTATTTTTATTTTTATTTTTTATTGTTGTTCAATTAAATTTGTCCCCATTTCCCCCATTACTGTCCCCTACCCTACCCACCCCCAGCTCCTACATTCAGTCCTCACCCACCCATAGTCTTTGTCCGTGGGTCAGGAGTTTGACTTTTACGGTAAGTAGTATGAAAGCCATTGGGCAGTTTTATGCAGAGAAGAAACATTTAGAAAGATCACCCTGGTGTAATTAATGCATCAAATGTGAGTAATAATTTCTTTAATATTGTGGGTAATATTTAATTTACAGAGCACTTTCATATATGGTACATCAATAATGTTCTGAATACTCTGTCCTCCCTCCCCTTTCCTTTTTTCTTTCTTTCCTTCTTTATTTCTTCCTTCACTCATTCAAATCTTATTCACTCTTCTTGATCATGTGCAATGGGCCACTGTGATGAACCAAAGAGACAAGGAACTCTTGGAGCTTATAATCTAGTGAGGTATACTGAGAAATGGGAAATAAATAAACATGCAAATAAAATAATTACACTGTCATAGTTGCTCTGAAGAGAATCTGGTAGTATGACTATACTTATTTTGCTAAAGAGAAACTAAGGTTATTAAGTGATTTATCTAAGGTCAGACCAGGTAGTAGGAGCTGCAAGTCTCAGAGTTTCTGACTTCTAATCCTGTTTTCACCTCGTGCTGCGCTGCTTCATGCTGTACTCTCTGTTGCATCTGTGCTACGGTTTGAGGTCAATGTTCACCTCAGAATTGGGTCCGGAGATGGATAATAGGCATTTTAAGAAATTTGAGAGAAGAAAACCTAGGCTAGAAAAAGAGGGCCTTTGGGCGACCAGACAGGGTTGATTTCCAGAAGTGGACAAACCTGGGTTCCAAAGCAGGACCCTGTATAAGTTAAAGACGCAAGTCTTCCTGGCTTTGTTTTCTCCAGTGAGGTTGCTGCAGGTGACTTCCTTTGAAAGCATGGCACGAGAGACCTGCGCTAGTGGTGGCGGTAGCAGAGCTCACAGAAGTTCATAGGAAGCTAAAGCACATCCCACTGATTTAGCACAAATGAGCTGGGCAGCTGCGTTTCTGGAAACGCCAAGCTCTAATAAAGAAACCATGTGTAAAAGCACTTAAAAAGGTAGCAGCATTTCTTTTTATCTTTCTTTGCACTAATAAATTCTGCACCTTATAAATGGAGAACTTGGCAAATGGAGAGTGTGTCCTAAGTCCCCCAGAAAAAATGTCCTAGGCCAGTCCCTGGAGTGTGCAGCATAGGTAGGCCCGGGAATTGTACAGGGTGCCACTTCGGAGGGCTGTACAGCTGATAACCAAACACTGCCAATAAAAACTTGCGGATTTTATGTTGTGATTAAGTCTTCAGGAGAATTTGTTAAGAGCTTAGGGGATTACTGAGTTGTGTTTTGGTTGCCTCCCAGAAAAGTCAGTATTTTCTGTTCCAGCTCCTTCAAACCTAGCTTGGTACAGTTCAGGAAAGGTTTTTATTGGAAAACACCATTTTGGTTTTGCTTTTGTTAATGTTCTAGGGTAAATTTTGTAAAAGTTAGGATCATGGCCTAATGGCTCCTCACCCCTGCCACCAACTGAGTCAGCTTTGACCCCAGTCGGGAGGATTCCAGCCAAGCACAGACAAGGCCATTTCCCTGTCTAAGGTAGGAGGAAAAACTTGTCTTCAGAAAAGATCATTCCCAATGATATCCATGTTCTTTATGGTTCTTCCCCCAGAAAAGTGCCAACTCTCCTCCTTCTGGGAGATTTTCCTTCTCCTGGGAAGAGGAGGACATTTAGTTCAGCAGTGCTTCGTCAGTCAGCTCCCACCCTTTCCCCTGACCCCTGTGCCATTGGGAAAGAGGGAACGTGTGAGCCTCCACAGCCAGCCCGCCAGTCCTGGGCTCCCGTGGGAGTAAGTGATGTTTGCACATAAGGGATCTGTGCATTCAGTGGACATAGTCCAGGCCCCACCAGTCGTGGACATTCTCCTAAGAGAGGGTTTGGGAATTTAGCTTGCTGCTTTTTTTTTTTTAAGAGCTCGATTTACAGAACTCTCAGGGAAAGGAATGGTGAATCTCTAGTCAACATTTTCTTCACTCCCACGCCAGCCTAGCAAATATAATTCAATTACAGAAACATTAACACTTCAAATGTGTCTGGTTCTGTGCTAGGTATTCTTGGACATGCAGATAAATAAGATACAGTTCCCTCATCCAGAGCTAACAGTCTGGTGTGTGTTTGCATTTGAGGGGTTATAATTTAGTCCTCTGTTTAGAACAAAATAGAAAACAAGTCCACATTGGATTGACTTTTCTATATTGAGCATAGTGGTGGAATATTTATATTTGCTATCAGCATTCTTTGTTGCTGACTGCTCCTGCTGAATAACAAGAAACATTCAGTTCAACCCAGTGCACACTTACTGAACACTTGCTGTGTACATTGTTCTGGAATACAGTCAAGGGGTCATGGATCGTAGTATAACTCACTAGTCTATGGTGGGATTAAACCTGTGGCTGTGGTTCCCATAACAACAGCGTTTGAGCCAGGCCACTGTTGATCAGATGTCATTTGGCCATTGGAAAGAAATTGAATCATAATGGTGCCTGCCTAGCTTCAGTAGTCAGCCTATCACAGGACTAAGATCCTAGGTGCTCCATTCTTGCTCCTCTTCAAAAGGTTAGACAGTGCCCCTTATACACTGCACAACCGTGATATGGATACAGGATCAGCTTAAATCTGTCCCTTTCCTGAGGAAGCACAGCCAATTACAAACCCATGTCCTACTGATGCTAGATTGGTGCAAAATTTCTTCCTGATACACCACCTAATTAGGGGGCCTTGTGGGAAGCAGCAGGAACCTGGTATAATGAAAAGATTCACAATTCTAGTCCTAGCTCTGCCATTAGTTAGATATGTATCTTTAGATTCCAATGTTCTCATCATGTAAATTGTGATAAAAATGTCTGCTCTGTCTGCCTTCAAAAGATACTGTTACACTCCTTGAGAAAGTTAGATACGACAGTAGGATTCTGATTTTGTGTATACATGCGCACATAAAAAATTGCTGGAAGAGACTACATCTAAATGTTGAAAGTAGTTTTCTTTGGGTAGTGGGATTACAGATAGTTTTTATTTTTTTCTTTGTGGATGTTTTTTGTATGTAGAATTTTACTGCAATCAGCATTACTACTTTTTAATCTGAAAAAACAAAGGCTATTTTTAAAAGTAAAAATAGAGAATTTTGAAAAGATCAAGTGCTTTAAATAATTGAGCAAATATTATCCTTGCCTAATTCATTTATCATTCATTGATTTGTTCATCATAAACACTTACTACACTTGTGCTACATGCTAAACAGATACTGTGCTGGACACTGGAGGCATGGTCTTGCCCTCAAGGAGCTTGTGGTGTGGAAGGGAGACAGATGAGTCAAACTATGGCAGAAGCACTTTGTCAGGACAGAAGAGGAACAGAAGCCAGCCTGCTTCGGCAGACATGAGGCATCAAGAAAGTCTTTCTGGAGGAGGCAAGATCTGAGCTGGATCTTGAAGGGGAAGAGCAAGTTAATCAAAGAAGAATAGTTTGGGGTCTGGGGAAGATCTTCCAAAGAGAGGCAATAGCATTTGCAAAGTTACAGAGGCGTTAATTTTTCAGAGTCATGGTGGGTGAATTATGAAAAATGACTTAGATAGGCTGAGTGGCCACACAGGCCGAGTGAAATTAAAGAATTTCAAAGCTGGAGGTAGTGAAGCAGGGGAGGTACAAAACTCAGCCAAACCAGCCTGTGACCTGTTTCTTGCTGTAGCTGCCTTTCTCTTTCTTTTCTTTCCCGTGGGAGCCATCAGGAAGATGAAAGAAGCGGAGTGTACCTGTTTAGGGGTAGCTGTGATGTGAAACCCAATCCTCTCATTAGAGGCCCTGACAAAACCTTCCCCATGCACAGCCTCCCTTTGTGGAAACCTGCAGCTGCTGAGAGAAGGACGTCCTGGGCTGCATGATCAATTGCTGGGACTCAGGCTGGCTCCACGTTAGTGGCCGAAGTGCCTGGGCTGCATGCCCAGTGGGCATGACTTGCTTCTTTCCTCCTTTGTGCCTCCAAACCCTGCTCCTCAGATCAGAGCCTGCGCCTGCATTGTCTGACAAGGCAGGCAGCTCTTTGGTTCCTAATGCTTTAAATAGAAGCTCCTCTCATTTTTTCTATAGCACTCATCCTTTGCTTATTTGTCAACCTGAGAGATATGCATGGGATGTCAGCAGCAGACAGCAGCAGTTGTAACTTCCTGATGGAAGGTGCCTCAGATGCAGGTAGAAAGAGCTCTGCGCCTGAAATCAGAAGAGGCAGGCTCAGAGTGCAGCACCACAAGGTTTCAGTTGCTTGAGTCTGAATTTCCAGTTCTGTAAAATGGGGCTCACTCTGCTGGGGTTGGGCCTGGGGACCATTTTAATGTCATGCTTAAAAGCAGGCTTGGCTCTGGAATCAGACTGACCTGAGTTTCCAAACCAGCTCTACCACTTGCAAGCTCTGTGTCCCTAAGCAGATTTCTAAACCTCAATGAACTTCAATTTCCCTCCTTAAAAATGGAGACAATAATAGTGTCTATCTCAGAGGGTAGCTGGAAAGGATTACTTGAGCCCATGCATATGTAGCTTTTACTACATGGTAAGTACTCAGTAAAGGTTAGCTGCTAAAAGTCATGTTGCAAAAATATAAAATTCTGTAGTCACAGTAATAATTATTATTAGTAATGTGAACTTAACTTTGGTGACATGATATCCATTTGAATATCTGTACAGATATCTGGAAATCAATTCAAGTTACAACTAATGTATGAAAAGTAGTTGTTTTTTGTAAAAATTCCATTTCCAGAAAATTAGAACAAAGAAAAGAAAGCTGTGATTCCTGCACTTGAGAGGAATTGACAGAAAATGGTTAAAGACAAACTTAAAATCACATTTTACTTTCCTCCAGGGAAGATGCTGCCAGCCTTTCCTAGGGAAGGCAATTAAGGCAGTAACCACGCTGTAGGACTAGCTCTAACGCCTTCATTTGGTGTTTACAACCGGCCCAGTGAGCCCTGGAAACCGTGATATGTCACATCAGAGTGCTAATGACAGTACATTACCCGAATCATTGACAAGCAACAATTGAAATTCTTACTCTGCCATCAACCATTTGTATTGTTCCCAGAAAATCAACTGAGGGATTACAGCTACAGCTAATTGTGTGCCAACCTAAATAAATTAAGGAGAAGAAGCAATTATAGCCTCACTGCGACTGACTTCAGGAGTGCAGTGTGCCCTTCTTGAAGCCACCTACAGATGCTGGAGGGGCAAGGCCAGCTCTGGAAGTGAGAAGCTTCACCTCCCCTAACCTCATCGGTTCACCTAAAAACACTAGGAAATAATCTAAAAATAATCTGGAATGCTCTGTGTGGGGTTGGAAAGATCTTTTATAAGTGCCACAATATGACAAACTTAAGTTTTTTCTTTTTAAATACAATATTTGCAAATACTAAGAGCACAATGATGTCTGGTTATGATGGTTAGGAGCTAATAAATAGGCCTCTCATAGAAGTGAATATGAGAGCCAAAGAGAATACATTATGTTTTGTCTAACTCAATTTCTTTTTGTTGTTTTTTAAAATAAAAAAGAAGAAGTGTTTTAAAACAGAAATGGAAGAAATAAAGTTATTCTGTTTTTTGCATTTATATTAATTTAGGGTTTTTAAAATAATGACTTTGTTGAGGTAAAACTCATCTACCACAAAATTTATTCTTTAAAAGTATACAGTTTGCTTGTTTTTAGTATATTCATAGAGTTATACGGCCATCACCACAATTTATCTTAGAATATCACCTGAATGGGACCTCATCAAATTAAAAAGCTTCTGCATGGCTAAAGAAAACAGTATTAAAATGAAAAGAGAACCAATTACATGGGAAAACATATTTGCCAATGATACTTTGGACAAGGGTTTGATCTGCAAAATATATAAAGAATTCGCACAACTCCACTCCAGGAAGACAACAAAAAAACAATTAAGAAATGAGCAAAAGACTTGAACAGACACTTCTCCAAGGAGGACATACAGAGGACCCAGAGACATATGAAAAGATGCTCAGCATCACTAACCATCAAAGAGGTAAAAATTAAAACCACAGTGAGATACCACTTCACACCTATCAGAATGGCCATCATAAACAAGGCAACAAACAACAAGTGTTGGAGAGGTTGTGGAGAAAAGAGGACCCTAGTGCACTGTTGGTGGGATTGCAGACTGGTACAACCACTATGGAAAACAGTATGGAATTTTCTAAGAAAACTAAAAATGGATCTACCTTTTGACCCAGCAATTCCACTGCTAGGATTATGTCCTAAGAACCCTGAAACACCAGTCCAAAAGAACCTATGCAGCCCAATGTTCATAGTAGCACAATTTATAATAGCCAAGTGCTGGAAGCAACCTAAGTGCCCATCAGTAAATGAGTGGATCAAAAAACTGTGGTACATTTACACAATGGAATACTACACAACAGAGAGGAAGAAGGAGCTTCTACCCTCATGACAGCATGGATGGAACTGGAGAGCATTATACTAAGTGAAATATGCCAGGCAGTAAGGGACAAATACCATGTGATCTCACCTTTAACTGGAACCTAAGCAACACAACAAACAAGCAAGAAAAATATAACCAGAGACATTGAAATTAAGAACAATCTGACAGTAACCAGAGGGGAGGGGACAATGGGGGGAAGAGTTTTCAGCAACTACTATAAAGGACACATGGACAAAGCCAAGGGGGAGGGTGGAACCAAGGGAGGGAGGTTTGGCTGGGATGTAGGGGGAAGTGATGGGGGGAAAATGCAGACAACTGTAATTGAATAACAATAAAATAATTTTTTTAAAAAAGTAAAAAAAAATTCAAGTTGTATAGAAAAAAAAAATATATATATATATATCACCTGAAAAGGAAACCCTATGCCTATTAGCATAGGTATATATCTGTTTTCCTTTGTCTCCAGCCCCTGGAAACCACTGATCTATTTTCCATCCCTATAGATTTCCCTGCTCTGGATATTTCATTATATGGAATCATACAATATGTGGTCTTTTGTGACTGGCTTCTTTCACTTAGCATGTTTTCAAGATTCATCTGTATTATAATCTGTATTAACACTTTATTTCTTTCTATTGCTGAAAAATTCAGTATTCCATAATTTATATATACCACACTCTATTCATAAATTGATAGGTATTATAGTTCTTTCTACTTTTTGGCTATTATGAAAAATGCCACTAGTAAACATTCACATAAAGGTTTTTATGTGATACATGTTTTCATTTCTCTTGGATGAGGAGTTGCTGGGAGAGGAATTGCTCGGCCGTGTGTTTAACTTTTTGAAGAATTGCCAAGTTGTTTTCCATAGTGACCTCATCATTTTATATTTCCATCAGCAATATATGAAGATTCCAATTTCTCCACATCCTCATCAACACTTGTTATTTTCTGTCTTTTGCTTATAGCCATCCTAGTGGGTTGAAGTGGTATCTCATTATGGCATTTCCCTAATAATGCTGAGCATCTTTTCTTGTGCTTATTTGCTATTTGTGAATCTTCTTTGGGGAAATGTCTATTCAAATTCACTGCCATGTTGAAAGGGGACCTATTTGTCTTTTTATTGTTGAGTAAGAGTTTTTTATAATACAAATCCTTTATCAGATATGTGATTTGCAAACATATTCCCCAATTCTGTGTTTTGTCTTTTCATTATCTTAATGACGTCTTTTAAGCACAAAAGTTTTTAATTTTGATAAAGTCCAGTTTATCTATTTTTTTGTCAGTTGGGCTTTTTATATCTAATCCAAGGCCACAAAGATTTATTCCTATGTTTTCTTCTAAGAGTTTTCTAGTTAGCTCTTGCACATATATTTCTGATCCATTTTGAGTTAACACTGTATATGATGTGAGACAGGGATACAATTTCATTCTTTTGCATGTGGGTACAGTTACAGTTGTTCCAGCATCATCTGTTAAAAAGACTTTTTGTTTCCTCATTAAATTGTTTCTGCATCTTTGTTGAAAATCAACTGACCATAAATGTAAGGGTTTATTTCTGCTTTCTCAGTCCTATTCCATTGATTTATATGTTTATCTGTATGTCAGTATCATACTGTCTTGGTTGTAAATTTTGAAGTTTGGAAGTCTGAGTCCCAAAAAGAAAATGTTATTTATTTTTCAAGATTGTTCTAGCACTACTTTCAGTTTGGGGTGGTGTGGCAGCTGCTCATAGCTCAATAAATAAATTCCCAATGTTTGCAGTTACTCCAAGTCCCTTATCATGCATCAAGGTCATTATTAGTGACACCATTTATTTCAGCTTTAGGAATCCATTGGCTCAGTAACAGCCACCCTGACTTTAGGTTGGGGGTCACAGGGCTTGCCACCCATTGTAATGATAATATGCTTTTCCTTGCCCAAATGGGGAGCATGAACAACAGTCGAGGTACCATTTCTGTGGCTTGTTTCACTCCTGCTCCTCACTGTTCATCCTCTAATAGTAAATCACTTTTGTTTGTTAACAGGCAGTGCATTAGGGGACCCTTACTAGCAAACCTCACACACTGTTTGGGTGAGAGCACTCACTGCCTGATCCTGAGAAAACTTTGTATATCCCCGAGCCTGGCCTGCAAAGCCCTGTCCTTCCTTGTCCAGAAAATCCTGTCACTGTCAGCATCCCACCCTTATCACCAAAGCTGTCAAGGACTGTGGAGGGCCTGAGATTTTACCCTAGTTGCAAGCTAATATGTTAGTTTCTGCTGCTTCACAGATAAAGACCAAAGATATAAGACTCCTGGGTTAGAGACAAAAGACTTTAAATATCCATGCCCAGCAAGCAGCATGAACCTTAGCATATTTCCATGGGTTCTTCTGGAGGCCAGGTTGCACCGGGGCAGTGCAGTGGGCCCAAATGAATGCTACACAGACAACTGGTTTGAGTTGCAGCTGAGAAGTTTGGCATTTTTTAAGCAAGAAGCAAGCATTGTAGCAAGCAGCAAACAAGCTAGTCTTGCTCCCCCCAGGGGTGAGCAGTGAAATGGTAGTCTCACTGTGGTCACTTCGATCGACTTAGTTGCCTGTGTGAGTAACTACATAAACTGCTTTTGAGCAGAAAATAGACAAGCCCTGCAATCTGGCACACTCACCAAGAACATGTAGGAACAATCAGAACTGGGGGCCTACTGCCTTTCCCAGCAGTCTACCCCTTGGCCCTACATGTTCTTGGCTGAACTCCTCTTTCTATCTGAATGTACCAGTGTGCCACTCTGTCAACCGCTCTGATGACTCTGACTGACGGAGTCTGGGGCCAGATCTGTTGCATTTGTCTCATTACAGCATATTGATTAATTTTATGTGTCCATTTAGCCAGGCCATGGTACCCAGTACTTAGTTAAAAAATATTTTTGATATTTAAATGAAGGTATTTTTTAAAGAGTAGATTAACATTTAAATAAGTAGTTGGGTAAAGCAGATCGTCCTCCATCATACTGGTGGGCCTCCACCAGCTGAAGACTTGAATAGAAACAAGACTGACCCCAAGCTAGAAGGAATTCTGCCAGCAGATTGCAACTAACTGCAACTAGCTCTTCCCTGGGTCTCCGGCGTGCTGGTCTGCCCTTCTGATTTTGAACTTGCTAGCTTCCATAATCACGTGAGCCAATTACTGCAAGTCAACCAGATAGGTAGGTAGGTAGATAGATATAGATATAAACACACATATCCTATTGGTTACTGATTCTGTTTCTCTAGAGAACTTTAACTAATGCATACAACATTTAATACGGCTATTGTCTACAGGAACTTAATAAAATACTGACCATATTGTATTGTGATTAATCCATTTATCTTTCTTTCTCCTCCTCTCCCATGAGCAGGAGAAACACTTGAGTTGAAAGTGACTATGAAACCTTGGGTGATGAAACTTTATTTTAATGAACTCGGCCATCCTCAAGCATAGTAGGCATTCAGTAAAGGTTTGTTGAATGAGAGAGGAGCTGAGTGTATGAGCACATGATGGAATTTCTTCAGTTCCCCATTGTTACCTTCCTTAATATCTCCATTCAACAACAGCAACAAAAAAACTTAGCTATCTTTCACACATATTGACTCTTTCTTACAAATTTTCTTCAATTTTCCTAAGATAATGTTTTTTTTCTCCAGCTTCCCTGCTTCATTAACATTGAATGTGTATTCTTCTATACACTTGTATGTATGGTGTTATCTATAAATATTTTTAGTCTTTTGCAAATTGGTTATATTTCCCTTCCTAGATTGTAAGTTCCTTGAGTGTAGGACTTGATATACTGATCTCTATATCTTCCTTCTCTAGTACCAAGTACAGAGTCGATACCTAATAGACACTAAAAAATTGTCTCCTGGATTGGGCTATCTCAAGCTAAGGCAGGGGGTCGCTGGTGCAAATGTGCTAATTACCCACAGTTGGTCTTAAAGGTGTTTCTGATTATTAGTTAGCAGTTCGGATTCCCTTTAGGAAGCATGGCCTTTTTGTTAATGACCACTTTAACTACCATACTTCTCTGCAATGATTGGTTGCCTTTAAAATTAGCCCATCACTAGATGTTTAAGAGAGCATTTGTGTGAAAGACCTACGAGTAGAATAACAAAATGTTCAGAGACCCAAATTACATGGGTGTTGAATTGTCCTAGATATCCTAGTTTATATACCTCATTATCACCTTTATCTTTTAGCTGCGATGAAATGAGAGCCTGCTATATGCCAGGAACTAAGTCATTTCATACCACATCTTTTAATCCTTAAACAACTGGAGATACTATGTTTAATCTACTGTTGAGGAAAAGGAGGCCCAGAAAGTTTAGGTTATTTACCCAGAGATCACTCGCAACCTACCTAATCTTCATACCTTGCTCATCTCTCAGCCCTTCAAATTCCATCTCAGCAATTGTCATTACTCTAGTCTCTGTGGTCACACAGAGCCTGTTTAGCTCTTGTCTGATCATCACTGTGACCTCCAATGAATCCTCCACAGTATCAGTCAGAGACATGGCCATGTCTTTCCCCTTCTTCAAAAACCCCATTGCCTACATAATTCCCCTGACTCCTAACCCTGCATACAAGGTCTTCCATAATTTGGATTTCTTTTGCCTTTCTAAGTCCTATTTCTAGCCAGTCACTTGCAGATTATATGACTTCCACTGAAATCACCAACCCTTTCTTACCCCAATTCCAGACTTTGCTCCAAAACCCATCTCTAGTGCCACCTTCTCCAATGTTCCCAATAGAAATCTCTCACTCTGGTTCTCTCACAGCACTTTGATTATATGTTGTGCTTGGTTCACACTATACAATGGTGTCTATCATGTTTATAAATACACAGGTCAGTCTCTCCTTTTAGAAAATGAGAAAATTGTAAGCAGGACATATTATGACTTATGCCTAGCACATAATAGGTACATAAAGAAAGCTTATGAAGTTGGCTGGGATTATATTGAAATGAGCTTGAATTTTGGGTGACTCGGCATAGGAAGCCATGCCCCACTCTGAGGAATAGTTCTTGCCTGAAGGGACACTGATTGTAAATTGTTTAATCACTCTCTATCCTGGACACATCCACCATTCAAGCAGTTGTTTATCAGCTGCAGCATGGGTAGAATGCAATCTCAGATTTATTCGGGACTGCTTTTCTAAGTGTTTTGCCAGCTCTGAAAAGCACCTGGTGCAGTGGTTCCATACCAACTCAAATAAGACTTGAGAGGGGATTTGAAGGGTGAGAGAGAGGTAGCTTGCCAAATGAAATGTTTTAGAAACACCAATTTAATGACTTACATATAAATTAATCATAAACATGTGGATTAAATTTCCCCAGAAAAGGCATGTTCTGGCTCTCTGTGGACCACAAATGATTGAAAAATGATTGGAGATATTTCCTGAGCCCAAAAACTAAGAAGGAGTAGGTCTATACTTCTTTAACTGCAAATATTAGTGCAATAGATAAATTATCCAGGGGGTCTGGGGAGGTTAGAAATATGGGCAGGAAATAAGAAAATAAGATTCAGCTTGAAAGTATACTCCAGGTACATCTGGGGCAAAATAATCAGAAACAGAGAAATTTTGTTTTAGAGAGAACCCCAGAAAGTTAGGAAGACTACAAGACATTAAGGGCTATTTCTAGTTGACCTGGCCCATGCGATAGAAGGCTGGTCATTCTTATTCCTGAGGATGCAAGAGAAAAGGCCCTGGACTATTGAATATAAAATGCTACTTGTTGCCCACAGAATGCAAGCAGAGCCTTTGCTTTTGGTTATATCAAAATTTGACTGGTAGAAGAAGGGTTTGGCTAAAATTAAACTAATTTTTCCAGATAACTCAAGAAAATAAATGACCAAAGTCAAGGCTAGTCTTTGAGCACAGAGTCCAGAGTCTGAATTCTGAAGCAAGAGACACTGACACCCAAGCCCAAATGGATAGCTTCACTAGAGAAGAGCACAATCTTTGTTTGAAGTCATGAGTGTGTTATGGGCCACCCACAGAAGGCCTTCCTAGAAGTGTTTTATCCTTCCTTATCATTTGAAAGTACTTTTTGAAGAGGCCAGACATCCATCTGAATAGGCCAAACTAAAGCACAGTTGTTATAGACAACTTCTGACCTTGGAAACTAGGCCATGTTTTCCAGTATTATCAAGTACATTGGTATGAAGACCAAATACCCTAATTCCAAGGAAATAAAAAGAGGTTTTCTTCAAGTCTATAAAAGAGAATTAAAAAAATAACCTATTACTCCCCAAGAGGTAGGATATCCTGATATTATAAAAGTTTCTGGATGCCCAGTGAAGTGTGAGAAAACTAATAATGGTCAATGACAATAACAGTCTTTTACATTTGTATAGTGTTTTGCCATTTACATGGTGCTGTACATAAATTCTTCCACAAACTTCCCAGTAACTCCCAGTCACTGTCACTATCTCATTTTTACAGATGAAGAAAATGAAGTACAGAGACAGCAAATAATTTGGAGCGAGTGGCAGTATCAGGGGCACTGCTGAGTCATGTTCTTTTGATCCTTAATTCAGTATTCCTCCTATGTCTAAGTGATTTTATAGCTTCTTAGTATGACTGTATAGGGAAGCAGGTTACCATGGCTTATTGAAAGTCTCTTTACACAATGCAAATTCCCTGTTGATTGGGTTGATTGTATGGCCTGAGCATTTTACTATGTTCACTCATTTACTGTTCACAGCACTGATGTACACCTTACTATTACCCTCACTTTAAGGTAAGAGAAACAGATTCAGTGGGATTAAATGATTGTCTCCTGGCCAGTTGGTGAGGCGGCTGGAACTCAAAACCAGGCAGTCTATCTCCAGAACTCATTCTCCAGCCACTATGTTGTACTCTATTTAGAAACTGCTTTATCATAAATCCACTTTCCTCTGATGAGAGGAAACCTATTTCAGAATAAAGTTGGCATCTAACCCTGGGTATATCTATACTCGGGGTACAGATTTTAATGCACTGCATGTTTTTACACTGGAGAAAAGCTGAGGGGCACACCTATCAGCAGATGGCACACTGCAACTTCAGCCTAGATACATAACTCTTTTATCAGCCACTATGTCACTGCTGAATCCTGAATACATAGGAGAATTCCAAAGTGAAAGAATAAGGAGTGATATTTATACAGTATAACTTTTCAATGATATGACCACCTAGAAGCATAACCAGAGATTCCTATTGGCAGCATGGGTGCTTCTTCTTAATGGGACATATGAAAAATGAAAAGTTATCTTTTTGGATTAGGAGGAAGGACAGTGGGCTTTGGGTTTGGTGTTGGTACAAGCTGACAGGTTCGCCTAATAGTTTTCTCTTACTTTTACTGTGTTGTAGAAAAGTAATGATGAGGGAACTTGGACTCAAGAGTAGACATTTTAATTCAGCTCATCTTTGGTTAAATCAACTAACTTAATGGAGAAAAGGCAGAAAAAAATTGTGAACATTTAAATAGTTGAGTCACAGCTGCCAGAGGCTTTTTTCTGATAGGCTGACTAAATGCTGTAGTAATTCCGTAAGGAGTTTGAGTCAAAAATGAGGATTCAAAGGGAATGAAAAGAATCATTCTGATCAAGGCTGAGGATAAAATTGAAGTCTTATCAAGTAGTGGTGTGCAGCATGTGGAATGAGTGTGAAGGGAAAATAGACCACTTATAAATGCTTCTAGGGAGAGCAATCTGGATGGTAAAGGGACCAAATCGAAGACATAGGTATGGGTTTAAAGACCTGGGCAATTTAGGCTAAAGATGGACAAACTCATAGGTGATGGGAAGGCTGTCTGACATGTGAGAGGCTATCATTATTAAAAGAGTTTAGATTCCTTCCATAGGGCATAGATTTCTTGTAAGGCCCAGAACTGCATCCTGGGTAGAAACTAAAAGGAGGAGGACTGTAATTCCTGCAAAAAGTGATGAGCCATGATTCAAAGCCCAAGTCTGACCCTAGAGCACTTCATCTTAACTATTAGGTTACTTTACAGGAGGGCTTAAATTTATACTCCACAATTCAGATCTTTAAAAAACAAACTAACACATCGCTCTGAGCCCCTAACCCTGCTTGAGAATAATAAAACATAACAACAAAAAGCAACTTGCCAATTACAGGAAACTGAGTCTTTTCTCCTGATAATTTTGCAGACTTTTCTGTGTTTCCATCTCCTTCTTCTTTTCTTCCTTCTAGATGCCATCTGGGTACAAGGGGATGCTGATCTCATGTGCTGGTAATGGGGAGAGGCAACATGTTCCATTATCTGGGTGCTCACTGACCTTCACTTAGTCATCCCCCCTGATTACTTGGTGCACCACCCTGGTGTTTACTTAGGGTGAGCTGGTGCAGCCAGGTGCTTGGGCTTCATGTTGGCACCTTCTGTTGGGCATGAGCATTGCTATTGCTCCACATTAAGCTCCCGTACTCAGGGACTTCCTTGTATTGTCATCAAGATTCTTCCAAAACAGCAGCTGTCTGTTGGCTCACAAAGCACATGGGAACTTGTGGATCTCCTTCAGGAAAGCAAAGGCCCTGGCAGCTGGGAAGCACTGACTCAGACTCTCCCTTGTGGAATCACACCAAGCCAGCCACCATTTCTGTGCCACTATAGGTGCCCTTGGTTAGTACGTGATGTCTCCCCCCACCTCAAATTTCTTATGAAAAGTAGGGCACATACACTCTTCTTTCCATTGCTTCTTCTTCCTGGCCTGAGGACAAGGGGGATGAATACTGCACCTCTTTTCTGCGATCCAGGTAAGTTCCTAACCCTGGTCCCATCCCCTCCAAACCTTACCCCTGTCAGTCCTATCCTCAGTCCTCCTGTAGTCAGGCTTCCAGTGCAACTTGATGTTCAGACCTCTTAGCATTGCTGTGTTAAGAAAAGCTTTAAGAACTGTGAGGGGGTTCTTAATAAAATCTACTTTCTAAAATTTTGCCTCACTAAGTTTATTGAGGCCAATTTGAAACTCAAAGCTGAACCTTAATCTTTCTGTTGTAAGTGGTTTCTGATCTTCTGAAGAAGATTGAATGTATTTTATTCACTATATAAAGAGTTGAAGGGCAATAAGATTTACAGAGAATGAAAGTTAAATTGGTTATTTTATATATTCTTTTGTTTCAGTGAATTTTTTAAATTTTTTTATTGTTGTTCAATTACAGTTATCCTCATTTCCCCATCACTCCCCCTGCCCTACCCACCCCCCATCTTCCACCCCATTGTCTTTGTCCATGGGTCCTTTATGCATGTTCCTTGACTTGACCCTTCCCATTTCAGTGAAATGTTTTATAATTTTTTTAAATTTAAATACATTCATTTTAGATCTCAAAATATCATTCTTGATATACTTTACTGCCCTCTGTGAAAAAAATCAACCAGAGTGCATAGCGTAATCCTTTATTAGAAAATCTCAGGAGAAATAAGGATCCAAAGAAGTGTTCTAACTTGGGGAAGTAGGGCAGAAACTTTTAACAGGACTTTAGCAGGAGGGGCTAGCTGAAGTTCAGCTAGTTTCGGGAATAGTTGGATGAAGACAGTTCTCAGAAGAGGGAGGAATTGTACTTGTGAATTGCCAGCCACTGTTTGGGCAATTCGAATGTTATTAAGAGTAGAGAGGAACAGCTGTGGGAGCAAGGATGTGCTAAGGCCATAGTGGAAAATTATCTGGCCTTGAGTGTCTCTTAATTTATAAAGTGGAAAAATACTCCAGTGTCTCTGTTCAACATGCAATAGACTGTTTTCTGAGCAACTGTGGCTCAAAAACCTTTGAATACAGTAGGCTTTCAATCAGTGTCTGCTTTGCTGGGCTGAAAAGAGGCCAAGTCATTGAAAAACTCACCAAAGAACAGGTAAGACAGGTGTAAACAGATTATTCCATCAAAACAAAAGTATGTTCGAAGTACTGTAAAATTCGGGGGGGGGGGGAGTGGCATTTTTGCAGTCTTAACATTCAATTCGCACATTGAAAGATGGTAATGATGATGATAAACATAATATTAATATAAGCTCTTATTTACTAAGACCTATTATGTCCTAGCCACTTTATATACACATTATCTTGAATCCTCAAAATATCCCACTTAGTCCCTTTGGCCAACTGTAACAAAAATAATGTAGATTAGGTAGCTTATAAACAACAGAAATTTGTTTCTCATACTTCTGGAAACTGGGAGGTCTAAGACCAAGGTGCCAGCAAATTCAGTTTCTGGTGACATCCCTCTGCCTGTTGATAGCTGGCTGTCTTTTCTCTGTGTCCTCACATGGTGAAAGGATTGAGGGATCTCTCTGCGATTTCTTGTAAGGGCCCTGATTCCACTAGTGAGAGCTTCATTCAACCTCACAAAGGCCCTACTTCCTAATACCCTCACACTGGGGATTAGGTTTCAACATACAGATTTTGGGGAGACATAAACTTTCAGTCTACAGCATCCACAGGGGTAGATCTGAGTTACTTTGAAGAAGTAACAAGTGAAGCTCACAGAGGTTCAGTGACCTGTCCAAAGCCAAACTTATAAATGGCAGAGCTCAGATTTGAACTCAAAGCCCACCATCATTCTCCTGCACCAGTGTTTCCAAAGTGTGGGACCAGCACCACTTCCACGTTCCCATGGGGAGAGGACCCCGGGTGTGCTGTGGATGAGATTAGGAGACACGTGACATGGCATTATGTCACATTGAACCCCATAATGGGGAAACTACTGCCGTTTCAGTTTTCTGTTCAAGTATGAGAGGAGGTTTCCATGGTATGGAATATGTTCTCACACATCTTCAATCTTGCCACTCTCCCATTTTACAAAGAGCCTTGAGCTCAGAGCACTTGGCAGCATTCTTGCTAGAATTTAATCATGCAGTTTTTATAGTACTTATTTTAACGGCTCACTTTCTAATGATGGAAAAAGGTGCTTTTTAAATTTTTACATAATTTTAGGGATTGGCCGGGTAGCTCATTTAGTTAGAGCATGGTCCTGATACACCAAGGCTGCGGATTTCATCCCTGGTCAGGGCACATACAGGACTCAACCAATGAATGCATCAGTAAGTGGGACAACAAATTTATCTCTCTCTCTGTATCCCTTCCTCTCTCTGAAATCAATCAATCAATCAGTAAATTCATTTTTATAAAATAAAATGTTACATAATTTGATGTGAAGTTTCCAGTTTATACACTTATTTAAGTTAAAAAGTATTTCTTTTAATATTGGGAAACTATGACTGGACATAGTTGATGAATACGTGATAGTGGCCCATGTGAGTGACCTGTGGGACATGAGGGCTCTGCTACTTCACTGAATAGGATCTCACTAGCTAAACAGTGGCAGTGGGAAATAGCTGCTGGTGGTGAAGGGAAAAGCACTCCAAGGAAAGGAAGTGACTCATCAAATGAGAAGCTTATCAAAATATGGTGCATTTGGAAACAGTGAACTGTTTGGGGAGCTTAGATATGCATGGTGGATGTTGAGGCATGAAACTGGCAATGTTATTATTATGCATGAATCCTTTACCTTATAATTTATAATAGAGATAAGAGTGATATTAAATAGTATCCTTGTCTCTTTTGTTGTCCATTGTGAACTCTTCTCTCCTTTTCATAAGAAAGTGCCATAACCTTGATTAAAAATTAGAAAAGCTTCATTCTGTGTAAGTAGGCAAGAGATGAAGATAAAGAGAATCAGATAAAGAGAATCAGCCACCCCAAAACATGCCACTTTGGCATAAGGATTGTTTGAAGACAATTAAGAGGCAGCAAATGAATGCAGGAAGAATAATGTATTGGCCTCAAAGCAGAACATAAATTTCCCTTTTTAAAGTCTTCCCCTCACTTTTCCCATAGCAGGAGGAGGAAAAACAGTGATTATTACTGGAAGCAGAAAGTCAGCATCCAGATGGGTATGGATAGCCCTGGCTGATGTGGCTCAATGGATTGAGTTCTGGCCTGCAAACCAAAGGGTTCTTGGTTCAATTCCCAGTCTAGGGCACATGCCTGTGTTGTTGGCCAGGTCCCCAATAGGGGGCATGTGAGAGACAACCACACATGATGTTTCTCTCCCTCTCTTTCTCCCTCCCTTCCCTTCTTTCTAAATAAGTAAATAAATAAATTAAATATTAAAAAAGATGGGTGTGCATAAACAACCCTTACTATAATATCCCCTCTCTTCTATTAGATGCATTAGTTTCCCCTACATACCTCACATTTTACGTTACCACAGCTTACTGCTCCTGGAAGTTAATATCCTTTTCCTGAGTCTTGCCACTTCTCTTCTCCACAAATACATCTTCCTTTGTCAAAATAGTATAAAACCTGAGTCTAACTGCTTCTTTGGGTCTTCCTTTCTATGAAGAACTCTATGCATGTAAAAGCTGTTAACATCAAATAAAATTTGTTTGCCTTTCTCCTGTTAATCTGTCTTTTGTTAGTCTAATTCACAAACCCAGATGCCCTGCTGAACCTAGGAGGGTAAAATTTTTCCTCCCCTACAAATGCCTATTAAGCAAAGACCTATCATACATTTTTCAGAATGGAATGTGGGCAAAAAAGGAGGCTGTTTTTAGGTTGCAAAATATGCTTCCATAAGTAAGGTATGCCCACCTCCTTAAAGAAATGTAGTTTTAGGAAAATTTCTGACTTTTTCCAATCCTCTACCTTCAGTTATTTCAAGTAAAATAATAGTAAAATAAATATATGATTATTTACATACAAAGTAAATTATACTCATTCTAACTAAATAAGTTAAATAATTTTTGAGAAAGACAAAAAAAGAGTTTGATGACAGTTAAACCTTCTTATGTAGAAAGCAAAGCCTGAGAAACCGTTGTGCTCCCTGAAGCCAACTGCCTGCCCCCTTTCACTTCCTCCCTCTCTCTCGTCTATGATTTGTACAGAAAAGGAGGGTTTTTGAAAGTGGGGAAGTGGGAAAGAGAATTGAGAACTTCTTATGAGTTAATTCAAACACCCTAAGTGAGGTGAATAAAGAAACATAGCAACATCCATAAATAATGATATTCTTACGTGCTATTACTGAGCCAGCCATGAGGGTGAGGATGAAAAAAGAAAAGAAAGAAAGCTCAAGGCAGATGTATGTGTTTATCCCAGGATGGGGGTGGCTTCTGCCTTCCTCCTTTAATCATTAAAAAAATTGTCACTTGTGAAAAATATACATACCTCTTTAATGTAAAACATTCAACATCAAGTAAGGTCCTTTTAAAAGACACTGCTTTAGAACAACTTTTAAAAACAAAGAAGTGCTTATGGTATAATGTGGCATATTTCTTGTTGATGGTAACTTTCCATGTAGCAACTAACCCAAAATCCAGGGCAAACCATGTGACTTAAGGCATTCCAGCCACAGCTTTGTCACACTACCACCACCTGGTAGCATCAGACCAAACCACGAGTTGGTTTTTGTTTGTTTGTTTTTTGAGTTATTGAGCCATTAACTTATTGGAAACTTCTAAGATAACTTCTATTCTTATAGAAAATTTAAATTTTGTTTTCTGTCTTTGCTTTTCTCATTTTACTACCACAGTATTTCGTCACATATTTTACACTCTCCTTAGTAGTTCAAGAGCCTCTTACCACTCATTCCAAGGCAGGTCAGGCCTTTCAGGTAGAAAAGTAAGACACCTGTCTACCTATGTACTTAGGGTTTCTGGCTTCCTTTCCCAAATATCTACTGTTGCATGCCAGCTTCCCAGAATATCTCCAAAGCCAGGTGGAGGATTTTGAGGTGAAGGGTTCAAAGGAGTCTTGGGATGTAAACTGTTGTTTCCTGTTTTCTATGGATGGGTTGGTGAGTCTTCCAGGCCTGGAATGCACAATTAAATTATTTCCAACTCCTATCATTTCTGGGCAAGAACTTCTTGGATTAGTAAAGTTATATTGATGAAATAGTGAAATGGTAATGTTGGGTGACTGCAGCCGGTAAGCTATGTAGATATCTATAGTTTCAGTTCTCAGCACCCAACCACTCGGATTCCTTATTTCTGCCCTTGTGTGGCTGAAGATTCATTGCAGTGAAGGTTTCTTGGCTTTCTGGGTAGCACTGTGATAACTGCCCGGATCTTACAGCAGGTGGATAGCACAGGAGGTGTTCCTTCCTTTCCCCTTTCTTTTCCTCTTCCTTCTTTCAGAGGCTTTTGTTAAGATGTTAAGAAATTGGAACCTTTATACCTTACTGATAGGAATGTTAAATGGTGCAACTGCTTTAGAAAACAGTTTTACAGTTTTGCAAATTGTTAAACATAGAGTTACCATACACCCCAGCATTTTAACTCCTAGGTATCTACCCAAGAGAAGTAAAAACCTATGTCCACACAAAAGCTTGTAAATGGATGTTGATAGCAGCACTAGTCTCACGATATCTAAAAAGTGGAAATAGCCATCAGCTAATGAATGGATGCATAAAATGTGACATTTCATGCAATGTAATATTATTAGGCAATAAAAGGAACAAATTATTGCACATGCTACAACATGGATGAAATTGAAAACATTAGGCTAAGTGAAAGAAACCAGTCAAAAAGACCATACATACATTATATGAGTGTGTTTATATGAAATACCTAGAATAGGCAAATCCATAGAGACAGAAAGTAGTTCAGTCTGCTTTCTGATCTACTTTCAGAATGAGGAGTGACTGTTAATCATCATGGAGTGATGAAAATGTTCTAAAATTGATTGGGATGATGGTTGCACAACTCTGTGAATACACTAAAAACCGTTAGATTGTACACTTTCAGGGGTGTTCAAACTTTGAATGTCTCTGGGCCACACTGGAAGAAGAGTTGTCTTGGGTCACACATTGAAGACATTGGGACAAATAATCACAAAAAAAAATCCCATAATGTTTTAAGTAAATTTACAATTTTGTGTTGGGCCAGTATTTATAGCCATACTGGACCACATGCAGCCCACGGGCTACAAGTTGGACATCCCTGCATGGATGAATTGTGTAACGTGTGAATTATATATCAATAAAACCATTATAAAAACAGCCCTGGCTGGTGTGGCTCGGTTGGTTGGAGCATCATCCTGTAACCAGAAGGTTGCCAGTTTGATTCCCAGACAAAGGCACATGGTCAGGTTGCAGGCTTGATCCCCAGTAGGGGCTTGTGCAGGAGACAGCCAGTTGTTGTTTCTCTAGTATCAATGTTTCTCTCTCTCTCTCTTTCTCTCTCCTCTCTCTCTCCCCCATAAAATAAACCTTTTCTTAAAATGTTCCCATAAAATGTAAATACTCTTTAGTGAGGGTCAAGCTATAAAAGAATCCATTAACTGATTGCTTAGAGCAAAACTTCAGAAAAGGAATCTTGGCTTGGTGAACAATGGTCTGGGACTGAGCAGGAGCAGGCCCTGAAGGAGGAAGTGTTTGCAGAGCAGATGAACTGGCACAACCAGCCTTGCCTGGTTCAGACCTTGCCTGTGCTGGCCCTAGCGGCCAGGTCACACAGGGGCCTGCTCAATGCACCGCGGGTCATTTTTGACACCCCCACTCTTCAATGTGACAGTTATTGATAGTGATAATCAGCAACAAAATTATTTTCTTGATTCCTTTTTTAGTATTAAACAGTTGAAAAACTTAAAAAGTAAATACATTTCTATTTGAAAGGTATTTCTATGTGAAGAGATGGTTCAAATTCAGTAAATGACTTTAGTATAAACTAAAGTCACATTTGTCAAATAAGAACAGTACTCCTCACAGCTCTTACTTACTGTTTGAATTTTAAGCACCAGCTCTTCAAGTGGTCACACAAAATGACAGAATTGAAATAGCACTCATTCGGTTTTTTCATCTTTAAGATCACCGAGCAGTCACTGTTTCTTTAGAAGCTCTGGTTTACAGTCAGGAGCATGTGCTGCCGCAGGACGGAGGTGGAAGTGCCGGCTGGAAGAGCTTGTGCTGCCCGCAACGGTGCAGCCCTTGTCTCAAGGGGGCACCTGTTGCCAACTCCACGCGGGTAGGGAACTCACTGAATAACCCGGTTCTCTGAATTAACTTCCATGTAGAATACAACGTCTACAAACAAACAAATTATTAAAATGGACTAATTTTAAGCTTACTTATATATGATGATTAAAACTCAACAGTAACTACTGCAGTTCATTTCAAAGTTAGACCAACAAAAGACTTTTTCAGGGAGGACTATTCTATCACTGACAAAGTTTAGAATTGCTGACACATGGTGATAATAATAAGCAGACTGACTTAAAGTCAGTTTCATTATTGTTTTTGAAATCTCTACACATGAGGCACCCGCCATCGATGCCTGCACCTAGGGCGGGCTCCCTTGCCACCCTACATGTGAAACACACTGATGTTAATTTGCATAATCATGGGAAATGGTGGCTTATATGTACTAACAGCTATAGTTACTGTGAATAAAATGTGCTACCCTAAGAGCAAAAAATTGTATCATTTAAATATAAATTTGCTGTGAGTCTATTATATAATCCTAGCATTGGAATTACAAAACCTCTGAGTTCATGGAGGCTCTAAAACCCACACTGTTGTAATGAATTAAAATGAGTTTCTCAAGGCAAAAATTGGTTTTCTTCATTGAGAAGAAAAGGCTGCTTTTTACAAATTACTTATAGTCACATGTTGTGATCTTGGGGTACCCAACACACATTTTGTTTTTAAATGTTGAAACTCTTAATATTAAAAAAAAAGAACATGAAAAGAGGGAGAATAATAATAAGCAAGTAATTATAACAATACTAAATAAAAACATTTAAAACTACAACTTGTCATATTGTCTAGATTTACCCCATTTTCAACGGAAAGATGGTGTAAAATATAAGAGAAATATATTGAACATATAAGGAATAAGCCAATTGAGCCTATAACCCAAGTCACTAAGAATTCTAGAGACTTCCTATAAAATCTGCTCACATACTTGAGATCTAAAGCTTGGAGAACTAAAATACTCCATCATTCTATCCATCCATTCTCTTTCCTTCCTGCCTGCCTGGCTCTCTGCCCTCTTTACTTCCCATTGTTTTAATTCTTCATTTATTCAGTTCCTCTTCTACCCCAAGTACTGTGTAATTTGTAATTTGTGGATTGCAAAGATGAATGTTACCATTTCTGCCCTTAAACATCTCTCAGTCTGGTGACAAAGACAGACACGTGAACAAGTTATTATAATTCAGTGTGGTTGGTGCTGCTGTGTAAGAATGTACAGAGAGCTGCAGGAGCATCAGGGAAGAGGTAATTAGCTCCGTGTGGGCAGAGAGAATCTCTGTCCAGGAGGGGCTGTCAAACTGAGCTTTATGGGCTGGGAAGGAGTTCTCCTGATGGTGGCGTGCGTGAGTGGGCCAGGAAGTGGTGGCGGAGCAGAGGGGAGGCATTCTACGGACAGAGTCTAACATTTGTTTTGCTTTCTTCTTCTACTGTTCCTCAGTTAAATTTGAAGTAATTTAAAAACTTATTCTCAATGTTTCGCTGAGCACCTCATACATGCAGCATTCAACTAATAGGGATTCCTGGATTATCAACAGCTTACACATCATTAATTGATTTTATAGAACAGGTTGTCAAGCTCACTTAAATAGGACCTTCACAAACTTGATATCTTACCTTAAAACCTCCTTTTCTCTCTGTTCAACTCTATACAAGAGTGTGTTTTGGACAAGCAGTACTTTATAATTTTTTTTCCTATCTCCATCTTTCAGGTTTAAGGGGTCCTATTAAATCTAATAGCCCATAACTTGGGGTATAAAACATGCTTATCCTGGTTGTTTGTCTTGAGTACAGGGTTAGGGAGGCCCGCGCCCAAAGCACCCCCACCTGGCAGGCCTACCCCTTGCATTTCCTTTCCTCAGAAAGCTGTCTCAGAGTGGTGAGAGGTCTGCTTAGCCTCACTGGAAGAAGCACTATCAGGCCCATCCAAAGGCTGCCTTGCCAGCCCCAAAGTTCCCAAAGACAGCAAAATCAGACAGTTGAGAAAAGAAGATCTGCTTCTTCTCAGAAGCAGAGCTACTCCCTCTTGGACTTAAATGAATAAATTCACTCAACCGAAACCCTAGAAGCATGCTTGTGCCTTGTTTTCTAAAACTACCACACTGTATCTTCCATTCCATATGCTCTTCTTCCATTGTGACCTGACACTCCTCCTGTGAAGGAGAAAGTGCTGTGTTCCCTCTCCTTGAATCTGGGGCATAGCACCAAGACTGCACCCACTAATAGAGTACAGAAGATACACCATGCGACTTCCAAGGCTAGTTCATTAAAATATCGGGCACTCCGCCTTGTTCTCTCAGGATAATTACTCTTGTGTTCCAACCTCCATACGGTGAGGAAGCACAAACTAGCCTCTACAGAAAGACTACATGGAGAGCTTTCACGTAAATTCTTTTCTTCATGCCTTCCCTGTTCACAGCTGAGCGGTGGGGGGTGGGGGGAGAACTAGTCTAGCTGTTCTGCCCCCTCCTGAGATTGTAATGCTTTCATCATGGCTGGGAGTCTTCAAGCTGCAAATGAAATCTAATGTGAATGATTTAAGGTAACCCCACCTGACAGACTATCACCCCAGGGTTTGAATTGGACATTCTTCTCTACCTCCCACTTCCTGACTCTGCCCAGCAGGACACGTGGTCCCAGTACCCGCCTGGCTTCAACATGACCAAGCAGTCTCCTATCATTCAATTTTTCCTGTTGGTCCTCCTAGGAAAATGGCCCAATATATACAAGTTTCAAGAGCTTAGAAGAGAGAAAAATTGGCACTTCTGCATTGTGCAAATATAACAACATACCTCAGATTTTGTGTACATCTTACAGTTTCACGTGCTGTGTACTGCTGATGGGCTGCAGAGAAAGGATCGCTCACACACTGAAACTGCAGAGCCACACTGGAAAAACAGTCTGGCAGTTTCTTGAAAACTAAATGCACACCCTACAAACCAGCAATCATACTCCTAAGCATTTTTTCCAGAGAAAACTTTTGTCTACAAAAATACATGTACACCATTAATCACTGAAGCTTCATCAGTAATAATTAGCAATGTGTTAACAACCAAAATGTCTCTCAATAGGTGAACAGTTAAACTGGCGCACTCATACTGTGAAATATTACTCAGCAATAAAAAGAAATGAACTACTGACACATATAATTTGGATGGATTTCAAGGGCAGCACGCTGAGTAAGAAAAGCCAGAAAGTCAAATAACATATGATTCTATTTGCATAATGTTTGCGAAATAACAAAATTATAGAGATGGAGAATAGATTTATAGTTATCAGGGATTTGAAATGGTGGGGGCTTGTGGGATGGCATGACCGTGAAAGGTCAACCTGAGGGAGATCTTTGTGGTGAGTGGTTCTGTATCTTGATTGTGGTGGCGTTTGCACACATGTGCACATGGGAGAAGATACGTGCACACACATACGGCTGCACACACATTATACCTATGTCGAGTGCCTGCATTTGATATTGTGTTATAAGTTAGTTAAGGTATTACCATTAGTGGAAACTTGGGGAAGGGTATATGAGACTAATCTGTACTATCTTTGCAACTACCTAAGAATCTCTGAAATTTCAAAATATAAAAAACAAAACTAGTGAGTTTTTTTTTCTCACCGTCTTAAAGATCTTGTTAGACATGTAAGCATTTGATATTTATCCTCATTTTACAAAGAAGAAACTGAGTCTCAGAAAAGGTTTAACTTGACTAAAGGCACATGGCTAAGATGATTCTGGAACTGGGTCTCCTTCCAATTCCAGGGCTGTTTCATTTGGGCTTTAGTAGAGCTAAGTTAGCTCTAAAGGTCCGAAGCTTAAAGCTTCTGTTCTTATTTCGCTAATGTGCCATCAGGTGAATTTTCACATGGTTTATTCAATTGACCTTGTTAACCACCTGAATTTGCTAGATAGTATATCATTTTATGAAATGACCATTTGTAGCTCATAAAATTAATTCTTTATTCATATGCATAAAAATGTCATAGAACCAAAATAGCATGAATTACCTATTTAAGCACTAAGATTGAACTCAGGGGTTTTTTTTAAAGCCTATACTACTTATATTTACAGCTTTAGGGCTTAAAAACTTGAAAGTATCAAAATATTTTGGCATTCTCTTTTGAAAAATGGCTGGTCAAAGTGTATTTGCCTATCATCTTTGTAATTTCAGTAGTTATACAACTGAAAAAAATACAAAAGCTGCTAATATAAATGTGTATAACTCCTTTTGACCTTTTCCAGTTTCATTTTCTTTAAAGTGGAGCCATATTTTAAAATACTTGAGAAAAATCTGAGACCAGCATTCTTATATAGTTTTATGATATTTTCCTCAGTTCTTGTCTACATCTAAATCAACAGCAATTTTCTGTTTAGTGGACTTTTCTTGTATCAAGTCTTTCCAAAACATTCAACTTAGTTTTCATAGAAATAATACCCCTCTTCATATTTCATTAGTTTTCATATATACATGAAAATCAACCACCATTAGCCTAACAGATTTGAGGGAAAAACACATCTCTTCTTGATTGGCATTTAACTTGACTGATGGAAGTAGGATTGTGAGCAAACCAGTGAGTGGTCTAGGAGCCATGAGCATGCAGGAAGTCCTGGGCTCCAGTGCTGTGCTTCTCAGATGGGAGGGAATGTGTCCAGTCAGTGGCTGACGGAAATCAGCTCAGATAGTGTCTATACTGTGTTACATTAAAAACCAGAACAGCAGGCTATATTATTATATTCTGAAAGGGTAATGATTTAAGAAATAAAGACCTCTTGGAAATAAAAAAAATATTATTTCCAAAAATAACATTTTATTGAAAAATAAACTAGAGGAGTTGGCAAAAATAGAACAGGAGGAAAACAAAGAGATGAAATGTGAGCTAAGATTTATCAAGTAGAGAACATTAGAAGGGCTCACAATTTCACTTGTAAGGTTCCTGGAAAAGAGAACAAAGCAAAAGGAAGAGAGAAACTGATAAAGGAAATAATACAAAGAAACATCTTAGAACTGAGAATGTTCCAGAACTGAAGGGAGATAAAAGTTTTGATATTTTTAAGGATCTAGCAAATTCTGAGCAGAATGAAAGAAAAATAATCTACACCTATCCACATCATTGTAAAATTTCAAAAAAAAAAAAATCAGCAGAAGATACTAAAAGCGTCCAGAGAGAAAAGGGAACAAGGGTCAGATTGCCACCAAATTTCTCATCCACAACAAGGGAGGCTAAAATACAATGGAGCAATATCTTCAAAGTTCTAAGAAAAGGTAGTTTTTAATGCAGAAATCTGTACCTCATCCAACTTTCAATCAAATGTAAGGGCAAATTCAAAAATTTTTACACATGAAAATCCAAAATGCACCAGTTTGGCAGCACATTTTATAGAGCAGACAGCCCAGACTGGAACAGGAAGATGTTTCAGGAGAGAAAAATGGCAATTTGATGAAACAGGAAATATTGGAGATTTTAAGAAAACAGAATGTCATAAAGACAGAGTTTAAGAATAAAAGAAAGGCCTTTTACAAACTCTGAGGTGGAGGAGAAGAGGAAGAATGGGGAAGAAAACCAAATAAGAAAATCATGATTCAAATGAGAGCAAATGAAAGTTGATAAGACTTTCAGCAGGTGTTTTTCAATATGTAAAATACACCTTTAGACAAATAATAGAATATAACCATGGTTATAGAACAGACCATAAATACTGTCAGCCTTGGAAAAATATAAAAGTAAGGGCACCCTGACAGAAGTTGGGAGGGGGAAGGCGAGAGGAGAGGTACAGGAAAAGATGGGAGAGGTAAATAAAGACCTTCTTTTACACAGTGCAATTGAGTGTCCTGAAAATACCACCCAAATAGCCTTGTTAACAGGCCAGAGGTGAGTGTTATCACTTACTGCAGCAAGGGAGAGCACTGCCTTGGCAAATCTTAATCTATTTTTATTCTCAGACTCTTAAAATATACAGTGAGGTATTGATGGTCTGCCAATAGGACTCTTGCCCATTTTAGATTTTCCTTGCATATTAAATCCCCTGTTTCTGGCTTAAGGCCATTCACAGAAGGTGAGGAGAGAGTAGAGTCCCCTCTGCTTCAGGATCTGCTCAGAATGCTCTCTAAAGGTGTTAAAAAGCTTATCATCGAGTCTCTTGCAGACTCATTCTTTCTTCCTTATAGGACTGAAGAGGAGCTTCTGATGCAGTTCTGGGCACTGTAAGTGATTCTCGGGGTCTTGCCTGTCTGCCTTCTTTACCTGATTGTCTGCACCTGAGGTTCCCACTAAGCTGTGAACTAAGGGGTGTGGGTTTGGGAGCCCTGGAATATGCACAACTATTCTATAACTATTCTAAATTTCTCTGCAAATTTCACTACATTTTGTCTAGGCTTTAGATAGTCTTTTTTTTTCAATGGCCCTCAGCTCAGGTTGAAACCAGGAATTAAAAGCCCTATCTAAAAGGAGTTTAACTTTAAGAGGTGTCTGGGCTTTGAGGGTTTCTGGCAGCTAGGACAGAAAGGGAGTAGGTGAGGAAGAGATAGAAGCAGAGTGAAATGAAGAGCGTAGGATGGGAGAAGAGAAATAGTAAGGTGAGGGCCATTCATTTCAAGTTGTGAGTTGTGGGGGTACCTAAAAGATAACTTTAAGTATTTCTCATTTTTCTTTTGGCTTGGCCAAGGAATTGCTTAGGGAAACAATTTTGGAATTTGAATTTCTCTTAGATGCTCTTCATACCGATCAAAAAATGCAGACCATTTGATATTTACTTCCTTTTCATTTCAAGGTGTTTCTCATATGAACATTTTTTGGTCATGTAAAAATTCTGTAATTCTAAATTATCCCTGGTATAATTGTGCCATTTAGAAAGTAAGCTAATGAATTTGGACTTTGTATAAGTATGTGTAAGAAGCAGGATATAGCCCAGAAGGTTGAATCATTGGATTTAGATGGAGACAAACCCCTGAGAGGATGGAAATGGTTGAGAGCATCACTGTGTACCTCATAACTTAAGTCCCCATCCAAAAGGCTCAGCTGTTGCCATGGGAAAACTTGGGTTTCCCATGGGACAGAAAGTTTGGAGAGGAGAACTCTCCCAAGAATCAGTCTCACAGACAAAACAGCAAGAGTGAGACAAGTTTCCATAAGGTTCTGAAAACTTACCTGAACAAGCTCATCCAAAGGATGATGCTCAAGAAGAAACAGATGGGATTCAGTACATACTGCCCCCAAATATGGTACCTTGGCATATTTAATATTTTAAGCCGAACGAGTTTGAGACAACTTCCCAATCCCCCACCTTTTATCCTGAAGCAGGAAGCCAAACAAATGGGCCTTCCTAAGTTCCCCCATTTAGTGCACTTACTTCATGCTCTTTGATCCCTCATATTTCTCCACAACTGTCCACTCTTTATCAAACCTGCATAAAAATACTAAGGTTTCAACATTGCTTTGGGTCTTCATTTCTTTTTAAAGGTTCCTGCGTCACTGTGTATTAGTGTAAAAACATTAATAAACTTGTTTGCTTTTTTTCCCGTTAATCTTAGTTTAACTTTCAGTCAGGGACCATAAAGGTTTAGGAATATTTTCTTCCCTGATAAAACCTCCTGAAATTCTTAGACCTTGGGAACAGCTTGAGGAATAGACTCCAAGTCTTTGTCTTCTCTCCTTCACATTTTTATCCTAAAGATGCACAATAAGAAATGGGAAGGGCAATCAGCAACAAATAATAGTGTTTTTACTAATCAAAGGATTCCTAAAATGGGTTTCTTAATACTGGGACACAAAATAATCTCAGCATTTGAGGAGCTCAAGGAAACAAAATAGAAAATAAAGTAGAGCTAGGCCCAATGCAGCACCTTCAAGCTCCAATGTTTAAATGGGTTTTCAGGAAGTTCTGAAAACAAACAGTAATTTTATTTTCAAGTTGTAGCTTTCTGGTCAAGAACTTCCTGAAATTGAAAAATCATATTGATGAAGACAGTGAAATAATAAATACAGTAGCTGCTTTCCTTTTTCAGTGGGGTATCATTAAGTAGTAATCGAATGTGGTTGCAATGTAAGACTTAGTGGTTGAAATATGTTGTTTGAAATTACAGAGGGGAACAGTAGAGGTAGCTAGAGTATAATTTAATCCTATTGGGAGAAGGAATAGAGGGTCCGGGCTTTCAAAGGGCTAAATCCTCATCCTACATATCAGAAAATCAGAGATAATTCTAAAATTGATCATTAAGATATAGTAGTATGTTTGGTGGGAGAGGCAGCATGCTTTATTATATTACAAGTCTTTTGGTATTATTTTTAATCATGTGAATATATATTACTTTGGTAATTTAAAAAAAGAATAAAGAAGGAAGGGTTAATTGATAATTGAAAGCTTGGTAGAAATATTTGAGAAAGTAAGTGCTTTCTTAGAGAAGGGGTCATTGATCATCTCCAAATTATCTCTAAGGGGAGACCACAAGGGAGGAAGAGAAATTGGAAGCTAAGGGAGTATTCTAGAGGTGTAGGTAGGCATCAGGAAAACAGAAACAGGGTAGTGCGGGGGAGGGCACTCAGTGAGAAGGAAGGAGGTCTGGCAGTGACAGTTGCAGAGGTGCCTGGGACCCTGTGAAGCATCCTCCTTTCTCTCCCTACACTCCCTCCTTCTCCACTGCTCCTTTTCCTCTTTCACGGGCTGTAACATGGGCCTGGAGTAATTTTTATTACAATTTTCAGTGTATTTATTAACTATAGTTTTATGTTTCCTGTTCATAATTGAAAAAGCAGATGAGTTAAACATTTTCTGTTTCTCATGAAAAAATATTAAACCAAATTGGGTTGCTTTTTATTTCTCTGTGGTCTTACAGTTGACTTCATTCTGTGGGTGAGTGGTCTTCAAACACTTGCCCCTCCCCCCTCCTAGCCTACACTATTCCCTTGGGTAGTGTAATCCTCCTTCTCATATGCCAGAATTTTTATTGTTTCCCTGGTGATTTGTGCTCTTCTATGACACCTTTGATAATTTTAACCTGCACTAGGTTTTATCTGTGATATTGTAGGTTGGTCACTTTGTAGCTTAGTTTATAATATTCATATTATTCTGAATTCATTTTTGATCTTCACATATATTTCTTCCACTAAAAAGTGAAGCAGGGGTTTCATTTCACTTAGAAACTGAAGAGTCAATTTCAACTTTTAAACAGTGAAAATAAACACTTAGATTATGTGTCAGCATATGAAAATACTAACTGGAGGTTCATACAGGATTAGCAAAATCCTAGTGAATAGTTATTTACTAATATAATCTCTTGTCTTTATCAGATGAATTTAGCTCAGATAAACAATTTAAAATGATAGCTTGTCTTAAATTTGGAAGCTATAGGGAGTTAAAGATTTTGGTGGCCATAGGAGGCCTAGGGCAAGAAAGTAAAGAATTGGCAGCATGGTGTGGCAGTAATGTTAGACTGGAATCAGAAGCCACGAGGTGGAGTTCTAGCCTCTGACTAACTGTTCAGTGTTAAGCAAATTTCTTAATCTCTCTGACATCCTATTTCGTTAACCCTAACATGGGGATAATGATAACATCTACATCATAAGGCTATTGTGAGGATTAATTGAAATAATAAATGAAATGCTTAGAATAGTGCTTGTCACATAGTAACCACTTAAACATAAATATTAACTGTTTTATCTTCAGTGTTCCTATGACTGTTGCTACTGCAAATTCTCCATTAGGAAGTGACTACCTATTTGGGCATGTCATGTCAGAACAAATGAGTTCTATCTTATCTCTGTTGTCTCCAATTCGGCAACTAAGATCCACCAGGGACCATCACAGCTGTGTGATGACCTGTATTCTTTCCCTCCATAAGTATTGCTGACATCCCTTCTATCGTTATTATATAGGCAAATTCAGTAATACTTAGATATTAACAAACATCAGAGTCTAGTAAAAATGAACCTAAATTCTTCTCACAATCCATAATTAGTTGCTTAAACCCAGGACCCTTTCTGCTGTCATTTCCTTTTCAAGGCTGCTCAGCCTGTTCTCTGAGGGACCTTCCCCTTCAATGACTGGCTGCAGAATTATCCTGCCTCGCCTCCCTCTTTCCTGCTATCCCAGAAAACAGTAAGGGCAAGAGGGGCAGAAACCAAAAAACTAGTCTGTGGAGACACTAATCTGTGTGCAGTCTACTGGGGTTGAGGTAGTCCCCAAGGTTCTAGAAGTTGGATCCTGTTCTTTGTGTAACCATCCTGTGTAATGTATTGTAGTTGCTATCTCCCCTGTACTTCCAGATCTTGACAGTCTCAGTGTTGGCAGCCCCAGTCATCCACGTCTCTTTAAATTTGTAGGAAACTCAGGACAACTTGGCATTGTCCCCTGGTGGAAGTAGGACTTGTTTCTAACTCCCATGCATAGAGGGGATCATCCCGCCTTGGTCTTTACTTCGGGCCTGAATCTCACCCAAGGAGTTTGTCTGCACATTGGGTCAGTTGGGTGGGCCTGTGATACCCTACAAGCCCATGTCTGAAAAGCTTTAAGTTCTTCAAGAGGTGTCAAGGCACCTAATACTTCCTGTCTAGCTTCCTTCAGTAGGGGCTTTCCAAGGAAAACTCCTGCTTCTCTTTATCATTTCTGATGTACTTTTTTCAGTCTTTCTTTTCTTTGCTTTTTGGTTTCCAAGGATTCTATCACCGTATCCACTAGCTCAGAGATTTTTTTTCCTGTCATGTCCAGTGTACTATGAAGACTATCAAAGGCATTCTTCATTTTTCTAGTGTTTTTTTATTTAACTTTAGCATTTCTTTTTAGTCCTTTCTTAGGATTTCCATCTCACTGCTTACATTGGCTATCCTTGCATATTGTCTACTTTGTCCATTAGGGTACATTATACATAGGCTTTTTAAATTCCCAGTCTGGTAATTCCAACATCCTTGTCATGTCTGCTTCAGGTGCTTGCTCTGTCTCTTCTGATTGTGTTTTGTTTTGGTTTGGTTTGGTTTTGAGTTTTGGTATGCTTTGTAATATTTCCTTGCTGTGTGGACATGATGTACTGGGTAGAAGAAACTGCCACAAACAGGCCTTTAGTAATGCAGTGGTGGGGTGGAGGCAGAGGAGAGGAGTTCTGTAGTCCTGTGATTACATCTCAGTCTTTCAGTGATCCTGTGCCTCTCCACTGTGAACTCAAATACTCCAATTGTGTCTCAGTTTTTTTTTTCTCCTCCTCTTAGGTGGGACAGGATGGCTAGAACGAGCTGGAATTGGGTGTTTTTCTTCCCCAGGTCAGTTAGGCACTGATAAAACCCCAGCAGGTTAGGCCCTGGCTAACTAGCTTCCTCTGAGAACAGTTCTAGTTGAAGAACAGAGTGCTCTGGTGCCTTCTTCCCTCCCCTGCCAGCAGCTCAAGGGTATTTTTCTCTGATATCTACTGTGGGAACCTGATCAAGTTCCTAGAGGTAAATTACCAGAAATACCTATGAATGGACCTCCCTGCAGTTTTTAATTTAATTACAGCTCAGGTTTCCCTACCTAGGAACTGGTCCCCATGGCAGTTTCTGATCCCAAGTTTTTGATCTTGTTAATGGTGATGACCTGTATTCACCTGTCTGACTCTCCAATCCTGGGGCCAGTGGTTTGCACTGCATCCTTCCTTCTCTTATGGATCCAAGAAGAGTTGTTGATTTTTCAAGTCTGTTCAGTACTTGTTAGGATAAAGTGGCTACTTCCAAGCTTCTTACATGCAGAAGTGGAAACCAGAAGTCTCGTGTTCACTTTTTAATTAATTTTTTTAATTTTAAGTAGTGCATGAATAAATTATCCTTGAAAAAATTAACATATTCCAAATAAGGAGACTCTCCTTGTATTCTGTCCATGGTGTTATTCCTCTCTCCCCCTACCTGGCCAATCTCAGGCAAGCCCTGCACAGGTGAACTAAAGCAGAGGGTCCTAGGAATGCATTTCTACCAACATGTTCTAGGGCACCCTAGACATGTACTAGGGCACCCTAGACATGTACTGAGCACCCACATAGGGGTGGCGAACAAAACAGAAATTAATGAATAAGGCCTCTGACCTCAAGTAGCCCTCAGGTCATTAGCCTGATATCCAAGGCTAACATACATAGACAGCATGACGCAGCAGAAAGGGCACTGGTTTGGGGGTAACAGATCTGTGTGACCTTGGGCTAGTTATTGTACTTAACCTTATTTTCCTCAATTATAAAAGGAGATAACACCTTTCTTATAGTGGTTCTTGTGAGGATTTATTAATGCAAGTGGCTAGGCATTCAACAAATGGTGATTAATTATTTGTTGTTATTATTTCTTAATACCTTAGCAGCATTTACTATTAGCACCCTAGAGCCAGAAATACAAAACCTAAAACTCACCTCTGTTGTAGAGAAGTCTTCAGAGATGCCTTTAGTTCAGAGAAGAAAAGAATTGTTCCAGCTCACTGCTGAGCCTTACCTCTGAGGCCAGCATATGGAACTTCTTTCTACTCCCAAGAAAAGGGCCCATTTTTTACCGTGAAGCAACTGGAGAAGGACTCTTTGGAGACCCCACTCTGGGCAGTGTTCATCGCTCAGGTCCACAGGTGAAAAGGAGGACACTGAGTTTGCTGCCCTCCATTCTAGAGCCACAGTGAAATGGAGCGAGAGCAAACTTCTTGCTTGACTCCTGCTCTGAAGACAGATGATGGAAACCACCAGGAACTCTGCACTGTCTACTGTTTTCACAAAGGTTACAGGTCACAGAGGTCATGGCTCAAACCTAAAAGAAACTTTAGCTGCTAGGGAAACTAGGTTTGTCACAGAACACACTACCCGTGTAGATAAGGAGCTGAGGTTAAAAACCACCAGTGCTATTAAATGGTTCCTAGAGATGCCCTTTAATTTAATTAGTTCCAGTGAAGTCAGCCTAGTAAGATTATTACTGTATTTCTTTTTCTTTTATACAGCTTTATTGAGATAGAGTTCACGTACCATGCAATTCATACAGTTTATCCATTATATGTACAATTCAATGGTTTTTAGTACATTTACAGAATTGTGCATCCATCACCACAATCAACTGTAGAATGTTTTCTTACTCTAAAAAGAAACCCTGTACCCCTCAGTCATCACCCACCAACACTATTCTCCCCTCCCATCCCCAGCGCAGGAAACCACTAATCTACTTTCTGTCTCTATAGATTTGGCTATTTTGGACATTTCATATAAATAGAATCATACAATATGTGATCCTTTGTGACTGGCTTCTTTCATTTAGCACTACTATATTTCTTGAAGACAGGTATCTTCAATGTTTGTCAAAGGGGAATGGCTAAATAAAGCTGAGTGCAGTCAAGCTGTGGATTACAACACTTAAAAAATTAGGTAGATGTACATATATTCATAAAGGTCTCTAATATATGCATACAAATACATGCAAATCTGGAAGAATACACATCAAAATGATAAAAGTGGAGACCTGAGGTGTCCGAACTGCCTGTGGCAGGTTCACACAGGAGGCCATGTGGAGTCTCTGACTAACTCCAAGATGGGGATTTTCTTTTTAAAAAGAGGATGTAAGGAAAAGTCTAAAGGGAAATGTTAGGGAATTAAAATCTGTGGAATCAGCATGAAGACTTCTTACAGACTGCATTAGTCACGGAAGGTGAATTCACTCTCAGGAAAGCAGAAATGTGGAGAGTTGGGGAGGGCGCAGTTGGCAGGATACAAATGTTAGGTGCGAGAGTTAACAAAGTACCTTCGGAAGGAAGAAACCTAACTCCAGTCATCCTAATGCACATGAGCATGTGTGGATCAGATCAGGAAGGAGAGAAAATCAGAGCAGTGGCCAAAGCAGAAAGAAACACATGGAGGCATGGTTACATGGTCATAGAAACAAGCAAACTGGCCTCTGGAACACCCAGACACTATCTACACACACACACACACACACACACACACACACACACACACACACACACACAATTGGTCATCAACTATAGCATCTTGCCTCAATGGAAGGGAGATATATTTAGAAAGCAATTTTGTTTTGAAATTAGAGGTAAGGCCAGATATGAATAGATAGGAAATAAAGGAATTCTCTTCCTCTGCATTAGACTCCAGGAATCGGAGGCCAGTGTGAAAAAATAAAAGTCCCCATGAGATGGACAGCTATGAAAATGAGCCTGTCTCAACTGCCAGTGCCTGAAATGAATCAGCCTGGGCCTAAAGACCCTAGCAATTATTTTGTGTGGGATTTGTATGAAACTTCATTTTCAAAGCATCCTTGAATGCCCTCCATTCTGCTCGCTATTTCTTCATCTCATGAGATTTCTTATTTCCTGAAATAAGCATTCCATGACCAGTGCAATTTCAAAATTGGAGTCCAGTCTCTAGAGCAGGTAAATCTTGATTTCAGTCCTAGGTCTACTACAGACATGTTAGGAGACCTAAGTCAGTTACTGCATTTTTCTGTTCTTCAGTTTTTCCGTTTGCAATGGAGATAAGGTAGTTTTATTGGTCAGTTACTTCAGGATAAATACTTTTTTAAGATGCAAAATTGTTTTACTCCTTTGAAACCCATTCAACAATATTCCATTAAATATGGGTCTCTTTTGTGTAAGGTACAGGCTAGAGTCTGTGCAATGTGATCCCCATGGTTAATCCACAGGATTATTGTACTGGGCAACACATGGACCAAGTACTGACATGCATTAGGTCTTTTCTTCTTTCTCTTCTAGAAATATCTCTCCTGGAATCTGACTCTGAAATTGCCTGACTTTTCCAAGTTTAGATAATAAATCTTCCATTGCACTAGTATAACTTAATGCCTTTATTTGCCTGAATTATATTTTAAAAAGAAAGTTGTGCAGCCCCACTGCCCTCAGTGAGGCCACAACAAGCATATTTCATTAGATTTATACACCTGTGATTTTACACTGTGCAGTACTAGAACTTTAAACATACGATAATTAACACTAGACAGTTGAAAACAGAGTCTGGGAAAGGAACAGTATTTGAAACATTGGACATGATAAATTATTTCAAGCCCCAAGCTTAGAGTCAGAAAATGCAAGGTGCAGTTTGAAAGAAAGGACTCTAGTTGAGTTTTCCCAGTTAGTTGTCCACCCCTGGATCCCTCATCTGTGGCCACAGGGTCACATTGTACAAGGGGATGCTCCTGAAGTAACTATCTGTTGACTCTGCTTTACATGCAGAAGTTAAGGGAATCAATAAATACGTGCTGAGCAGACAGAACAAAGAGTCCAACTACCAGGTCACTACTACGTGCTGGTTTGCCTATCCTGACCAGGTCAAAAAAAAAAAAAAAGAGTTCCCACATGGATGATTAATAGTTAATTAATTAATTAATTGACAGTTTATTGTTAAAAACAAAACAAACTTCCTCATAGTGCAGAGGGAGAACTCTGAAGTAGCCAGGAGGTTGTTCTTAAAGAGGAAAAGTCAAGTCAGCAAATGAATTCATTTGAGTACCTACTGGGTATAACAGTGTATTGTACTGTGCAATGAGGGCATACAGTGATAGAAGCCATGCCTGCAGATAATACCAATAAGTGCAAAAGGATGGTCTGTAAGGAAGAAAAATCAGATAACTACAGAATAGGCTCCTCAGGGGAGACCTGCCTTCAAGGAGGTGGAGGTTTAGAACTGGCTTTGAAAAGGGACAAGGAAGGAGCAGCTTGGGGAGAGGATTCCGCCTGCCGGGAAGAACCTTGCAGAGACAGTGGGCATGTGGGCATGTTGACAGGTGGCAGGAGATGCCAGTGAGACATAAAACAGCTGGTCCAGAGAAGGCCATTTAGTACTTAGATGGACAGACTTGATACGCAAGTGGGATCATGTTGGGTTCTTAAGAGAGGAAAATAAATGGAGCTGGCATGTGAGGAAGTTCCTTTTGTGCAATGCTTGGGGGATCAGTGGAATGGGAGGATCCGGGGGGTAGGAAGGTCATTGGGGTGTCATTCCTGGTCTGAGTCAGAGATGGAGGAGCTCTCCCAGAAGAGGTGAATGGGAGAGACATCTGGTGGAAGAGTCCCCAAGAATGGTCCTGTCAGTATGCCCCTTCACCCCTGTCAGTATGCTCCTCACCTTGCAGTCTGGTTCCTTGAAGAATGGACAGGAATAACTAAGCACTGGTTTGATGATGGTTAGAGAGAGAAGACTTGCTGGTGGGCACCAGGAAGGGCTTTGTAGGATAAATCTGGAAAGATGAATTGAATTTTGACAGGTACAAAGTTCCTTGAGGAGTAAAGAGAGAGAATGAGAAGGAGTTCAGATTTCCAGTAGAGGTCTTATTTAATCTTGATTCGTAATGCTATGTGGTATGTTATAGCTCTTTATAGTTGAATTGAATTTATAGTTTATAATTTTAATTTATAATTAAATGATAATTTATATTTCAATTAAAACTAGAGACGGCAGAAGAATGGAAATCTAACTAGTCTAACCTATTTTATTTATAACAGCTTTAATGAGCTATAACTCACCATAAAATTTACCCATTTAAAATATACAATTCAGTGGTTTTTAGTATATTCACAGAGTTGTGAACTATCACCACCCTCTGATTTTAGAATGTTTTCATCACCCTCAAAATAAACCTATTTTTAATTTTGAACTCACAAATACAATGAGAATGGAGGCTCTGATTGCCAGGAATTCTTTGCCTGTCTTAGCTGGGTAGAAACCTTGAATGACTCTCATTAATCTTCAAGTCCCATGTCACTGTTGCTCTACAGAAACACATCCTGGTATGGCTAGGGGGTGGGTCCCAGAAAGGAATGATTTATAAGAGAACCTCAAGGGGAGAAAGGAAGCTGCTGGGCTCCAAGGGAAAGGGAAACCAGGGCCAGTGCTGTGGAGCAGATACGCAGGCAGGCTTCTCCCAGAAACCCCAGCAATGGGAGACTAGTACAGGACAATCGTGCAACTGCTCCATCCCACACACCCTCGGGGATGACTGAACAGGGAGTTATTTCCCTTCTCCCACCCATTCTCCCTGCAGCAGTTGAGCATGCTCATCTCCCCTCTCTGCCATGGTGCTGCTGAGTGCCACACCCTGAGCTGGGGACATTCTCTGTGTTATCCACAGAGCTACCTGCATCTCTACCACAGCCCAATGGGGTAGGTATGGCTATCACTCCTTTTTTTAAACACGGTTGCAAATTTATTAAAACACTTCCAAATATTTAACAAAAATGACAAGCCTAATATATGAGTTCTAAAAATGTTTTAACACCTTAGGAAAGACACACACAAAACATGAGAATCACTACAGCTAATTCTTTTTTCATTATATAATTTTTTTATTGTTCAGTCAAAGCTAATTCTAAAAGCATGGTTTTTTAGGTTCTGTCTAGATTGTTTCTCATTCTTTCTTAAGCATGTTCTCAGCACCCCACAGAGACTGGCTTGCCCACCAGGTCTTTGGAAAGTCAGCTCTGGGCCAGGCACCTCAGAAGGGCCTGATGCCTCCACTGAGTGAGGCTGGCCCGCCCTGGCCTAGAGATTAACAAAGTAAAGCTCATAGAGTTAAAGTAACTTGCTCAGGCTCAAACACCCGGTAAGTGCCTGAGTTGATTTCAAACCCAAGACTCCAACAAGGACTCATTTAGCTTCTAGGTCTTTCCTGTTACTGCCTCAGGGGGATCAACACCCTTCTCTATCCTTCCTGACACCCCAGGACAGAGGACCAAGGCATAAGAAAAACTCCACTAACCAAGCCTGATAAAAGCACTATGACAAGCAAGGTCATGAAAATCTCTGAATCCTTCACTAATGTTTTGAAAGCGATGGGGTCTTCCCAGCAGGGTCTTTTCTGTGTCAGCCCTTTGCACATCTGGCACACTAGATCCCAGATGTGTGATTCTCATCCTGTCCAGTGAGGCCACAGTACCGGGGATCCTGCTGGTTCAGCTATGTTCAAGAAGGCCTGTTTCTTTGACGGGGCCTGCAGGAGGTGGCTAGTGGTGGTTTCATAGCCCCTGATTTATTGCTGTCTCTAGTCAGAGACAAGTGCTACACAATTTGGTACACACACACACACACATACACACACACACACACACACACCATCCATTTGGAGAGGAACACGTAGAAGGAAACATTCACAAGACATCACCATTGATTTCTCTTTTCTCCCAGCTCAACTGGTCTAACTTCTCCCTGTTGCCTCCTTTGCCTGTGGTCTGTCAGCTGGAGGTGATGACAAGGAATATTTCAGACTCTTTCCCCATCTGCTCCAAACACCAGGAAGCTGCAGGCTTGCTTCCCTCCAGGCCAGCTTAGAAATCCTGGTGTCAGGATAGAGCAGGCTTCCAAACGCCAACCACAGAACATTTAATACCTGTGCAAACCCCACATAGAATTCATATGCCATAGGGTCATGGCTTTATGAGTGTTTCCATGACATGGTATTATTACACCCCAGATCTCTCACCTCATATGTCACTCAAGCATTCTCTGTCAGGAAACCAAGGAATAAACATCCAAAAAGAAGATTAATATTAGAGAGACTAAAAGAGTAAAGTTCACGCAAACCATATGGTTCAGCTCAGAAAGGATGTGTCAGCCCTTCTCTCTATCCTTTTACCCTCGCTTCCTCTGCGTTCTGGTCTCACACCCCAAGCCGGAATTCCCTTACAGCAGTGTTGCTTGGGCTACCTGGGTCAGAGTCGGCAAGAGACCTTGTTTAAAATACAGATTCCTGGGATCAGAATTGTGGGACATGACCTAGGAATCTGCATTTTACACACTCTCCAATAGGTGTTTCTGACTCCCTTGTGATTGCCCCAAGAAGCAAGCCATCTACCCCTGTTTGTGCACCTTTTGTTATGTAGAACCTACTACTTCCTGAGCAGCTAAGTCTAATGTAAGATCATTGTAATGGCAGGAAAGAACTCTTGTATTGGACTGAATTTGACCCTCTATAATTCTCATCTACTTTTCCTCCCATTTTTCCTCTGCCCTCTGGAGCCACAGGGGCTAAGTCATCTCCCTGCCACTGGAGGTCATCCAGCTCAGACCCTTGTGTGTCCTACCTCAGGGGGCAGAGAACTGAATCCGCCCACTGGACTGGTACGGCTAGTCAGGGAGGGCACTGAGGTGAAAGGTTTGGACCTGCCAGGGTCATGCAGAAGGCCTGCTGCTGCGTGTTTTGGGTACAAGTCCAGCCTCTGGTCTCATGCTGAGGCAGGTTCTGGCTGTACACCCTTTGGCAAGGTGCTCCCTCACTATGTGATTCAGTTCTTCATCTGCAAAACAAGTTTGATAATGATGATGATGATGGTATAAGTTTTTGTGGGAGATTAAATAAAATTATATATATATAAAGCATTCACAAGAGAGCCTGGTATATGTTAAGTTCTCTGTAAGTACCATCATCATCACTAATGTCACCATCAGAGTGGGAAGAGGGCAAGGAAAGAAGTTCTTCAAGTTTTCCTTCAAGTTTTGACCTTCTGCTTCTTTTGTTTCCATTCCACCAATTAACAAAAAAATAAAAGCTGAAGAATATAAAGTTGTTACAGAGATGGTGAAAGCCCATTGTTCTTCTCCAGCGAACACCAAAGAGAATGACGTGGGCAGCACTCACAGCAGCAAGGGCTGCCATTAGTGGGGTGGCAGTGTGTCCCAGCACTTGCCCCAAATTGCCTCACTTTGTTCCTGTGGTAATTATTAATGCTCTTAAAAATGTCCCAGTTTGGGTAATAAATTGTGGAGTTGCCCCAGACATTATTAGATTTTCAGACGACTTCCAATGTGAGTTAGAAGCATTAAGACAGGTTTCTAAGAGAGCTTGTGAAATCTCTCCTTTGGAAATATTTAAAACATGCCCATCTGGCCAGGATGATGTAGAACAACTGCAAATAAGGAATCATTTATAAGCCTCTAAAATGCTTTGTTTGGTTTGGTTTAACTAAACTGCCTTGCCCTGCCTCCAGGAGGTACGTAGGTAGTAAAACTAATGGAAACAACATTCTGAACTACTCAGTTTGCCAAACAAAAATCGCTCTGTGCTGTGGGCTAGTGGATATGGATGAGCAACCGTTGCGAATTTAGAGCCAGTACACTATGACTCAGATGGCAGAAAAGAAGTGCTGCAGGTTTGGAAGTTGAAAATTACTAGGCAACTAAAAGTTTGGAATAAGAATGTAGACTACTACTTGGGTAAGAACATCGTAACAACAGTTAACAGTGTGCCAGGTACTGTATAGACATTAATAACACATTTCATCCTCAAAAAACCCCTATGAATTTAGTACCAGAGAAAACCGAGTGACAGAAAGTTAAGGAAACTTGCTCAAATTAGTGACAGAGTCATGATTTCTCCCAGGCTGATTGGATCCAGAACCTCTGCTTCCACCACTCTGGCAAATGCTCGCCGCCCCCACCCCCAACCCCACCCCCAGGAGAGAACATTGAGTTTAATTGAAGTGGGGACAATAGCACCAGCTGGTTTCTTGTTTATCTGAGCTGGCTACTGGTGAGAGCAGGTTGTCCTGCAACTGAGGGGAACAAACTGATCCTCACTGAGGACTAAAGGAAGAAAACTAGTATTCATAGAACTTTGTGTTCAGTCCTTATGACTCCCTTGGAAAGTAGGTGTCATCATGTTCATTTCACTGTTTAAAGTAGTGAGGGCTTAGAGAAGTTAAGGGTTTGCTCATGGTAAGTCAGGGCCAAAAGCTAGATTCTGACTCAGGAGCCCTGGCTGACCCTGAGACCCCTGTGCTCAGCACCTGTGGAGAGTGTCTGTGATCACTTTAAGCCAAACATGCAGGCTACAAACCTGAATTTAGAAAATGAATCAACATGTATTTGTACCTAATTGCTTTTTATTGCCAAATGATATTTCATTACATTGATATACCACATTTTTTTTATCCATCCATCAGTTGATAAACACTTGAGTTGTGTCTACTTTTTGGCTGTTGTGATCATTCATGTACAAGTTATTCTGTGCACATAAGTTTTTATTTCTCTTAGGTATATACCTACGAGTGGAGATGCTGGGTCATGTGATAACTCTACGTGTAACCTTTTGAGGAACACGTGTAACTTTTTTAAGGGTTTTTTAAGCCATGGCCCCAGGAACCACTTACATGATAGTTGGAATAGGCAAGTTTATCTTAAAATTAAATGGTGTGTGTCAAGCCTCTTATAAAATCAAATCATCCAAACAAGAAAGAGAAAAATAGAACAAAATAAGACACTGATTCTCAGGAGAGGTTGATATGTACATTGAATCATTTGTCCATTCATACCACAAATATTTTTTGAGTGCCTTATGTAGAACACAGGACCCATGGATTTGAAGTCAGAAGACCTAATCTCTGCCTTTCCAGGCTCTCTGTAGGGTGTCCATGAGGCTCCGATGGAGTCAGGTGTTTTATATACTTAATTGGCTGTTCAATTTTGAATGCCTTGTAGTAGGAGTGATCAGGGAAGCAAAGTCCTCCTGAGGTGAACCAATACACTAAAAGCCAGAGTACACTAAATACAGAAAAGGCCGGAGAGGCAGAGAGGAAGGTGAGGCCTACAGGGGGACAGGACTAGGCTTTGGTCTCAGGCTGCTCAGGGTTCAACAGCAAACCACAGAGGGAGGGCAAGGCCCAGGGCCATTCAGGAGGTACCTCTCAGGGCACAGATAAGCCCGTGTGGCTTTGCCCCTTCCTCCACTTGCTCTCTGTCTCAACTAAATGTGGTTGGGAGAAGCAGGCAGCACATGCAGTTACAGTTTAAGGAAAGGAATTAGGGATAAAGAAGTAGGTTGTGACCATCTTTCCTAGTACCTAGGATTGCTGTGGTGGTTGGGAGAGGATTTTTCAAGGAAATTCGGGGATGCGATTGGCAATCATGAAAGGGAGGCCCAGGAATCTAGAGAGGGTGGGAGTGGTGAGCATGAATGAAACTGATTCTTTATAAGGCCAGCTCTGCACTCCGTTTTTCAAAACCATCCAAAAGCCTGTACTACCTATAAAATGAAGTCCACAGTGAGGCATCCATGGCCCTCCATGGTCTGGTCTTAGCTTAATTTTCCAATCTTACTTCCCACTACTCCCCTTCATTATATCCAGAGACACTGAAGTATTTACTTTCTCCCAAATGGAACCAGAATCCAGCCCATGTCTGGATTTACTTTCTTTATTCTGTGTATCCAAATCACTACCAGTTCTTCAAAGCCCAGCTTACAACCCACTTCTTCCACAAGGACTCTCCAGAAACCCCACACCCTCCTTTCCATACAGAATAACTCTCAGACTTGCCAAAATTCATGTAATTATTTACCTGGATAGTGACTCTTACAGGTTGTCTTTACCTCTCTCAGAGTGCATGCTTCTCAGGAGCAAGATTGCCCCTTAATTCACCTGCCCTTGAGATACAGTCTGGTACATAATAGGTATTCAATAAATGTTTGTTGAATCAGTGGATGGATGAATTAATGGACTAGAGATGTGTAAAAAGGGAGGGGAAATTGGGGGATGTGAGGACAAACATAATCAGATTGCCAGTGCAACCCAGGAGAGAAGGCTTCCAAATAAGATGACTAAAGATGTGCTACGGTACGACCAGATGGGAGTGGAGATTGGTGGTGGGGAGCAAGAGTAGGCAGAGGGGAAGGGAGTATACAAGACAAAGAGTGAGCTCTATCCTGGGGACTCAGAGGTGAGCTAAGGAATTAATAGATAGATTCCTGCAGGGCTAGATAGGGAGGGTCAATGAGTGATATGTGTAGGGACTACTGTGTATCTTCTGAAGGCTAGAGCCTCTTCTCAGCTCCCATGGATTCTTGGATGGGAGCCATCATGGATGGATCTTGAAATGTTTTTAATAAAAATCTGTAAATATGTATTTTTTGTAAAATCTCCCATTTGTGAAGTTTTAGAAACTAACTGGGTTTTAAAAACTCTTTATTGAAACATAATGTACGTGCTGGCCTGGTAGCTCAGTTGGTTAGAACATTGTCCTGATACACCAAGGTTGAAGGTTTGATCTCCAGTCAGGGCACATACAAGAAACAAGCAATGAATGCATAAATAAGTGAAACAACAAATCAATCTCTCTCTCTCTCTCTCTCTCTCTCTCTCTCAAATCAATTTAAAAAAATAAAACATAATATATACAGAAATGTACACATATTGTAAGTGAATTTTCACAAGCTGAGCTCATCCATGCAACCAGTACCTTGATCAAGTACCAGAATATTATCAATTCAGAAGCAACCCCCCATGTACTCCCTTCCAGTTCTTACTACCTCAATTGTAACCACTATCCACTATCTTGACTTTCTAATACCATAAAACAGTTGTGCCAGTTGTACAGTCTATATAAATGGAACCATGTAGTGTTTAATTTTTGTGTGTCTGGGTTTTTTTCACTCAACATTATGCTTGTGAGAACATCCATACTGTTGGATGTAGTTATGGATTGCTCATTCTCATCACTGTGTATACCCCACTGTGTGAATATGCCAATATTTATATGTCCATTCTACTGATGAAGGACATTTAGTTTCAGTATTTTAACTATTACAGATAAAAGGAATATCTTTGGGGGAACATATGTGCACATTTCTACTGAGTATACAAGTATACCTAGGCATGAAGAAACAGGATGGTGAAATATGTATATGCTCAGCTTTAATAGATACTGCCAATGTGTTTGTACAGATTTACATTCCCCCCTGCAGTGTATGGAAGTTCCGGGTTCTCACAACCTTGTCAACACTGATTTTTTGTTTCATTTTAGCCATTCTCATAGATGTGTATTGGTATTGCATTGTCATTTTGATTTATATTGCCCTGATAAATCATGTTGTTCATTGGCTTACATTCATTGGCCATTTAGGTAGCTTCTTTTATGAGGTGGTGAGTTATTTTCTCACTTTTCTATTGTGTTGTCTATCCTTTTCTTTATATATTCTGAATATGAATTCTTTAAAAGGTACATGTACTGTGAATATCTTCTTCCACTCAGTCACCTGCCTTTTCACTCCTTTAATGGTGTGTTTTGATAAATACAAGTTCTTAACTTTAACATTGCCCAATTTATCAATTTGCTCTTTCTGATCAACATTTTCTGTGTCATGTTTTAAAAATATTTGCATACTCCACTGTCACAAAGATGTTCTCAAAGGTTTCCTCTAAAAGCTATAGTTTAACCTTTCATATTTAGCTCTGCAGTCCATCTGGAACTGTTTTATCGTGTGGTAGAAGGTAGGGTCAGTAAACATCTTTCCATATGGAGATCCAATTGTCTCAGCACCCTTTATTGAAAAAGATTATCCTTTCCCCAGTGCTCTGCAGTGTTGCCTTTGTCAAAAAGCAGGTTATCATATACATGAGGATCTGTTTCTGGACTCTGATTTACATTTTATTTGTTAGTTTGTCTATTCTTGCACCAAAATTTAACATCTTAATTACTATAACTTTAAAATAAATATTCATATCTGGTGGTATGAGTCTCTTCCAGCTTTTCTCTTCAAGATTACTTTGGGTATTTTTTTTTTTGCTATTTTGTATTTCCATATGAATTTTAGAACCAGCTTTCTAATTTCTGCAAAAGAATCTGCTGCAATTTTGATAGATTGCATTAAATCTGTACTGTAAGTTAGGGAGAATTAACATCTTTACAACAGCAAGTCTCCCATTCTTTGAATATGGTAAATCTCTTCATTTACTTAGACTTCTCAGTTTCTCTGAATAATGTTTTATAGTTTTCAGGGTAGAGGTCTTACCCAATTTTCTCTAAATTTATTCCTAGGTATTTGACATTTGTTGAAGTTGTAACTTCTTAAAATTTTATTTTCTTTTTTAATATATTTTATTGATTATGCTATTACAGTTGTCCCATTTCCCCCCTTTATTCCCCTCTGCCCTGCACACCCCCTCCCACCCACATTCCCCCCCTTTAGTTCATGTCCGTGGGTCATACATATAAGTTCTTTGGCTTCTACATTTCCTATACTATTCTTAACCTCCCCCTGTCTATTTTCTACTTACCATTTATGCTACTTATTCTCTATACCTTCCCCCCCTCAACCCCTCCTACACCACTGTTGATAACCCTCCATGTGATCTCCATTTCTGTGATTCTGTTCCTGTTCTAGATGTTGGCTTAGTTTGCTTTTGTTTTTGTTTTAGGTGTGGTTGTTAATAACTGTGAGTTTGTTGTCATTTTACTGTTCATATTTTTTATCTTCTTTTTCTTGGATAAATCCTTTTAATGTTTCATATAATAAGGGCTTGGTGATGATGTACTCCTTTAACTTAACCTTATCTGAGAAGCACTTTATCTGCCCTTCCATTCTAAATGACAGCTTTGCTGGATAGAGCAATCTTGGGTGTAGGTCCTTGCTTTTCATGACTTGGAATACTTCTTTCCAGCCCCTTCTTGCCTGTAGGGTCTCTTTTAAGAAATCCGCTAACAGTCTTATAAGAACTCCTTTGTAGGTAATGGTCTCCTTTTCTCTTGCTGCTTCTAAGATTCTCTCCTTATTTTTAATCTTGGGTAATGTAATTACGATGTGCCTTGCTGTGTTCCTCCTTGGGTCCAACTTCTTTGGGACTCTCTGCACTTCCTGGATTTCCTGGAAGTCTATTTCTTTTGCCAGATTGGGGAAGTTCTCCTTCATTATTTGTTCAAATAAGTTTTCAATTTGTTTCTCTTTCTCTTCTCCTTCTGGCACCCCTATAATTCGGATGTTGGAATGTTTAAAGATGTCCTGGAGGTTCCTAAGCCTCTCCTCATTTTTTTTTTTTTTTTGAATTCTTGTTTCTTCATTCTTTTCTGGTTGAATGTTTGTTTCTTCCTTCTGGTCCACACTGTTGATTTGAGTCCAGTTTCCTTCCCATCACTGTTGTTTCCCTGTACATTTGCCTTTATTTCACTTAGCATAGCCTTTATTTTTTCATCTAATTTGTGACCAAATTCAGCCAATTCTGTGAGTATCCTGATTACCAGTGTTTTGAATTGTGCACCTGATAGGTTGACTATCTCTTTGTAACTTAGTTATATTTTTTCTGGAGCTTTGATCAGTTCTTTCATTTGAGCCATTTTTTTTTTCAGTATGCCTGTTAGGTAGTAAGGGGTGAAGCCTTAGGTATTCACCAGGGTGGGGTAGCCCACATTGCTGTGTTGGGATGCTGTATGTGAGAAAGGGGTCCAAGAGGGAACAATGGCGCTTGCTCCACTCTCTGTCCAGATTTTGGTCACTTCCCCCGCTACCCACAAGCAAAGTGGGCCCTTCTGGTGCTGATTCCCGGGTGGGTGGGCTTGTGTACATTCTAGGGCCCTGTGGTTTTCTCCAACAGACTTTCCTGTGAGGCTGGGAGTTTCTCCAGCTGCCACCTCAACCCCCACAGGTGTTTCCAATTGGTGGTTTGAGGCATTATTTCCCCATACTGGGACCCGGAGTTGTGAGAGCTGTTTTGCTCTCCAGTTGTTCCTCCCGGTTTATCTGCACATGAATGTGGCACTGACCACTCCACCAGCCACTGCCTCAGCCGGTCTGCCAGCCACCACCACCTTGCTGCAAGTCCTCTCCACCCGGCTGCCCGTCACTGCCCCTCCTACTGGTCTGGATGAATGTGTCTTCTTTAATTCCTTGGTTGTCAGACTTCCATACAATTCAATTTTTCTGTCAGTTCTGGTTGGTTTTTTGTTTTTAAATTGTTGTTGTCCTTCTTTTAGTTGTGCAAGGAGGCACAGTGTGTCTACCTATGCCTCCTTGGCCGGAAGTCCTTTATTTTCTATGTATGTTGACCTTATATCCAGTGATCTTGCTAAATTCACTTAATTCTAATAGTTTGGAGGATTCTTTTGGATTTTCTACATACACATAATATTGTCAGTCAATATAACAGCTTTATTTTCCCTATTCTGATTATTACTCATCTTTGATTGGGACCATCTATTTGCTGAAGAAGTATGTCCATCATGGTGATCTACTATTTCTATTGGGATTTATTATTCATACCTCCTTCCACTAAGTTCATGCTTCCTTGGCTCTGGAAATATGCTCCTTTCTCTGTTCTCTGCATCCAGGGGAGAGACTCTCTGTTACTGTCTGGTGAGCTTGCCCCTCCCATTATTACCACCAGTCTCTTCTAACTACAGGTGCACATGGTAAACAATAAAAGTGGAAGGTCAACATGATTTCTTATTCAATTCAATCTTTTCTGTGGTAGGCAGCTAAGTCTCTAATGGGAATATTCTCTACTTCTCTAGTATTCCACCTATACCCTTAGATTTCACAGTGCTAACAAGAGTAGCTTTCAGGGGCATGGCTTTTTATTCTATCTCAAGCAAGCATAATGCTTGGTCAGGGTGCTAACTATGATGTATGGTGCTAATTATGGTATATTGTAGTTGTTTCCTTATTTCACTAATAATGGGCCTTCTTAATGCTGCTTTCCATTCTTTTTGTTTTTGTCAATGGGTTTTGAAGGAGGGGAATGAAGTTAAAATGCCTTTATTTCATCATTTGCAACCAGATGTCCCCTTTACATTTTTAAAAGCTAAAATTTGGGGGTTTATTACAAATTTTATACATTCTTTTACATTTTATACATTCTTATTGTACAAATATAGAAAATAGAAGTATACAGAAAAATTGTTAATAGAATAGTGTGGACTTATTTGCTCGAGGTAAGAGCAGCAAAGACTCTGGTATAACTGCAAGACAAGAGGTGTTAATGAACAAAAGAATTCCCTAGGGAGTCGGACTGTGCCAAAATATACAGCCCTCAAAGGGGAGTTTAGTTAGACAAGCCCACAAGACAAGCCGAGTGTGCAAACATAAACAGCCCTCAGAGGGGAGATCTGGGCAGGCAAACACAGACAAGGCCCTGAAGGAAAGCAGCGGCTGCAGAAAAGGCAGAATGTGCAAACAGCACCGCTCAGAAGGGAGGCATAAAGAGGGTGGAATCCCAGGCATTAGAGGTGCTGGAAGGCTCATTAAGTTACACTCCATTCCCTGGGGCTAATGCTAAATCATTCCCAGTTAAAGACTCATTTAATGCATTTTGCTAAATGGCTCAAGAGGGGACATGTCTTCCCCAGAGAACATGGAGCTGTTATTGCTAGAAGGGACCTTAGGAGAGTCTATGCCAATACCTCCCAAAGCACAATCCCTGTGCCACTATGAGCATAGACAGATAGTACATAGACTGTTGTACTGTAATAGTTACATTTATTTTATTTTGTGTTAGAAAAGAGCTATAGCTAATACACTGAAACCATAATTTCACAGATATCCTTTTTTGCATGAGGCTAAACTTGGTAGTAGTGTTAAGCCTCAGTTGAGTTAAAGGAAACTATTTTGCATATAAAGCACAGGTATTGTGCAGATTTTACACACAAAAAATGATTTGGGACATACTGATCTAGAGCACGCCCCTCATCTCAACTAAGAAAAAACTGAGACAGAGAAGCAAGATGACCCACCCCCAGCAGAACCAAGAAAAATGCCCTTAATTCCCAGACCAGTGTGCTTTCCTTGTGATAAAACTTTCCTTGATAAAACTTCCTGGTTAACTTGAGAGAATTCAAAATTAGAAGAGCTTCTAGGTATTCAGATTATCCTTTTGGCTGCCCACTTTATGATAGTTGTATAACTGCAAACAAATTCTCTGACTTGATGTAGTCATTCATTCAGTAAACATCACAAAGCATTGTGGGGAGTGATGTAAGGAATACTGAGATAAGAAGAAGGGATCCTTGACCACAGAGCACTTAAATTTTATGAGGAATTATCTGTTAACATACATATAATTATTCAAGACACAATAAAGTATATATGTAGATATAACAGTACAAGGAAGGGCTTGTTTGAGAGGAAGAGGCAATTATTTCCGGGTAGAGACTGAGACACTTCATGAAGAAGGTACTACTTGAGTTAGGCTTGGATGAATGCAAGGGATTTTAGTGGGCAAAGGAGAGGATCTCAAAAAGATGTTTGTACACCCGTGTTCATACCAGCATTATTCACAATAGCAAATGTGGAGGCAACCCAAGTGAATGAATGAATCAAGTGTGGTGTATGCATGTTATGGACTACTATTCAGCCTTAGGAAGGAAGGAAATTCTCACACATGCTAAGTGAAGTCAGCCAGCCATAAAAAGACAAATACTATGAATCCACTTATATGAGGTACTTTGAGAAGTCAAAATCTTAGAGTCAGAAAGTAGATAGTGGTTGTCAGGGGCTGGGGTTGGGGGGCAATAAGGAGTTATTGTTTAATGGGTATAGAGTTTCTATTTTGCAAAATAAAGAGTTCTGCAGATGGATAGTGGTAATGGTTGTACAACTTTGAATGTACTTAGTACCACTGAACTGTACACTTAAAGGTGGTTAAAATCATAAATTTTATATTATGTGTATTTTATCATAATAAAAGAAATTGGAGGAAAAAAGGAAGGAAGGAAGAAACATTTCAGGCTCAAGTAAACAGCAGGGAAAAGGCTGAGAGATGCCTGGGCATATAATGAGTTTGGATAATGGTGAAGACCCTGATCTGGCTGAAGGCCTAGGAAGTAGAGGCAGTGAGTGAGGTGTTCTGAGAGGTAAGGCTTCAAGAACAGGAAGAGTCTGAGTCTTGGTGGGCATTGGAGGTAGTACCAAAAAATTTGAATTTTACCTTCTATATGATGGAAAAAGGTAAATGGGACTGAGGAATCACATGTTCCCAGAGTGACTATCACATAGTTATATCTCTGTTTACTTAACACTTAAGAGTACTCTGAGTCCTCAGTGAGCTCCAAGGAGGAGAGGGCACTAGTGAACAAGATAGTGATGCCAGATGGTACTGTAAAGATTAACAGGGGTTAGAGTGATGCAGACACCAGCCCGCAGTGTCTGCGGCATTGTGGATGAGATACGAGACAAATTCACATGGACTACCAAGTCCTATGGAGGAGAAGGGATAGCACAGCCACTTTCTCAAGAGGAGAGTACCCAACCCTTGCCTTAACAAGCTTTTATTGGCTTTCTAATAGTATATATCAAAGAAGGCTTTCATTCATTATACTTAGGTTTGCCTTAGGTAATTACTTTTTACAGATAGTAACGGAAAGGATGTTACTGATTACTTCTTACAGATTAACAAGGAAAAAATATTGCAAATGCAAGGGAATTATAAGAGTAATTGGTCTGGTTACACTTCAGTCCTTGGGAGAATTAGCACAGACTTCAGGAAGTTACTTTAAAGATAGGCAGTAAGTATTAGCTGCCTCAACTCAGGATGAGGGAGTTTTAGCAAGAGCAAGTCACAAAGCAGCCTAGGTATAATGCAGGCCTGATTTCCCACAGGAGAATGCATTCATGGGTTTGGCTCCTACATGCCACAACACGCCTATTGGGCTTTTCAATAGGGCTGAGCTACAATTGCCATTGCCAGGCAGATCAGTTCCCTACATTAGAGGATCAACAAGACAGACAGAGGTCACCAGCCTTCTGGAGGAAAGGGGTCCCAATGGGAATGAAAAGCAACTCCTCAGGCAGCACAGAAAGAGCAATAGAGAAGAGAAAAACCAAGTAGCAATCACTGGTGAGACCAACTAAGTTTCTCTTTCCTGTTGTGACACTGCAGAGGTTTCAGCAACCTATGACCTTGGAACAGAGGGAAAGCTAATGACTTCATGTAATCTGAGGACCACACATTAAGAGGTGAAATTAGGGCTTGAGCAATGGATGGCAGGGCTAGAAGTGGTGAAGAGAAGGATGGCAGAAAGATCAGCTGGGGCAAACCAAGAGAGTTGCCTGGCTGTTGCCAAGGTGGTATCCTTTGCACAAAGGGTAGGCTTCAGGAAGAGGTGAGCCCTTTACTTGAATAAGGATGCATGTCTGAGCATGTGGTTGACCCCTGAGGATCCTGGGAGGCTGACCACACAGGTAAGGGCCACCCAAAATCATACGGGTCAACAGGAAAAGGAATAAATCTTCATTAACATGTACAAGAATAGACAATACAAACTGAGATAACTCAGAAAGAATAAGCACCTACTGCAATTCCATAGTTTATTCCTAATTAATATGTATGTGAATATTGTTCTCTGTTCTCAATATAACTTTTAAATATTCCTAGGAATGCCAGGAATATGTTTTCTTGAAATAGCTCATGCAATCAATTCCACAGGAATTCATGTGGAAGTGATCACATGAATTCATATCACATGAAATTCTTATGACAGATGCTTTGAATCAGGTGTAATGTTAGTAATCTGAAAACAAGTGTGTGTTTATGCATGTCAAATTGACAGAGGGATGGGAACCATGATGAGGCTAATTGCAAAATATCAGAAATTCTAAAAATTAATATCCTGCTTTGGAACCCAATTTAATTCAAAAAATTTTTACCAACGTCCTTCTGCAGGCAGAACTGTTCAGTGTGTTCTTAGAGAAACAAAGAGGAGAATCAGGGGCTTTCATGACCCTTGAGAACTTTGCAATGTAGTGGTTGACAGACATCACTCATATAGGCAAACTAAAATAAATGTTATAGGCAAAGCTTATGTAGGATGTCTTGGAGATTCAGAGAAAAGAGATCACACTTCTCATATCTCATCAAATCTAAGATACTGTCAATTAAGACACAACTTTTATTTTATGTGACACTAAGGAAAAAAAGAACTGTGATAATTAAACTATGACATGTCATTGGTTGTAAGAGGTATCCATGATCTAGAGATGTTTAAAATGTGAAAAAAAATCTAGAATTAATGAAATGTGGTCATTGAAGAATTTTGACAGGTTGAAATAAGAGGAAAAGCCCACCAAGCAGGGGTCCATCTGTTTTTTATGTACTACACACTTTCTTTGATAATTCACAGGACTTCAATCATTCCCTCTAGGATCATAACTCATAAATCTTTATCTCCTGCCAGAATTTCTCCCCTTAAATTCAAACCCTTCTATCCACCTTTATTTCATTCATTTATTTACCCTTTCATTCATTTATTTAACTTTATTCCATTAATTTATTTAACGCTTATATAACTATCATGTACCAGGCAGCATTCTGTTTTATATTAAGTGTCATAAAAACCCTATGAATAAGCATCATCATCTTCTTTTTCTTCACCATTATATATAGAAGTTAAGTAAATTGCCCAGGACATACAGTTTTTAAGTAGCAAAACTAGAAAACATGGGCCTGAGACATTGCAAATCTACAGGACTTGAATCTACAGTATTTGACAACTAAGTGGGGATGGAACTGAGAGAAGGAAGGTTTTAAAAAAACAGGAAAAATCATTGTGTTTGTGCAGGCTGCTATAACAAAATACCACAGACTGGATGGCTTAAACAATAGGAATTTATTTCTCACAGTTCTGGAAGCTAAGAAGTGCAGTATCAAGGTTTCAGCAGATTTGGTTCCTAGTGAGAACCCTCTTCCTGGCTTATACATAGCCACCTTCTCACTGTGTCCTCACAAAATGGAGAGAGAGAGAGACCTCTGATCTCACCTCCTCTTCTTGTAAGGGCACTAAACCCCTTACAGGGCTCCACCCTTATGACCTCATCTAAACCTAATTACCTCCAAAGGGCCACACATTCAAATACCATCACATTGAGGAATTGGGGCTTCAACATACTGATTTGAGGGGCACACAAACATTCAGTTTGTAACAAACACCAACAGCAATAAAAAAAAAGTAAAGAAAAGAAAATTTCCTTTGGAAGGAAAATATTTAAGCTTGGATCAGTTGACTTTTTAAGTGCAGGTGCAAGTATCCTGCACTCAGTTGGAAACACTAGTGTGTAGATCAGGGCAGATCTTGGGCCAGATGCAGAGCTTAACTGTGGGAGCAGATGATACTACTGAGGAAGGGATCTAGTAGAAGCAAGCTAAAGACAGCTTAAGAAAAACCTATGTCTAACAGAGACAGAGGAGATGGCTCTGTCTGAGGTAGGAAGACAGACAGTGGAGGGTCACAGAAAGCAGAGAGCTTCCAGGAGGATGTTTTTGGTCAATGTAAATTGCCAGTGTTAATGCAGAAGCAGAGAAGAAAAATGACTAAGTAAAGCCCTCACATTCAGTAATGAGATGCTCACTGGTGATGAGAAAAAACACTTGCATTAGATTGATTAGGAGAAAATAGTGGGTAGGTGATTTTAAAAGAAAGCAGGAGTTGCAGATGTTTTTTCAAGATTGTCTGTTCTTTGAGGAAGAGCCACAGGAATGAGGAAATAGATTTTTTAAATAGAATTTTGAAGTATCGAGGGCAGAGACTAAGTGTAAATAAGTCAAGATATAAGATGTAGATAATCAAAGGAGTTGGTTTCTGAAGGAAACCAGAAAGACAGAGGGATCCTTAACAAGTAGGACACTTCATTCTCTGCAAAGGAAGGATAATAATAATAATAGCAGTGTTATTATTTTGGTCTTTTGCTAAGTATCAGGAACTATTCTAAATAGTTTATGTGTTTAATTTAATCTTATTAAAATTCTGTAAGGTAAGTACTATGATTTTACTCATTTTACAAACAAAAAAAATGAGGCTCACAGTTTTCAACAGCTTGTCTGAAATCTGAAAGCCAGTAAGTTGTGTAAGCAAGATTTAATTCCAAGTAACTTGATTCCAAAATCTCCACTTTAAACCCATACACACTGTAAGATTATAAAGATTTCCATGTTGCTAGAACAGGAGTTTAGGATATGTGTGTCAGATGACCTAACACTACGATAAAATAAGATTTGAAGTCATCCGCTGCAAGTGGACAAAAGAAGGTGAGGTTGGGGGCTCTATAGGAACAGGGATGATTTGGGAATCTACTGTAAGAAATTCAATAGGGATAGGAAGAAGTGAATCAAAAGACCCGTATCCTTCTTACCTGCCGCCATGGGAGAAATACAAGTATCACAGTAAAATTAATTTTGTGCTTATTTTTCTTGACCCTTTCAAGATGGATCCAGTTGCTGAACTACTTGATTGTAGAATTATGGGGTGGAGGAATGCACCTAATATCTCAGCTTCGATTCCTACAATGGTATGCCTATGTCAGTATTCAAAGGAGCCATGTACTCCCTCACCTAAATCTCTGAAATCATACAGGAAGATAGAGGGGAAAGGAAATTTGTCCACCCCTTGTCAACAATATGTTTTTTGTCAACACCATGCACTAAGTCATCAGAAAATCATGATTATGGCCAAAGCTTTATAAGAGCTATTAGAAGGGACCCTGGCCTGGTAGCTCAGTTGGTTAGAGCATCCCATTATGCCAAAGTTGCAGGTTTGATCTCCAATCAGGGCACATACAAGAATCAGCCAATGAATGTGTAAATAAATGGAACAACAGATTGATATCTCTCTCTCTTTCTCTTTCTCCTCTCCAAAATCAATAAATAAAAATTTAAAAATAAAGCTATTAGATGTGAGTGATACATCTTTGTAACCCTAGTGCTTTGTCCTCTTATGAAATATGTAAATTTAATTATATTCTAGTTATCTGTGGGTGTTTTTGTCTCCTCTGAGACCATCAGCTTGGAAGGCAGGGACTGCGTATTATCCATATTTGTATTTCCAGAGCTGGGATCTCTTGAGTGCATAATAAGTTTTTAAATTGAATTATTGTTAAGAGAGAAAGACCTCTTGCCAACTTGGAAATTATGTCTAGTTCAAGTAATTCTGAATTTAAATGAATTCTTTCACATGGACAAGTCAGTTCCAGTATCCTTAACTTTACTTTTTGTTTAGGTAACTTGTGGAGACCATTGCAATATTTTAATAAATGTAATGCTTCTGTGTGGTTCAGAATTTGATACATGCAGCACATTTCAAGGAAGTAAAGTTTAACTTGGAAACAATTAAATTTCAAAAATTAAACTCTAATGTAGAAAACTATTTTCCAAATACAATGACTCTAAACATTTATTCCACACTAAATTGTTATATTAAAACCCTGGTTTTTTAAATTATGTAAAGATAATTGATTAAAAACTTCTCTGTCTAATGAGTCATCTGAGTCCTAAATAAAAGTTATTCCTAAAAGAATGGCTATTCTCTTCTTCACGTTTTTCTTCCTTCCCCTTTATAATTTGACACAGTTTATATGATAGTCCTTAAGTTTCTGCAACCTTAAATTTAATTATCCTTACTTTTTTAATTTTTTTAACATCTAGAATCCAATTATATCATGGTAGATGCATTTGAACTGGCTGTGTATGTCAAACTTGCTGTTTCCTAACTGGATTACGAGTTCTTAAATGTGCTATGATTTAGTTGCTTTTGCTTATTTAATTTTCTTGCTGTTTAACTTTTCCTCAGTCTTGCAAACTGTATTTTCAGAGAGCGTTATCTATTTAAGTTATGCTTTTGAAGGGGTTTATGTTTTATGTCTTTGGTTTATTGCTCTAAGATCCTGTGGACTCTGTTCTCTATTTTTAAAAAATGTTTCTTTTGCTTCCATCATATGTGCTTAATTTCCTCAAAAATGTGTTTAAGGCGCACTTTTAAATGGTTTTAGAGACTGGGTGAGCCAACTGCAGTTGCATTTGGCCACTACATCTTCATGGTCCCGCCACGACAGTCAAAGTCACAAGCCCTTTAGCACATGGGTCAGTTTATGTTGCATTGTTTACAGATCACAGACCTTGCTCATGACCTTGTTCAGAATTCACATAAATGTATATTTTTAGGTACAAGAGAAACTAGGGAGAAACATGTACAAATAAATCCAACTCCAACTCCACTGCTAAAAAAAAATTGTTCAGTGTGTGTTCTCTACCTTTGATGGCATATTCAAGCCACATTTATTCATTTGTTCAACAACAAATTATTGACTTCTTCCTATGTTGCATGTACTCTTCTGGAATTTTCATTATTGTAGATCTCCATCTCCACCACTGATAATGAACATGATAACTGAGTAAGAGATAAATGCCAAGGACTTTTTTAAAAAAGCAAGTAAGGTGGTTGGGAAGTATTAGAGAGAAAGGTAAAGTTTTAAATAGAGTGGCATCTTGCGCACATCTTTCTGGCACCTGCTGACTTCCATGCACGTGGTGAAAAGGCAGACACACTTCCTGCCTTCAGGGAGCTCACAGTTCAGCAGGGAAGACAAGTATTGAACAGGCAAGTGTCAGTCCAATCACTGTCCTTAAATCTCCTTGAATAAATGGCATTTAAAATGAGGCATAATGGATGAGGAGTTGGCTAGGTAACAAAAAGGCAGCATTTCAGGTGAATCAATAGGGTCACATTGAGAAGCCCAAAGTTATAAAATCACAGAAGTTAAGGAGGCCCTTAGACATTACTCTTTCCAAGTTCTTTTCACATGTGGGAAAACTAAGCCCTAGGAAGGTCAAATGATTTACCCAAATTACAGTGAGTCAGGGACAAGATTAGGGCTAGAACCCAGAAGGAAAGCTCCACAAGAAACACATTTTCATCTGTTTTATCCACCACTGTATTCTCATGCCTAGAACAGTAAACATTTGTTGAACCAAAGAATGAATGAATTGTCCGATTGGCTCTTCAGGGTTTTTTTTTTTTTCTACTCTATCATAAAGCTAATACACAATACTGTACTAGGCCCCTAGGACTGAGTGTGATGTGTGAAGGAAAACAGACACATTCCCTGTCCTCCAATAGCTTGTCGTATAAGACCAGCAGGTCTCAAACTTATGGTCTCAGATCCCCTGTACACTCTTTAAAATTACTGGAGAAACCAAAGTTATATAGGTTATATCTATCAGTATTTACCTTATAGAAATTAAAACAGAAAAAATTAAATATTTATGTATTAATTCATTAAAAATTATAAACCCATTTATGTTAATATAAATAACATATCTTATTAAAAATAACTCTATTTTCCAAAACAAGAAAGCAATTGAGAAGAGCAGCATTGTTTTGTAGTTTCACACTTCTCTTTCGTGTCTACTTTAACAGAAGATAGCTGAATTTTCATCTGTTTCTGCATTCAATTTATTGCAATATATTGTTTTGGTTGAACTATATGAAGAAAATCAGTACTTATGCAGACATGTATTTGGAAAAGGGAGGAATATTTTGAAATCTGCTGAATTAGACAATCCATAGTTCTCCCAGAGACTTTGTATCAATAATTCTATAAAACTGAAATTCTTAATTTTTATTTACTATTTTAATCTTTTTATTCATGATAACATTTCTGGTTGGCACTTAGATTAGCGCTGTACCTTCTCTCATTGAGATTTTCTACACACACATCTATACTCCTTATTGTGTGACATTTGCCTCATACCAGTCATTGTTGGTGTGATTAAAATAAATATGACCTCCAAGTAGTCCTTTCAGATTTCTTTCATACTGATCCTTAATGCTATTTGCTCATTCTCGTTTGTTTTAACTCAGCCTTAAAAACGGAGGACCTTTGAATTACGAAAATGGATTTTCCAAAGCAGAGCCAGACCTGATAGAGGCAAAAAGAAAATGGGACAGAATTTTGGAGAGAGAGCAGTCTCCTTATGCCCCCCACTGGCAGAGAAGGTGGACCTGGCAACCATTCCCTCAGCACATATTCTGATTTCACTAACCTGGAATTGGATCCTGACACTGGAATTTCTAAAAAAGCTTTCAGATGATTCTACCCTATGCAGTCAGGGTTGAGATCCACTGATCCAAACAAACTTTATTTTCAGATGAGGAAACTTGAGGCTTTCAGTGTTTAAGTGGCTTATTCCATGTAATACAACTATTCGGGTGGAGAGCAAAGTCCAGTTTTCAAACTTCTCCATTCAAGGGCTTTTCTCCCATAACACCTTTTCTTAAAGATGTAGGAAGATTGTTCAAGGATACAGGAAAAATTGTGGGAGACAATACTAAGAAAGGTGTGCTTAACAGTGGGTAAAAACAGGAATTGATAAGGGAATTAAAAGAGAAAAAAAGAGTCAAAGCGAGTAGGGCAGTTTGCCAAGAAACTGAAAGAGGCAGCTGTGTGGGAGGTAGAAAGAAAAGAGAAGAAATAGAGAAGAGTGGAGAAGGGAGGTGTGTATGGGGACAGAGAGAGCCAGCAACAAAGAAAGAAGAAATGCAGAGGTGTCAAGAAAGATGTAGGTGGGAAAGCTGCTGAAGTAAAATGCCACCCACACTCTTCTAAAACTACCAGTAAAATGTTTATAGTAGGATCACAAACAGCTTTGTTAACATACCTTTTAAGGAAATGTAAGCATCATGTTTTGCAGTTACCAGGCTGTTAAATATTGTGGAGTTGATTTGTTGATTAAATGGTTTGACAGGGAGGGCCAAAAACAGATTTCAACCTCTTCACCATTTCTGAACCTAATATTAAGCAATTATCTATTGTTTTCCTGACTCAATGGGTCAGTAATTCTGGAGAATGGTATTCTGGTTCTCTCTTTGGTGCTACTATAGAAAGCAGGCTCTGTTGCTGGCCAACTATGGACAGTTTAGACAAGATTTGTCAAAGTACCTGGCAATACATAAGAAACCATCTGCTGTGACCCCTCTAATGCCTTCACTGTCCTCACAGATGGGCATGCTCACACCCCATCCATTTGCATTCCTCAAGAGCATGCTCAGACTTTTCACTTCTTCCATTAAGTTAAACCAAGCCATTCTCTAGAGATGAATATATGTCCTTTTTTAGGAAACACGGATGCAAGATCAGAAGCCATCTTAATTAAGGTCAGTTGTTCTCAATCTTGGCTACACATTTAGAATCACTTGGGGAGCTTTTTTAAAAGTTCAATTCTTAGGCAACATTCTAGACCAATTAAATCAGAATTTGGGGGAGATAGGACCCATTTATCAGTATTTTTAAAGCTCCCCAGATGATTCCAGTGTACAGCCAAAGTTCGGAACAATTGACCCAGGCCTTCTTAATGAGATGTGTTGAGGGACATTACAGAGTCCTAGAGAATAAATAATCTGTCTGTTCTCTCCCAGCTTCCCTAAGAAACTAATATAAATCAGTAATAAATATATTACCAAATTTGCTAGTAAGATTAGGTAAACTGAATTTCAGGAAGCTTCATAACTGTCAGGAAGATAGGAAGATGAAGAAAGCCCAATGAAGGGAGCAGGCTGATAGAAGCTTGACTTTAAGACGCCACTCTTCACTTGAGACACTTAATTTCCCTTTGCATGTTCTTCCTCTACCCATCCTATAAATATTAATATTCGTTAGGGTTCTGTCCTAGGCTTACTTCTTCTCTTATTCTACATATACCCTATATAAGCTCATCTACGCACAAATCTGTCATTTATAAATGCACTCATCTATCCCATTTCTCTCTCCTGACTTTGAGCTTCCTACTGAATATATCTGACAAGGTGATTCATAGACATGACTAAATGGAAATTCAGCACCTCAATTTCCATACCCTTCCACTCCCTTGCCATAAGTTGAAATGTCCTCCTGCGCCATATCTAAGTGAATGGCACCACCACCCACCCAACTGCTTAAGCTACAAACTTTGACTTACCTCTTCACCTCCATCCTGCCTCCTTAATTTGTCCCTGCCCTTCTTCCATGCTTCTCCTTAGTCTATTTTTTATACTAAAGCCAAAGTGATTTTCTAAAACACAATGCTTGTTAACAGCTGCTTAAAATCCTTAGTTTATTGCCTCTGGACTAAAATTCAGATTCATTAAAATGGTGCACAGGGTACGTGATTTGGTCTCTGCCTGCACCCTCAGCTCATCTCCTGCAACACTTCTACTTGCACTCTGTACTTCAGCCAAATTGAATTTTTTTATCCCCTTGAAGGTGTTTTTTTTTTTCTTCCTTATCTCTGGATAAACTCTCTTGCACGCATTGCTGCAATCTCAGACCCTACCACAGTACCTGACACAGTAGGGACCCAAGCAGCACTGTGGCCTGTGTGTGTGTGCAGGAGAGACTGAATGTTTTCAGGCACTCAAAGCCTTAGAGGTCCCCCTCCCTCATGAGCTAATTCACCAGCACTAATTTATTGATTCAGGATAATCCTTCTCTTGCCCTACCTGACTGATTTTTGGGGGGTGTGTGTGTTTAACTCTTACCTTTTATGCTCTTGTCCTTCTTGATGTTTCACCACCAACTGTGACCTACCCCTTTCCTCTCCCTATCTGGTAACCAGATCCATCTCTACTTAACTCTGCCTTAATGGTTCAGTAGGAAGGACATCAGTATTCACTGCTCACATCAGAAGCACTCTCTCTTCCCAGGATCACCTCAATGATTTCCCCCAGACCTGCTTCTTTAGCAGTTCAGTTTGGGTTCTTCACCAACCCAAAACAATACAATAAATACTTAGGTATGGATTATTTTTTAATGATTAACAGAGAATATCCTTTCATTGGCTTTAATTCTCATTGAGCCTTTCCTTTTATGACAAATTGGACATTTCTTTGTCCATTTCAACTGAGGTCCCAAAGCTAAAGTCAATGTGTATAAAGTGCCACACATCTAAAGAGGTTCAAGCTGTACTGTCCATGCAGGACTTCCCAAATAAGTTCTGGACCTGAACCAAATGGGATCTTTTTTTCATTCCTTGTCTGCATACAAGAGGGTCATGGGAGGTTAATGAAGGGAAGATTGTGTTTGTGTCTGAAGAGATTTTTATCAACCCAGCAGTAAGGACAAGAAGAAGGTTCTTCCTCTCTACCCCAAATTGTTTTTGCAGATTTACTGGTGCTTAAAACTCAGAGCCTAGGAACCATGCCCTAGGTAAAGGCCTACCTTCTCTGTTGCATGTTTCACAATATTGAATTATTTCTTGGCTATCTCCCCAAACAAGTCATATATCATAAAAGTGAATCTTAATTTATATTAAGTCAGAGTAAAAATGGCCTTCATTTAAAGCACCAAAGAAATATATTTGCAATCACCACCATGATTATATCATCTTTTATTAAAATTATATCAATACCTAGAGGGTACTTATTTAAAAGTATAATGCCACTTCTCTGATTTCATTACTGTTCTGTCACATACATGAGCAGTGTTGGTCCAATGCAGAAACAAAGAGGTCACTTTTCTGGGTCAGGGTTTTAATGGTACCATAGGTGGCTGTCCATCTCATGGTACATTTTAGCCCCTTTACCTTTATAAATCATACCGTAGACCTTTCGGTACTTACATACATTTAAACTGAGAATAAATATGCATGAGAGAAAAGCATGTTGAGTGGGTTTTATGTGCTTAAAATGACTCCACATTTCATAATTATTTTTACATCAAAGGCTAGCAACCTTCGAGAAAGTTTTCGTATAAATGTACAAACTAGAACATAGTTTTAAGAAACATTAAAGAGAGCCTTGCAAATTTCAGTGTGTCCTCCCATAAGTGAATCAAATAATCTCTACTCCCTAGAAAGAAAAAAGAGTAGCTAGCCATGAGTTTTTAAGATATGTTTTAGAGAAAATACAAGAATCACCATCACTGGCATTTTTGACCAGATACAATAGTTGAACTTTATGTCTGATTCTGTTGTTCTGTGACTTGCTCCAATTATGTTCTTTTCTATTCAGCTGTTCTTGCCCATGTTAATTCCCTATCCATTGAATATCAGCATTCATTTTAAACTTTAAAATAGCTCCTGGTAGCATCCAGAGTATATGTCAGGAACTCCTGAAAGTCACTTCTGCTTTCTTCCCAAATATGACAACATTTATCTTTATTAGTAACCATTAAGATGACAACTGAGGAGTTCGGAGATGGGTGGTGACTTTCAATAAACACACACAGGCTGGGACATCAGGACAGGTTACTTCACACAGTTAGCAATGCTCAGTTCTTCTTGGTTTTCTTCAGATAGTGAGCCCACATGGACTTGCCTAACTTCTTGGTCATTTTAGAATACACCTAGGAGGGCAGTACTGAGATAGTAAGAGAATGGACCAGGTATCCATTAGTTTGGGATTACAAACCCACTGTTTTAATTGCTGATTTCATGAACATCTCTGGCTTCTCAGCCCCAGAAGCACTAAAGGAGGAGCATAAGGAGGGTCCTTGGGAGGACTTGACATGTGTCCCACAAGAGAAGGATCCATGATTTGGGCATCTCCCTCAGAGGGTGCACCAGAGCCAGATTGCGGTAACACCAGTCAATAAAGTATTTTTGCCCCCAGTTACCTTTATTCTTTCCCTCTATACCTTCAGGAACTGGTGGGAAAAAAAGGATTAAATAAAAAACAAACAAGTGAACAAAAATATATATCCCCTTCTTTCACTAGTTTTCTGATTCAAATATCAAGCCTAAACTGGTCAATGTGAATGGAACTGGATGAAAAACTGAAGTTTTGATAGAAGATTGTTTTGGACTTCTTAATACCTGACAATGAAAACTTTCATTAATATCCAAAAGCTAAGAAATCAGCTTTGAGATGACATTTAGGAAAGTAGGTTTGAAAGGCAGTGGTAAAGAAGAAAAGTGTAAAGTTTTCTATGGGCACCCCACCAAGTTGAACCCTTTCAATAAACCATTATATTTTCATTCTTAACATCTAATGTAGTGGGAAGGTAGCAAGGAACCATCTCACGTATAAAGTAAGTTTAGGAGATAACGGGCTAATTTTTTCAAACCTTCCAAAGCTTACATACCCAAATGAAGACATCACTCTTCAGAGATAGTCACTTCACAAGGCTCTGTGTTCCTTTACTGATATTGTCCTTGCTCAAAATATATGTGAAACAACTTAGTTTCTGGCACATTCTTTAATATCTTATCCATGCCTGATCTTTATCCTTGGTAGTGGGTTGGATTTTCTGAAATAACTGTTACTTTGAGCCAAGGCTGATGAATGAAGTGAATAATTTAACTGAGAAATTTCACTTGGGGTGAAAAAAATCTCAGGTTATGACTGTGAAGTGGATTTCTTCCATGACTTTTTCTGGCTCGAAAGGCAATACAATTCAAATATCCAAATGGTTGTGAGCCATGGCAGTGCTATTTGAAGCACCACCTGACCAAGTGGGTGTCCAGCTTTAAGGATCAAACTGTCTTCAATCTCTTGGTCAGACAAAACAGGAGGTGGTTTGGGCATCAGAGCAGATGCCACCCATCAGTCAGTATTATGGTTTTCCAATGCTAATTGTGATATCTAGCCATATGTCTAACCCTTATTTCTGTTACTTTTTAAACTATAAATTTCTTCTTGTCCCAAAAAGCTAAGTCACCTCCCAGCCTCCTTTTCTAGAGACAAAACAACACACACAGTTGTTGGACACCAACAGAAAATCTGGTTGATTGCTCTCTGAGGACCGAGTGAAACTGTTTCACATCATTAGAAAAAAATGAAAATGGTCATTTTGAAATTCAGAATAACTATTAATGACCAACAAAATCAGTATGTTCTCCATCTGCATTTAAAGTCCCCCTGAAAGGCTTCTCACATTGGCTTTCATTGTTCTGTCCAATTTTGAAATTTCCATATCCTACCAAAGTCTGCCGGACAGCTTCCTAATTCCTTCCATTTCCCAGAGTGAGCCGTATCTACTGAGCTATCCCAGGCCTTCAGGATTGGCTTCGGGAAGTGTCCTTCTAGTTCCTCTGTTGACCCTGTTGCAGGAGTGATCTAAGGATTTCTCCCCATCTTGAATACCAATCAGAACCACCTCTGAAAAATCAGACCCTAATTTCATCAAAGAGTTAACTGATGTTTGGAATCATACAGGTCTATTCAATATAAAAAACATATGTTTAAAATTGACATTTGGACCAATTTTTGCATCCATTAGATCCCAGATTTAGGAGAATTGCATGTGATTAACATTACGAAACATAAACACTGTGTTCCAGTGACTCAAAAGAAAGCCAGGAAATTTTGTATTAAGGCATTATTATATCTTCAAAATGTCCCATTGTGACTCCCATAAATACCTCTCAAAACCTACCTTCTTCTATAAAATTCTACTTTATATTGTTTGAGCCTCAAATTATGGCAATGCATCTTGACATCACAGCTGCTTCTTTTGCAGTCTAGCCCATTGGCTGAGGTCTTTGTTGCCTGCACTGCCCCTGAATGCATCCGGCTTTGTAGCAATCAGAGCCAAACGTCTGCTGAAAAGAGGGTACCAGGAGAAATCTGCAGGCTCATTGAACAGTGGAATTAGAAGGGATCTTAGAGATCATCCAGTCCCTACAGCTGAGAATATTGAGGCTCCACAAATGGGCCAGACCTGGTCCTAGGTCCTCAGTGGATATCAAGATACCAAAGGATCAGAGTAAGTCCAGAGCACCTGCAGACATGAAAATGGACTCAGGCCCCTGAAAGAGAAAGAACTAGGTCAGTCCTTGTCCTTGAAAATCAATAAGGCCAGAAGAAATAGAGGTCGAAGTAGACAAACAAAGGGGAGTTTTCCCAGTGTCTGTAGTCTGTTCTCTGAATCCCTGAGAGAGAAGGCTATTTTTCCATCCTCTTAAAGGTAAAATGATAGACTAAAATCAGGTGATTAGACTTAGGAAGAATCTCTAAAATCAGAGATTGCTGAGAGCTTGTCAGGCAGTGAAGTCAAGACTCTGGATTGCTCACTAAAAATAGAGATGGGTGCTCTCCTGTATGATGTCATGTTGTGTGCTAGGGATCCCTGTGCAGGGAGGAAGGAGGCTCAGGGGTACTCCACTAAAGCAGTGATTCCCAACATAGAGTTCCAGACCATCAGCATCACCTGGGAACTTGTTAGAAATGTGCATTCTCAGGCCCATTCCAGTCTTACTGAATCAGAATCTCTGGGACAGGGGTCCAGGAATCTGGATTCTCACAAACCTTCCAGGTGATTCCTCATGCATACTAACATTTGACAGCTGCTAGAGACTTTAAAAGCCTCCAAGTGAGACATGGAACACAAGCAACCAAAATAAGTCTGGTTGGACTTGGCACCTTTAAGCAGGAGAGAGAAAATACTTCACCCCACCAAGTATGCACACCCCTGCATTGTTATGTCTGTCCATAAATACAAATGAAGCAGCCAGAAGGAGCCAGTGGGCACCAATATGGTTTTGTACATTTTTTCGAAGATAAAGCCCTGGCAATTGGTGAGGATCCGGGAGATCTGACCCAGAGCAATCAGGATTGAGTCTAATCACCTAGCACTTTATAACTAAAGGCAGCTCCATCTTATTACTGTTAGTAGAGGAGCAATGGGAGTGTTACCTGGTTTGTGGTGTTTAAATCATAAAATGTTCTTAAGAGATTGGATTTACTCTGGGAGATTAAGCTTCTAGCTGCCCATACGGAACTTCTTGAAGTTCAAAGTCTTCTATGATGGCCTAGTTCCTGTCCAGTTAAATACAGACCTCTTGCTCTGCATACAAGGTCCTCCCTGATCTGGTTACGAATTCAAGTTTTCTAACCCTCACATCAAATGCAGTTATTTGTAGCCAGCTTGAGTTATTTCTTTGGAACAAAGCACAGCAGGTCTCCATCAATTAATGAAAGCGGTTACTTACACATGTGTCCTCTACCCTAGAGAGTTCTAGCAAGCAAGGCCTAGTAGCCCTTGCAGCAGGGGCACAACATTTAGTTAAGTTTTTGTTAACATATGTTTATATTTTTATTTTAAAAAGTTTTTTAATTATAAGAGTAACATAATTATGGTAAGAAATTCAAGCTGTATTGGAGAACATAAAGGATTCCCTCTAAACAGAAGTATCAGCTCCTCATATAACAGTTTTTCATGCTAGTTTTAGAGATTTTGCATGCATGTGCTATAATATATTTGTGTGTGGCATAAACCTTTTTAAATATCATGTTCTGCAGTTGTTTTTTTCACTTATTATATCTTGGACAAATTTCTATCTCTGTGCAAATTGTTCCATCTGTTTATATTCTCAGGTTATATTGCCATTTACATAACCTTTCACTTATTAATAGACATCTAAGTTGTTTATATATTTGCTATTATAACAATGCCATAACTAACATTCTTATATTCAGTCATATACTCAAATGTTCATCAATACTTATTGACCACTCTATGTGTGAAGGGCCAGGTATACATATCTGAATAATATGCTGTAGGAAGGGCCAGGTATACATATCTGGATACTATCCTTTGCCTTGTGGAGCTTACAGCCTGGCAGCTGTTATAATGTAATTACAAGCTGTGATAATTGCTATAAGGGAAATAAAGTGTGCTAATGTAAAGTTAACAGGGAACACTTACCTGAACAGCAGAGCCAGGAAGGACTTTCTGAGAAGCTGTCATTTAAATTGAGACCCAGAAATGACAGAACATTGCAAGCATAGGGAAGAGCATTACAAAGGCCTGGGTAGAAAGGAACGTGGCATTTTTAAGGAATTGAAAAGAAGCCAATGTAGCCAAAAGGTGATGGATGAGAAAGAGAGGCAGGGAATAACATTGGAGAGGTAAGCAGAGACCAGTCATAATCTGTGTGAAATTCTGACATGTCATGGGAAGCCACTAGAGAATTTTCTTCAGGAGAGTATCATGGTTAGATGTAGACATAGATGATAGGTATAGATATAGATCTTTACATATGTAGATACAGATATAGTTATAGACACAGATCTGTAAAAGACTTCCCAGACGCTGTATGGAGAATAGATCATAATGGGATAAGGATGAGACCAAAAAGGAGACTATTTCAGTAGTAAGGGCAAGAGGATGATGGATGGTTTGGGTCAGACCAGTGGCTACAGAGATAGCAAAATTCAAGATATATTTAAAAGCTAGAACTGACATGTATAACAGGGATGGATGTGGGGCTTGAAGAAGAAAAACCTGGACAGCTAATGAGTAGTGGAGCCATTCACTGCATGAAGAAGACTAGGTGAAAAATAAGTTTGTAGGGGAAATGGGAATCAAGTGTATACTTTGAATATGTTACTTTCTGATGCTTGGGAGACATCCAAGTGGAGTATCAAGTATGCAGATTAGTCACAAGTCCAGAGCTCAAAGGAGATGTTTGAACTGAAGATATAAATGACTGAAGATATAAATTTGTCAGTGTATTTAAAGCCAGGTGAAAGTGTGAGGACTGACTGTGCAGCAGAGAAACAGGTTGAAAGATAATGCAGACTAACCTTCTCTGACTAGCACTTCTGACTTCCGTAGGAAGCAGGTGTCGGACACAGAGGCAGCCATGCAGAGATTGGGTGACTGGAAGAAAAGGCACTTCCAAACCATGGCTTCTCATATTGCTCAAAGCATAAGGCAATGTCATTAACTGAGAGGGAGAGAGGTGAGTGGAGATGAAGATTTGAGCAGAAAGCAAATGTACAGAATAATTATCTCAGAGAATAGCAAAGCAAGCTCGATGAAGAAGATAGAGAAGCATCATAGGATTACATCAGAGGTAACACTGGAGCACAGCTGAGGTGCAGGATCGCATTGAAAGTGGCCTGTCTGTCTGTCGGGTGCTTTTCTCCGGCTACATTCAGCTGCTTGGGTATAAAAATGGAGAACATGAGTAGTTCTGCATGTCTTTGTGTATTGTTGTAAGTCTGCACTAAACACCTAGAAGTAAAATTACTGGTTCAAGGGTATTAAGTGTTGATAGATACAACGTTCTATCACTGTATTGCTGATTTTGCTGGAAACTGTTTTAAAACACTGTTTTCATCTCTGTTAGTCTCTTTTAACACAACAAAAACAAAATCACTAACTGAATAATAGTATTATTAAAACCAGTAACTCAGAAGTTTCAAAACAGAAAAGTTTAATGCAATTTAAGAAGAGAAACAAAGTATTTACTTGCATAGTTCATCTTGTGTTGTATGAGGTGGTTGCCTCATGTGTGTGTGTTGGTTGAGTAATGGTGTGCGTGTGTGTGTGTGTGTATGTGTGTGTTTAAAAATGGAAGGTGACCTACCTTGCCCCTCATGGACCCAAGGACATTATAACTGAGCCCAGCATGTGCCATAAGAGGTTTGTGGCTATTACCACTTATTTTTCACAATGTCTTCCCACTGTTCAAGTCTGTCAGGAAAATAGAGTGGTTTGGCTAGAGATGATGGGGATTTGCTGAGAGGGGTGGAGCTGTCAGATTTATATGGCTTTTTCTCTTAAAAATATATGGCCTTCCTTTTTCATTTGCAGTAACTGTAAAGCTCATTTGGGGCTAGTGCTTCCCAATCACTTGGCTCCCCGAGTCCTAATGAATGCACAGCACATCACTCAGAGGGACTGCACTTCCGGCCGACACATCAGATGGGAAACTCAGAGCAGTTTGGTCCCAAAATTCCTCCTGGGTGTCCACATTTCCATAGGTCTCTCCTTTCACTTACCAGTCAAAGGTTATTATAACTAATTGGGTGTCTGTCCTCCACTGGCTCTCACGGTTTGATCTGCACACACTCGGGCCCACTGATGGAATCACCATGTGGCCTGGGGAACGGCGCTGATCAAAGCACCGTTCATCCTCTTGCTCTCCGACTCTTTCTTTTTTTTTTCTCCAAATTCCAGCTGTGCCTCTGGAAATGCCCTCTAAAACTTGCATCAGATGCTTTTTTGATAAAATGACATGACTCAGAGAATGTAAGTATCTGGAATTATATCTCATAAACTCAGCTTTCAAAACTTAAGCGTGTTGAATTGAAGCCAGTCGAATGAACTAAAGCTGGCTGGGGGCGACGCACTCGGGAGAGTGATGAGTGACTCCGGGCTGAACAGAGGAGCGCCTGCCGTGAGGCTGTCAGGGATGAGGAACCGTTTGATTGTGGTCTCTCTCATCATCCCTCTTGATCTAGAAGGCAGATGTTAAAGCCACTGTAATGAGGATGTAGGTGATACTAAATTGGAGGCATTCTCCGAGGCATTTTCTATATACTTTAGAAAATGTAGGTGGGAAGTACACAAAAGAAAGAAAATGGTTTTTTCAAAGCCACCACTGCTATAATAGAAGGTTCAGGGGTTCAGGGAGCACCTGACCATGCCTGACACGCCTCTCTCCCACTCCTGAAGGGCCTCAGATAAGCAACTTGGGAGCTGGCAAATATGATTAATTTTACTGTCTAGGTACATTCCTCAGCTCTGTGGCTGCAGTTACCTTCCCCAGGAATGACCATAGATTCAGAGGCGCAGTTTTAAAATATGCTGGGCACAGCAGCGCCTTGCGACAGGAGATGGGTTTGGTTACTCAATACATATTTACTGAGCACCAGCTTCGCATTAACGTTGTGTCAGGCTCTGGGAATGTGGCCATGTGAAACAGGTGTGGCCTCTTGCTCTCAAAAAGCTCAGAGTCTGTCTGGGGGAGAGACAAACAATAAGTAACTCAATAAATAAGATAATTACAGATTGTGAGAAATGCATTAAAAGTTTGGAGAAATCTGGTGAAGGAGACCTGAAAAATGAGAATAAAATGGCCTCCAGCAGAGCCGGGAGAAGAAATTTGGCACAGGGGCCTTTGAAGGGAGAGGGTCTGTAGGATTCACAGAACAGGGAAGAGAGCTAGGAGTAGTGAGCTAGGAGAGGAGTGATGTGAAATTGAGTTGGAGAGCTAAGCAGGAGCCAGATCATGCCGAGGGTGCTGCAGATCACTATAAGGAGCTTGGACTGTAGTCTGAGAGCCCTGGGCAGCCGGTGAAGGGATTTAACAAGGAACTGATATAATCTGATGTGAGTTTTAGGAGAATGACTGTAATTGCTCTGTGGAAAATGGATTGTAAAGAGTGAAGGCAGGGAGCCTAGAGAGAAAGATGTTGCAAAGAAGCTGAGAAACAGTAATGCCTCAGAATAGGGTAATGGCAATGAAGAGGGCAAAGGTGACAGCTGAGAGGTATAGTAGGAGGTGGAAATGAAACTAGTAGGCTGTGGCCTGGGTAGGAAGGAGTACAGATAAGAGAGAAAGCATTTTTTTTTTCATTCTAAATCCTAAACCACATCAACACTGTACAAACTACCAAGTGGATTTGTGCACTCTGAGCAAGGGTGGACTGGCTGAAAAGCTTTGCAAGGGACATGAATTGATATTAGCATAGTTTGATGGTAGGTCTTCTTCCAGAGTGCTAGACCCTGGAAATTTCTACCAGCTTCATCTCCCCATCTGCCATGAGCCCTGATCCTAGTCTACTTATGACCACAGAAGGGCGGTCCTTCACCATCATTCACCTCTATGATGAAGATTTTCTCTCCAGGCCTCTACCCTGCATTTGTTCCTGTTTGGAATTCCTACCTACCCTTCTTTCCAATAGTGTCATCTGCAAACTTAATGATGACCATGTTCTGTATGTTAGCATCCAGGTCCTTGAGAAACAATGTTCTCTGTATTTATTTTGAAGTTGTGAGCAGATGGCCATGATGCATGAGCGGAGACACTGAAGTTTGAACCAAGGAAATGTGATTTTGGATTGAGACTGGTTCCCCATGACAAGTGCTAAACTTCATACCATAGAGTTGAATTTAACACTGGAGTTAGTGTTGTAATCAAAATAAAACATCAGAGCTGATCTGATACATCTGATACATGTGATTGTTATTATGCTGTGAGCAAAATGACATTTGTGTAAATGATTTACACACATTTCTATTTCACAGCCACACCAAAGCTGTAGTGTTCAATAATTTTCTCCATCATCCATTCAAACAACTCACAATAAAAGGCCAAGATTCTATCTGGAACTTATTCTGATCATCACACTCACAGAGTTGTCATTGCCCTTGTTGCCCGTGTCTTCTCCTCTACCTCCCCCACCCCAACCCCCCGCTCCCTAAGTAGTACACATCTACCTGGAAGGCCAGAAATAGCAGAAGTTCTGGCTTCCGAGACTGTGTACTTTTGCCTGAAGTATGATGGCAAATACTATATCCCTGTTCTGTGGGGTGACTAAGGGTGTATAAGGTTGGAAAATTACATTTTAGACAATGTATTCCTAGACAAAACTTCATACAATTTTGCTTTGCACTCACGGGAGCATTGATCCCAAAATACAGATACTCTTACTGGAGAGTTACATCAAAATTTTTTGTTGAAATATTATTCATGGTCAGTGTTAAAAGCTGCCAACATTACTTCCCTCATGCTGCCAAATACGCAAATTCTTTTATGGAGATAAAATGCTGAAGAATCTTTCTACCAATCTCACCTTTCTGAGTTCACATGCTCCCGAACTACCTCACCCCCGTTTCTCTTCCTGCCCTCTGAAATCCGGAGGCCACAGAGGTAAGGTGTTGGTCTCAACAGCGGCCCACAGCGTGCTTTACTTTCTCTGAAACTTGTGGATCTCACCCACCAAACTCAGTTTTTACCGGAAGAAGTTCCTTCTGCTTCCCTCGGTCAGCAGCAGCCATCTCTTCTCTCCTTCTCCAGCTTTTCCTCTCATGGTCAGAGTGCCGCTCTGGGTCTCCCTTGGAACTGGCTTCCCAGCCAGTCTCTCTTGTGGATTTTGGATGCCCACTCTAACTGGTGGGACCTGCCTATGAAACATATAACAGGAAGGGGATATTTTAACTCTGTAGACTTGTTAAGATAGATAAGGACTGATTGTGCCACATATACAATTTGTGAGACCCCAACAAAATGAAAATAGGGGTCTTTGCCTTCAGAAAAGTGGCATTAAAGGTAGATGTGTTGTAGAACTCTGAACCTGAAATCGGTATAATTTTGTTAACCAGTACCACCCCAATAAATTCAGTAAAAATTAAATAAATGGATAAATAAGCAAACAAATTAGGAAATGATTTTTTAAATGGTATAAAATGTAAAACTTTTTCCTTTTTGCCAGTCTCTCTCGACTTATTGTACTTTTTATTTGCTATTTAATGTTGTTCTAAGGAAAGAAAAACTAAAATGTTAAATATTTAGCATGAATTTTGCCATCCACCCTTATATTGTTCATGTGAGATTTAAATGCTAATATAAGACCATTTAACTTTTATGCAAATTACCAAAATCATACAATTTGCATTTCATAGCTTTGATTATGCATCAGCACTTGGTCTTACCTGAACAATGGAAACACTGCACGAAACTAACTCAGCTATTTTTATTTCACTCTTGACATGTGCCCTTTCTACCAATGCTCTCTACCTTCGGGTTACCGACCACCAAGTAAGGACTGAAAGAAAAAGGAACAGTGGGCTTCCCT
>PVKU01003336.1:0-183144 GCA_004027475.1 Anoura caudifer
GAATAAGTACCTATCAATAATAACCTTAAATGTAAATGGACTAAATGTTCCAATCAAAAGGCATAGAATAGCTGAATGGATAAGAAAGCATGACCCACACATATGCTGCCTACAAGAGACCCACCTCAGGACAAAAGACCTACACAGACTCAAAGTGAAGGGCTGGAAACAAATTTTCCAAGCAAAAGGACAGGAAAAAAAAAAAAAACCAGGGTAGCAATACTCATATCAGACAAAATAGACTTCAAAAGAAGGGCCATAAAGAGAGATCCAGAAGGTCACTTCATAATACTCAAGGGAAGAATCCACCAAGAAGACATAAACATTGTAAATATATATGCACCCAACATAGGAGCACCTAAATACATAAAAAAAAATCTTAGAGGACTTCAAGAAAGATATTGACAGCAACACAATTATAGTAGGGAATTTTAACACCCCACTGTCAAAAATGGACACATCTTCTAAACAAAATATCAATGAAGATATTGTGGCATTGAAGAACATCTAGATGAAATGGACTTAACTGATATATAGAGAGTCCTTCATCCCAAAGAAACTAAATACACATTCTTTTCAAATGCACATGGAACATTCTCAAATATAGACCACATGATAGGACACAAAACTAACCTCAACAAATTCAAGAAAGTTAAAATCATACCAAGCATTTTCTCCGACCACAAGGGACTGAAACTAGAAACCAACCCCAAGGGGGAAAACCCAAAACACTCAAAATAATGGAGATTGAATAGCATGCTATTAAACAATAAATGGGTCAAGAATGAAATTAGGGAAGAAATCAAAAAGTTTCTGGAAACAAATGAAAATGAACTCACAACAACCCAAAACTTATGGGACACAGTGAAGGCAGTCCTCAGAGGGAAGTTCATAGTGATACAGGCCTACCTATAAAAGATAGAAACATTTCAAACAAACAATCTAACCCTAAGCCTACAAGAACTTGAGGAACAACAACAAAGACGGCCTAGAGCAAATAGAAGGAAGGAAATAACTAAAATCAGAGCAGAATTAAATGACATGGAGACTAAAAGTGTAATTCTAAGGATCAATGAATCCAGGAGCTGGTTTTTTGAAAAGATAAACAAAATTGACAAGACATTAAGCAGGCTCATCAAGAAAAAAAGAGAGGACCCAAATAAACACAATCAGAAATGAAAGAGGAGAGATACAACTGACACCACAGAAATACAAAGGATTGTAAGAAATTACTATGAAGAACTGTATGCCAAGAAATTTGAAAACCTAGGTGAAATGGACAAGTTTCTAGAAAAATATAATCTTCCAAAACTCAATGAAGAAGAAGCAGCAAGCCTGAACAGACCAATAACAGCAGACGAAATAGAAGCAGTAATAAAAAAACTCCCAAGACACAAAAGCCCAGGACCAGATGGTTTCACAGCAGAATTTTACAAAGCATTTAAGGAAGAGCTAACCCCTATCCTTCACAAACTTTTTGAAAAAATCCAAAATGATGGAAGACTACCAAACTCTTTTTATGAAGCCAGCATCATTCTAATCCCCAAACCAGATAAAGACATAACAAGGAAAGAAAACTTCAGGCCCATATGGCTGATAAACATAGATGCTAAAATCCTCAACAAAATATTGGCAAACTACATCCAACAATACATTAAAAAGATCATACATCATGACCAAGTGGGATTCATCCCAGTAGTGCAAGGATGGCTCAACATTCGCAAATCAGTAAATGTAATACATCACATAAACAAAAGCAAAGACAAAAATCACATGATCATATCAATAGATGCAGAAAAAGCATTTGATAAGGTACAGCACCCATTTATGATAAAAACACTCAGCAAAGTGGGAATTGAGGGAGCATTCCTCAAAATAATAAAGGACATATATGAGAGACCTACAGCCAACATCATACTCAATGGGCAAAAACTAAAATCTTTTCCACTAAGATCAGGAACAAGACAAGGTTGTCCACTTTCACCACTTCTATTCAATATAGTATTAGAAGTCTTAGCCACAGTGATTAGACAAAAAAAGAAAATAAAAGGCATCCAAATTAGAAAAGAGGAAACAAAACTATCATCATTTGCACATGACATGATAGTGTACATAGAAAATCCTATAGACTCGGCCAAAAAGCTGCTCAACCTAGTAAATGAATTTGGCCAAATAGCAGGATACAAAGTCAATATCCAAAAATCAAAGGCATTTCTGTATACCAGCAATGAAACAGCAGAAGCAGAAATGAAGAAAAAAATCCCATTTGATATAGCAAAAAGAAAAATAAAACACCTAGGAATAAACCTAACCAAAGAGGTAAAAGACCTGTATGCAGAAAACTACACAACACTGAAGAAAGAAATCAAAGAAGACAAACAAATGGAAACATATACCGTGTTCATGGATCGGAAGAATTAACATCATCAAAATGTCAATACTACTCAAAGCAATTTACAGATTCAATGCAATACCTATTAAATTACCAATGGCATATTTCACAGACATAGAAAAAACACTTCAAAAATTTATATGGAGCCATAAACGACCTCAAATAGCTGCAGCAATTTTGAGAAAGAAGAGCCAAGTAGGAGGGATTACAATACGTGACACCAAACTGTATTATAAAGCCACTGTAATCAAAACAGCCTGGTACTGGCATAAAAACAGGCACATGGACCACTGGAACAGAACAGAGAGCCCAGAAATAAACCCAAGTCTCTACAGTCAATTAATATTCGACAAAGGGGGCAGCAACACAAAATGGAGTAAAAATAGCCTCTTCAACAAGTGGTGTTGGGAGAACTGGACAGCTATGTGCAAAAAAAAATGAAACTCGAACACCAACTTACACCATACACAAAAATAAATTCAAGGTGGATAAAAGATTTGAGTATAAGCTGTGACACCATTAAAGTAGTAGAGGAGAACATAGGCAGGAAAATCTCAGATATTTCACACAGATCCCATTTTTACTGATATGTCCCCTAAAGCAATGGACATAAAGGAAAGAATAAACAAATGGGATCTTATCAAAATAAAAAGCTTCTGCACGGCTAAAGAAAACAGTATTAAAATAAAAAGAGAACCAACTGTATGGGAAAACATATTTGCCAATGATACCTCAGACAAGGGTTTAATCTCCAAAATATAGAAAGAACTTACATGACTCCACTCTCAGAAGACAAGCAACCCAATTAAAAAATGGACAAAGGACTTGAACAGACACTGTATGTCCAAGGAGGACATACGGAGGATCCAGAGACACATGAAAAGATGCTCAATATCGCTAGCTATCAGAGAGATGCAAATTAAAACCACAATGAGATACCACTTCACACCTGTCAGAATGGCCATCATAAACAAAGCAACAACCAACAAGTGTTGGAGAGGTTGTGGAGAAAAGGGGACCCTAGTGCACTGTTGGTGGGATTGCAGACTGGTACAACCACTATGGAAAACAGTATGGAATTTTCTAAGAAAACTAAAAATGGATCTACCTTTTGACCCAGCAATTCCACTGCTAGGATTATATCCTAAGAACCCTAAAACACCAATCCAAAAGAACCTATGCACCCCTATGTTCATAGCAGCACAATGTACAATAGCCAAGTGTTGGAAGCAACCTAGGTGCCCATCAGTAAATGAATGGATCAAAAAACTATGGTACATTTACACAATGGAATTGCATGCAGCAGAAAGAAAGAAGGAGCTCCTACCCTTCACGACAGCATGGATGGAACTGGAGAGCATCACGCTAAGTGAAATAAGCCAGGAAGTGAAAGACAAATACCATATGATCTCACCTTTAACAGGAACCTAAACAACAAAACAAACAAACAAGCAAAATATAACCAAAGACACTAAAATAAAGAACAGGCTGACAGTCACCAGAGGGGAGAGGGGAGGGAATTTCAGGGGAAAATCGGAAGGGTTTACAGGAACAAGTATAAAGGACATATGGATAAAAACTAGGGAGGATGGAAATGGGAGGGAGGTGGGGAGGGCTGAGGCAGTGTGCTGGGTTGGGAATAAAAGAGAAAACTGTACAAGAACAACAATTAAAATAAATCTTTTAAAAATAAAAATAAATAATTTTTTTGAAAAAGAAAATTTGACTGGAAACCTCAAGATAGAATTCTCTGAGAAAGTGACAATTAATTGACATCTGAATAAACAGGTTGCAAATAAGAGAGGAAACTATCCTCCAGGATGAGGGAAGAGTTATTTGCAGTTAAAATAAGAAAGAAGTACATGTTTTTCAGAAAAGTTTAGTAGCTGGCATACAGAGAATGAGAAGGTATGTGTTGCAAGTTGAACCTAGAAAAGAAGGCCTATCTATACGTGGCATGGCAGTACATTTGAAGATTTGGGTGTTTAACCTAGAAATGATAGGAAGTCATTAAAAAATGTTAAGCAGGGATTCATATAATATGATATGCTTTTCAAAAAGTTTTAATGGAGGGTGGAAAAAAGTTTTAATGGAGGAAGGAAAAAAATCAGAGACAGTATAAATAGATATGATGAACTACTGAAAAGACCATTACAATGTCAAGGAAAAAAGATGATGGTATATACTGAAAACTATAAAACATTAATGAAAGAAATTAAACACATAAACAAATGTAAGTATATTTTATGTTCACAGATTGAAAGACTTAATATTGTTACCATTACCAGACTACTCAAGGCAATCTACAGGTTTAATGAAGTTCCTATCAAAATTATAAAAATAATTTTTGCAGAAATAGGAAAAAACAATTCTACAAGTCATGTGAAACCACAAAAGACCACAAACAGTCAAATCAACTCTAAGAAAGAAGAACATAGCTGGAAGCATCACACTTCCTGATTTCAAAATATATTACAAAACTACAGTAATCAAAATGTACAGACATACAGACCAACAGAACAGAATAGAGAGCCCAGAAATATATAGTCAAGTGATCTTGACAAGGGTGCCAAGGATACAATGAGGAAAGGATAGTCTCTTCAGAAAATGGTATGGCATACACTGAATAGCCACATGCAAAACAATGTATTGGGTCTTTATCTCACACCACACACAAAAAAAAATCAACTCAGAATGGATTAAAGACTTAAACATAAGACCTGAAACTACAGAACTTATAGAAGAAAACATAGAAGAAATGCTTCACAACATTGGTCTTAGCATTTTTTAATTAAAAAAATTAAACTTACAAGAGTGACACTTGTTAATAGAATCATTTAGGTTTCAAGCACACATTTTTATGATACAAGATCTGTATATTGCACTGTGTGTCCACCACCTAAAATCAAACCATCTCTGTCACCATATTTTAGGACTCCTCAGCCCCCTTCCCTCTGGTAACCACCACACAATTTACATTCAATATTATTTCATATAGATGTACAGCATGGTGGTTAGACAATCATATACTTTACAAAGTGTTCTCCCTGATATTTCCAGTACCCACCTGGAACCATACATAGTTATAATATTATTATTCAATATACAACTATCTTGTAACTACCAATCTGTACTTCTTGATCCCTTCCCTTTTTTGACCCAGTCCCTTAACTCCCCACCTCTCTGGCAGCCATCAGTTTGTTCTCTGTATCTATAAGTCTGTTTCTTTTTTGTTTATCCATCTTTTTTGTTTAATCCATATTATTTTTTAGATTCCATATATAAGTGAAATCATATGGCATTTGTCTTTCTTTGACTGAATTATTTCTTCCACCGACTATAGTCTTGGGAATTTCTTGAATATAACATCAAGAACACAAGAAACAAAAGCAAAAATAAATAACTGGGATTATATCAATCTAAAAATCTCCTGTAGAGCAAAAGAAACAATCAATAGAGTAAAAAGGCAACCTAGGAAATGGAAAAAATATCTGAGAAGAAGTTAAGCTCTAAAATAAAGAACTCTTATCACTCAATAACAAAAAAAACCCCTAACTCAATTGAAAAAAATAGATGAAGAATTTGAATACACATTTTTCCAAAGAAGACATGCAAAGGGAAAATAGGTATATAAAAAGATGCTCAACATCACTCATCACCAGGAAAATGCAAGTTGAAACTACACTGAGATATCACCTCATACCTCTCAGGATGGCTATTATATTTTTTAAAAATGGAAGTGTTGGAGAGGATGTGAATAAATTGGAATTCTTATGTACTATTACTGGCAATGTAAAATTGTGCATCCACTATAAAAAATAACAGGGAGGTTCCTCAAAAAATTAAAAATAGACCTACCACATGATTGAGCAATCCCACTTCTAGGTATTTTTATGAAAAAAAAATTGAAATCAAGATCTCAAACAGATACTAGCACTACTCTGTTCATTGCAGCACTATTCACAACAGCCAAGATGTAAAAACAACCTAAACATCCATTAACAGGTGAATGGATTTTTAAAACGTGGTATACAGTGAAGTGTTACCCAGCCTTTAAAAAAGGAAGGAAATCCTGCAAGGTGCTACAACATGTATGAACCTTGAGGAAGCTGTGCTAAATGAAATAAGCCAGTTGCCCAAGGACAGATACTACATGATTCCACTTATAAAGGCACTTAAAATGTCACACTTACAGAAGCAAAGAATATGACTGTGGTTGCCAGGGTCTGGGGGGAGGAGGAAGTGGGGAGTTACTATTCAATGAACATAAAGCTTACTTATGCAAAGTGAATAAATTCTAGAGATTTGCTGTGCAATATTTTGACTGGAGATAACAATACTGTATTGCACACTTTAAAACCTGTGGGTAAATTTCATGTTAAATGTGCTTACTACAGTAAAATAAATGAAAAAAATTTAATTTTTTTTTATTTTGCCATTACAGTTGTCCCATTTCCCCCCTTCACTCCCCTCCACTCTGCACACTCCCTCCCACCCACATTCCCCCCCTTTAGTTCATGTCCATGTGTCATACTTATAAGTTCTTTAGCTTCTACATTTCCCATACTATTCTTACCCTTCCCCTGTATATTTTCTACCTACCATCTATGCTACTTATTCTCTGTACCTTTTCCCCCTCTCTCCTTCTCCCACTCCCCTGTTGCTAACTCTCCATGTGATCTCCATTTCTGTGGTTCTATTCCTGTTCTAGCTGTTTGCTTAGTTTGCTTTTGTTTTAGGTGTGGTTGTTAATATCTGTGAGTTTGCTGTCTTTTTACTGTCATATTTTTTATCTTCTTTTTCTTAGATAAGTCCCTTTAACATTTCATATAATAAGGGCTTGGTGATGATGATCTCCTTTAACTTGACCTTATCTGAGAAGCACTTTATCTTCCCTTCCATTCTAAATGGCAGCTTCGCTGTATAGAGCAATCTTGGATGTAGGTCCATGACTTTCATGACTTGGAATACCTCTTTCCAGCCCCTTCTTGCCTGGAAGGTCTCTTTTGAGAAATCAGCTGACAGTCTGATGGGAACTTCTTTGTAGGTGACTGTGCCCTTATCCCTTGCTGTTTCTAGAATTCTCTCCTTCATTTTAATCTTGGCTAATGTAATGATGATGTGCCTTGGTGTGTTCCTCCTTGGGTCCAACTTCTTTGGGACTCTCTGAGCTTCTAGACTTCCTGGAAGTCTATTTCCTTTGCCAGATTGGGGAAGTTCTCCTTTATTATTTGTTCAAATAAGTTTTCCACTTGTTGCTCTTCCTCTTCCCCTTCTGGTACTGTTATAATTTGGATGTTGGGACATTTAAAGATGTCCTGGAGTTTCCTAAGCCTCTCTTCATTTTTTTTGAATCCTTGTTTCTTCATTCTTTTCTGTTTGGCTGTTTTTTTCTTCCTTCTGGTCCACTCCATTGATTTGAGTTCCAGTTTCCTTCCCATCACTCTTGGTTCTCTGTACATTTTCCTTCATTTCACTTAGTGTAGCCTTCATTTTCTCATCTAATTTGTGAACAAATTCAACCAATTCTGTGAGCATCTGGATCACCAATGCTTTGAACTGTGAGCCTTTAGGTATTCACCAGGGTGGGGCAACCAAGTCGCTAGGTTACAATGCTGTTTGTGGGACAGGAGTCTGAGAGGAAACAATGGTGCTTGCTCTGCTCTCTGCTGGATTCCAGTCCTTTCCACTGCTTCCCCCAAGCAAACTGGGCACTTATCACGCTAATTCCCATGTGGGTGGGTTTGTGCATGTTCTAGGATGGTGTGGGTCTCTCCAACGAACTCTCCTGTGAGGCTGGGAGTCTTTCCCAGCACCTCAACCCCGCACAGGTGTTTTTAATTGGTGTTTTGAGTCTTTATTTCCTCACGCTGGGGCCCTAGGCTGCATGATCCATCTCACTCCCCAGTTTCACCTGGTTTATCTGCACATGAAAGTGGGACCACTGGATTCTGCAAACCACCTTGTGTGCCAAGCCCCTCTACAATCCACCACCTAGCTGGGTCCGCCCTCTGCTGCCCTGAGCCCCTGGGGTCCACCAGTAACTGTTTTTGTTTTGTTTTTTGTTTTTGTCACAACCCCTCTCCACCCTGCTGATGGACTCCGCCCCTCCTACCGGTCTGGATGAATGTGTCTACTTTAACTCCTTGGTTGTCGGACTTCCATACAGTTCAATTTTCTGTCAATACTGGTTGTTTTTTTGTTTCTAAATGTTTGTTGTCCTTATTTTGTTTGTGCGAGGAGGCACAGTGTGTCTACCTATGCATCCATCTTGGCTGGAAGTTCTAAATGAGAAAATGTTAATCTGTGTATATTTGAGAACATTAGTTGCATGTGAGGACATCAAATACCTAAATTAAAAAATAGCCTTTAATCTTTACATTTAATACATGAGCCTCATTTACTATCACCTTATTAGTGTTTAATAATCACTAATCATATTATAAACATTTACATATATTATTATTGTTATTAAATACATAATAAAACTAATACTTATGAAACTAATAAAAACTTTAAAAAACTTACAAAAAAGGCAGAAGTACTAAAAGTCATCAAAATCAGCAAGTTCAAAAACTGTTTTGAGAGTGGAAAAAGTCTAAATAGGTGTATTCCATCAAATGGAGAGTACTTGGAAGGTGAATGAAATTTAAACATGTAAGAATAAATACACATTTTTATAAATATTTGGGGGGTCCCACCTCATTTATAGTTTTTCTGATCTTTTTCAGATAATGAAAGTTCAGGGCAGTATAATAATTGTACATCTCTAATTTGTCATCTGACTAAAAATGTCTCCCCTTTTCTTGTTGCTTGAAAGCCTGCACTGGGGTGGGGAAGATTTTGTCTGACTTTTCTCTTATCTGGCTCCACCCCCTCACTACTTGCACACTGCTATTTTAAACCCCTGGCTGGGAGTTTGGGGGAAGGTAGGAGAAGAAAGGACAGCTAAGGGACAGAAAGGTCTCACTTGGCTGGTACAGCCATAACCAGGAATAGATGCCCTTTTGTACAGTAGACTCCTTTTGATGATGCATGCTTTCTGGGTATCCTCTTGTGAGTTCCTCAGGGGCCCCTCCTCTGCAACCCACCATGACTCATGCTAGGATCTCCCCCCTACAACTCTTTTCCTCAAACTGCTAATGACCAGCACCATGATTTCTAAAGGTTTATCACTCCTTTGGAATCACCTTGGCCAGAGTCCCATTCAACAAGATACAATCCAGCTCCATTCCATTGGCCAATGGGAAACTCACACTGCCTTGCTCAGCTCAAGAAGTCAGGCTTTTGCCAAAGCAACATCTCTTCTTGGCTTTGCTGTTTGAAGTTACACAGCTTCTTTTCTTAAAACTATTTAGGGGTCAATCAGACACCAGTTCCTCTCTCTCTCTCTTTAAACAGGGGGTCCCATGTCAAGCTTTTCAAATGGTGTTCTTCAAGCCTTACTTCTTGACTTGAAGACCCCCTTCCCTTCCTCCATGAGAAAAATACATAATTTGCTAACCATCCCCCCCAAAAAACAGTCAACACAGTCCTCTTCAATTACAATTAATTCTTTGTCTTTTCTTTGACAGCCTAGAGGGGAGCAATGGGCTAATGCTGGCAGATGATTTTACAATTTCTTAGCCCAGTCTGCAGAGATAGCCTAGCACCTTCCAAGAAGTGCAGGATATGGAGAGATGAAACAATTATTATATTTGTTCTAAGATTTGGGGGCCTCAGCTGAAATTATGAGTCAATAAGAAAAGTCCCCTCCTACTGGAAGACTTCCATATATTATGATTTAAATAATGTTCCTTGACAAAATAAATTTGAAAAACACTGCTCTATTGTTTTGCTTTTAAGTATGATGTAAGCTATTTGTTTAATCAAGTTGAGAAAGTATTCTATATGAAATTTATTTAACTTTTTATCAGAAATGGAATTGAATTTTGTTAAATGTCTTTTGACATTTGTTAAGATGAATGTAAAGTTTGTATCTTTTGACCTATTGATGTATCAATGATATTTTTAGATTTCCTAAATTGACTCACTTGTGTTTTCCTAGAGCACTATTCTTTTAATACAATGCTGTATTAGATTTACTAGTGTTTTATTTAAGTATTTTGTATTTGTCTTCATAAGTAAGCTTGGTCAAAAAATTTTTGTCTGGTTTCAGTATATGCTAACTTTTTAAAGAAAATGCAAAGCATTACATATTTTATTTAAGTCACAGTCCTCTTTAAAAAAAATCAATTAATTATCAAAAAATTACCACACCTCAGTAACCAGCACCCAGATCAATGAACACCAACATCAGCAGTCCAGAATCCTTCCACCTCACTCTTCCTTCCACTAACTAAGGTAGCCTTACAGAGTTAGGATAACTCTCCCTTCTGTCTTAGGGTACCACTATCCTGACTTTCAGTAGCCTAGACTAATTTTGTCTGTTTTTATACCTTATCTAAATGGATTCACACACTTGTACTCTTTCATTGGTCTTCTTTAATTTTCTGTGTTTGTGAGATTCAGCCACATTATTGTGTGAGGCTCTGTACAGTTCATTCTCATTGAAATATAATATTTTATTGTATGCATATACCAAAGATTGCTTATCCATTCTGCTATTAATGGGCATTTTGATTATTTTTAGTTTGAGGCTATTATGAATACTACTTTTATAAACAGTCTGGTGCATGTTGTTTGTTGAATGTATGCACATAGCTCTGTTGGTTATGTGCTTAGGAGTGGAATTGCTGGGTCATGGCAATGCCAATTTCTTACTGTTTTGTAGTTCTTTATATATTCAGAATAAAATGGAAAAACATACATCATGCAAACAGTATCCATTAGAAAGCTGGAGTGGCCATACTAACACCAGACAAAATGGACTTTAAAACAGAAAGTGTTACTAGAGACAAAGAAGAACATTATATAATAATAAAAGCATCAATTCATCAGAAAAATATAACAATTAAAAGTAGATATGCAACTAATAACAGAGCCCCATTATACATAAAGCCAAAACTGACAGAACTGAAAGGAGAAATAGACCATTCAAAAATAATAACTGGAGACTTCTATACTTAATTTTCAATAACAGATAGAGCAACTAGAAATGAGTTCAACAAGAACTAGAAGACTTTAACAGAAGTAAATCTTCATGACCTGAGGTTACGCAAAGCTTTCTTATGTAAAACACCGAAAGCTCAAGTGACAAAAAGAAAATTAAGTAAGTTAGATTTTATTAAAACTAAAACTTTTGTACTCCATTGGAGACCATTGAGAAAGTGAAAAGACAACTCAAAGAATGAGATAAAAATATTTGTAAAGCACATACCTGATTAAAAAATCCTTGTGTCTAGAATACATAGAGGACTCTTACAACTCAATAATAAAAAGAAAAATGACCTACTTAAAAAATTGGGCAATGGATATAAATAGACATTTCTTCAAAGAAGGTATACAGATGGCCAATAAGCACACAAAAAGATGATCAACATTATTGGTCATTAGGGAAATAGAAATCAAAGCACAATGAAATAACACTTCACACCCACAGTGAGATAACAGTTAACACCCACTTAAAAAAGTTAGATAATAACAAGTGTAGACAAGAATGTGGAGAAATTAAAACGCTTGTATATTGCTAATGGTGAAAAATGGTGCAGTCACTTGGAAAGCAATCTGGCAGTTCCTCAGAAGATTAATCATGGAGTTACCATATGACCCAGCAATTCCACTCCTAGTTATACACCAAACAAAAGTGAAAACATGTGGGCACAAAAATTTGTACACAAATGTTCACAGCAGCACTATTCATATAGCAAAACATGGAAAACAAAAATATCTATCAACTGATGAATGACTAAATAAAACATGGTATATCTATACATTGGAATATTTCATTGTAAAAAGGAATAAAGTTCTTATACATGGTGCATTGTGGGTGAACCTTGAAAACCTTATGCCCAGTGAAAAAATCCATTCACAAAGACCACATTATTGTATGATTCTATTTATGTGAAATGTCCAGATCAGGCAAATCCATAGACACAGAAAGTAGATTATTAGTTGCCTGGGGCTGAGGATGTCTGAAGGGAGGAAGATGGGGAGTGGTTGCTAACCAGTACAAGGTCTATCTTGTGAGTAATGAAATATTCTGAAGTCAATTGTGATAATGGTTGCACAGCACTGAATATACTAAAAACTATTGAATTGTACACTTTAAATGCATAAATTGTATTACATGTGAATTATATCTCAATAAAAGCTATTTAAAAGGAACAATTTTGATCTTGAAGCATTTATGCTTACGGTTTTAAAGGATTATTGTCCTTTAATATTTCCTGTATTGTCCAGGATACACTAAGTGGTTAACAAATGCCAATCAACAGAGTAAAAACTACAGTCAAACTAGACTGACTGAATAGACAAGATGCTTTCAGATTTCTCCAACACACACAGACTTAGACCATCCCACAGGATTTTGAGCTGATGAAGAACAGACCTTTTTCGGGTTAGATGAGAAGAGGAAGCACCCCAAACAACAAGACAACCAAGCTACAAGCTGGCGCATTGCTATCTGCATGGCTGATAAGGACCATCTGAAGCAATGAGGTTATTCTCTCTACAAAGTCACAATATTTATTTTAACACCAGTGAACATTGAGTGTGTGTATACATCTATATAGTGATAAAACATTGCTCTAATACGTACACAGGTTCTGAACAAGATCAATTCATGAGGGTAATCATGCAGGCCTATGTATGAGAGAGGTTGTTTACATAGTGGGTTGATAGAGTACTGTGATATAAACCATTGAGAAGCACTGTCTAATGCTCATAATGCATGATATAAATTTCACAATGGGGGCATTATATAAATAATTAATAGCACAGACTAGAGATAGCACTGATATGAATAAGGGAGATAGTATGCAAGAGTTCTGCTCAAACACTCTGCTCTTGATGGGTAGCCTAGAAATGCACAGTTTAACCAAGCTTATCACACATTTTAAGGACATTCTTTTTCAAGCATTGCCTTGTGATGGCTGATTCCTACTCAATGGCTGCTATTCCTGCAGATACAATTTCAAAACATTTTATTTGTTAAGTTAAAAATAATATTTCTACTATGAATTTGTAGGAAAATCCATATGGAAAGAAATTGCCTGATAAACAGCACAATAAAATGTAACTACTTAGATGCTAGCCTTTTTCTCAGAAATGTCCTATTCAGAAATAGAGTAGGCTTAATAAGCAAAATATTGACTAGTCTATATGTAATTTATCTTTCAACCATTACTCAGTGTTTTCCCAAGCACCCTTGGCTACCTAAAAAAGAGCACTGTGCTGATATTTAGTTCATGTCCCTAAGGACCTCTCCTTGCCCTAATACATATGTATTAATTCCCATTAACCTCATTTAGAGTATGGAGCAATGTGGGTATGAAGAGGCCAGATGGTATATGAATGTTTGTTACGGTACATGAGTAACTCTTCCCATTATCATTCAGCCTTTATTTACTTGATGAATTTACATTGTGAGTAACTCATTTTTGAGGACTGATTCATTTTCTTCCAGAACTACTGCTGGCAAAGACATGAAGTCCCTCGCACTCTTTCCTAGAGCTAACAAGTTACAATAGCTGTAAAAGTCGCTGAAAAAAAAAAGTCACTCCTTAAATGAATGCAGACATCTGCAGACAGAAGACGCACTGGAGGAGCATTTGGGAAAGTACAGTTGCTAGCAACAGCCAGTGAGTTTCACAGAGAAGCCAGGCCTGTGAATCATGTCTGCTCCCTGTCTGTCAACACCTGGGCATTCCCCTGCCCCACCCCCACCAAATAGGTATCTATAAATCTCTCTCTGAAGTCCCGTGATTCGCTGGTGGAATCAATTCACTTCTCTCCTAAGTCTCAACTCTTAACAAGTAATAAGGAGTCAGCTGATGGTCAACTCTGAGGCTGACCTGGAGGGTTACAGGCACTGCTGACCTTGCCCTCTGAGGTTCTTTAGGTCTTCAGAAACCGCAGTTCTAAGATGCTACATTTACAGTGACAACAGAGGCCCTCTGTTTGAGAGAGTCAGAAGGGCTGTGTCCAAAATTTGAAGGCATGTGCTCTCTGAGCGGTGTGCTCTTCAGTAAAATCATTGTGTCCTGCTTCTGTGAAAAGTATTTTCATAGTCCTTTGAAAAGAAAAAAAACGAACTTATTTTAAACAATGCAGCAAAGAACCTTAAAGTATTTTAAAGTTATCTTAAGAAGGAGGAAGTGGTGAGTTGGGTCAGATGGTGCAGAGTGGAGGGAAAGGAGGGTGGAAAAGAGCGAGGCTTGTGTGACTCGTTTCTCCCACCCATTAGGTGAGAGAATTAGAGTGAAATGCTGAACAGTGGCCTGATGGGTCCATTTCAGGTTGGAGATTTTCTAGTGCAGGACAATGGAGTGAGAAGAAAAAGGATGAAAGGTGCTTTTAAAGATGGGTCTTTGTATCTGACTTGATATAAATCAAGCCAGAAAAGGGAGCATGTGAGTATATGAGGGCCTGATGGATAATGAGAAATTTAGGGAGTTAGTGAGTTGGCTACCCATAGAAACACCAGGGGGTTCCCCCCCCCCAGAAAAGAATTATCTTCTGGAGGACAGGCCCCTTGTAGTACAGTCTTTGCCCACCAGGTGGGTGTTCTAGGAACCCATCTGTATCAGTGTGCCAGCTGGTGTTGTTGTGAGGGGCTATGTGTGGCTTCAGTGAATTTTTCTTTTTGAAGACTCTTTCAAAGCATTTGCCGATGTCATGATGGGTGGTGATTAAGGAATACCCCTGCCCACACTGCACTGAGTGTGCACCAGTTTTAGACCAAAAATAGCATGACCTCCATGCCCCACCCTCCCTATTCACCCAATCTTGCCCCATGCGACTTTTTTTGTTTGTTTGTTTATCCAGATGAAAAAAATCCTCAAAGGGAAATGTTTTGCCAATGTAGAAGTGGTGAGACAAAAAAAAAAAAAAAAAAAAAAAAAAAAAAAAAAAAAAAAAAAAAAAAAAAAAGGCAGAAGCACTAAAAATCAAAATCAACAAGTTCAAAAATTGTTTTCAGCAGTGGGGAAAAAACATCTCATTAGTGTATTGCATAACATGGGGAGTACTTTGAAGGTGCCTGACATTAAGCATGTAGAATTAAATATATAATTTTTATAAATAAATTCTGGGCATTTTTGTTCCCCCTGCATATTTAATATTCACAATAACCACACAAGGTAACTGGGGTTTAGAGAGATTAAATAATTTGCCCAAAGTCACACAACTAGCAAGGAGCAGACATGAGATTTAAACTTGGCTGACTCCTCATCTAGCATTTTATCCACCATTACACACCATCCACAGACATGGTTAAGTAACTTCCATTTTCCTCTGGGTAAGGAGCCAACTCCAACCAGCTGTACCTGGAGCCGTCAGGGGAGATCCCAATCTTGGACCAATTGGGGCAGAACTGATCCACTGAGACTCAGGGTACTTTGGGTTGTGCCAGTCCTACCACAGGTTATGCTCCTCTCGTTCAGAGCACATTTACAGAACATCAAGTTAACAGGATGACAGAACATCAAGTTTACAAGGTACATATTTTATGTCAAGCTTTTTTTTATCTTTCAACATCATGCATTTTCAGTCATTTTTAACTGTAATTTTAGATCTTAAACACTATAATATGCATATATACACTTTAGGTTTTTCACCACATGCTCAAAGCCCCACAATATATGACAGATTTTAAAATCCAAGCAAAAACACTTGAAGAAGTCAAGCCAGAATCACTGTATTTGCATAAAAGTCTCCCATGTGCTTGACAAATGATCATAAATTATCGAGTTATTCAACATCTCCACCTAAGTGTGTGTTTCCCAATTAACAACACGCAGTGACTCAGTATTTAACCAGTCTTAGATCATCTCAGTGACAATATGTTACTTTCCCAATGCTTTGGATATTTAAAGAAAGATTGGCAGTAACTTTTTTTTTTTGCAGTTACATAAGTTTCAGTCTTTGAGACCCCTCCAAGGCAGAGTTTTCCAGGAGAATTATACTTCTCTATGTAATTAGAATGCATGTGCTTATAAAATCTCAGACTTAAAATGAAATTGGAAATCCAGTTGGTGTCCCCCTGGTTCAGAAAGCTTCCATGCAGAATGCTGACCAGCAGTCCCCAGATCCTTCTAGTCAGTTCTAGAAATTACTGTGCAGCCCCATTCCATCCTTTAACTGCTCTGACTATAGCTTGCACAGAGGAAACTAGCCTCCAGGATGAATAATGTGTTGTCTCCTTAGACCTCAGTGTCCCCTTGAGAGGTTGCTTCAGGAAGCAGCTGCACCTAAATGATTAACTAACGAGGTAACATTATTCGCTTCACTCCCAGCCACCCTCTAAAATTTTCTTGACTTGAAGCTGATACCAGCAATAGGGAGAGAATGCAGAAGGATCTCTGGGGCTGGTCCCATTAGCCTGTGGCTAGGATGTGTGCTCTGCGGGCCAGTGTCAGCAGGAATACTAGATTCTCCTTTACTTGTTCTATATATTTACTTACTGCACGTTTTTCTGCCATGAACTTTTTTTATTATTCTAAATTGTGCAGAGATAACAGTCGGTTTCTGAAAGTGCAAAGGCTAAACCTACTGATAAACTTCAGTTGCTACAGGGGATAAACGCCACCCCAATGGCCAAAACAATTATGACCTCACTTCCTGCATGGCGCACTGTCAGTTTTACCAGAAACTCAGAAAAGCCAGCAGGCAAGGCTCAGGCACAGGCCGAAGGAGGAGGTCAATGAGTCATCCAGGCGGCGCTTTGGTCAAGCCAGTTCTTTAAAGGAAGAACTACATGAAGAGAGTTCTTTACTCCATCTCCCTTATCACTGTTCTGCCGCAGGAGACTGCTACCATCGAGCCTTTGTTCATACCAGTAAAATTTACTTGTGGGCTTTTTAAAAAATCAGGGTCAAACACGGAACGTCCTAGACGTTCATTTCCTCCCCAGTTAACAGGGTTTTCGGGCATGGTATGATAGCCTCCACTTGTAGTGTTGCTTGGCCAGAACAGCATACATTTGTCTGAATAGCATTTTCTAAGATGAAAGTATAGGTTTGGAAGCTTTTGAAGGTCTTGAAAGGAACGATGACATTTGTGTGGTTCTTGATGTTCTAATGATCTTAAAATAGATAAAACTGAATTTCAATGTCCATTGGGGGCTTTGAATAGCTTGGGGAAGGAAAACAAATGTTGTTTGAAGTACAACCATGCACCAAGTGCAAGCTGGCCCTAAAAACACAAAATTAATATGACCTTGACCTCTATGTCTAGCCATCCCAAACACTGTGGAAAGGACTAAGCCAGAGTAACTTACAGGTCCTAGGGAAGCCCAGAAGAGTACATTGTGTCCAGCGTTGACCTGGAAAGGAGAGTAATCAAAAGCTGCTCAGGACAGATACTGTAACTGAGTGTTAGATGACAAGTAGGAATTAATGAGTCAGGCTGTGGCATGGCAGAATAAAATAAAAATAGGAATTGAAGTTAGAAAGCCAATATTTAAGACCTGAATCTTTCCTTATTACCTATGCTACCTTTTGAGAGAAAATAACCATGCTCCTAAACTGTTTTTCTTTCATAAAATAGAAATAATGCCCACTTACAGTGTTGTTACAAGGACAAATGTGACAATATCTCTACTCCAGGGAGAGAGAAGTATGTGCAAAGTCTCAGGAATGAAGGAGGCTCATGCAAACTTTAGAACTGAAAGTATCATAATCCTAAACAGATCTGTTTCCACTTTTATTATTTCTGGAATAGAAATTTCTTACAATTACTATGCCATTTAATGTGACAGAGTTTCTCTCGTTCTGAAAATCTATTATTGAACATTATTGACTCTTCAGTAGGTGTGATCTCATTATCAAAGAACTATCTAGTAATTTGTTTTGCCCAAAACAAGGAGTCAGAGAGACAAGGCCATGACAAGAGAAGAGGCTACGGAACTAAGTGTGGATCATGATCCATTAGGTTCAGCTGTTTTGGAAAAGCAGTAAGACAGGACAGAGTTTATACATGCAGAGAAGAAAGGTGGACTGAAGGCTTGGTGCTCCTGCTGAGACAATAGGGCACACGTGGCACAAGTTCCTGGAGTAGGAATGATGCCAGGACCCTGGAGGCAGACAGAAAGTGGGCCATTTGAATGTGGGATTTCTTAAAGTTCTGGAAAATGCAAGGAACAAGCATAGCCATGAAGGCAGATGGCTGAAAGTGAGTCCAAGTGAAGGTCATTGGAGTCCAAGAGGTGAAGAAAAGATTGGCTGGAGTATTGGAGCAGCCTGTGAGTTGTACTTTGAAATTCTTCAACAGGATGACAGGACTCCCAGGGAAAGTAAATTCCAAAGTCCTCGCACAAATGTCTTCTCCTAAATTTTCAACATAGTTGAAAAGTACCATTGTCTACCCAACTATCCAAGCCAGGATCCTGGGCTTAATCCTCAAATTTTCTCTCTCCTTCATCCCTCCATTTAACCAAGAAGCCCACTCACAGGGGATATTCGTACAACAGCGTCAGACCTCTGGCAAAGGGGAGGCCACACGGAGCACTGATGATGAGTTTGCTCCACACAGCCAGGCAGATCTGGGGGAGTCGCGGCTCCTCCTTTTCTAACTGCATCAATGTGGCCAGTAATTTACACACAAGGCTTCATTTTCCTCATTTATAAGAGCAGATAATAATATATCTGCTTCAGATGGTTGTTATAATGAATTATGAATCCATACACACATAGCATAATATCTGGCATGCAGTAAATGCTCAATAAATGCTAGTTGTTGGTGTGATAGTATCAGTGATGCTTTGTAATGCTACACCAAACATGAAAAACACCAGAATTCTTTGGTTTGAGAGAGGAAGAATACTTACATTGGGTAAAAATGGAAGTGCATTAGGATGTAATACAGAGAATAGTGGGGACTGAAAACTGAATAGGCAGAGGGAAGAATTCACTGAGGGTAGGGACTGATGCTGGACAAGACAAATAACAGGGAAACAGAAAGTTTACCAGCAGTGGCAGCAGGACTGAATCCTTATTCTTCTGGAGAAGGGCTTGGGAATGGAGAGGGATAGTAGACCATCACAGCCTGAGCAAGCTGTGACACCACCAAGATGGTTTTTCAGGATCCTCCAAGACCAGCTCAGGTTGAGGAATCCTGGGAAAACTGGAGTACTGAACATTGCCCCCAGCACCCAAGAAGCATCATCGTTCCTGACAAGATGAATGAAACCCTCAGGTTGAAGTCCCCAGGATTTCTTCACGTCTACAGGCACTCACTTGCTGTATGACATCCCAAATTTCAGTTCCATATTGTACACTTCCCCAAATATTAACATTTCTGAAATTGGAATATGTCTTGCTTTGATTATTTTCTCCCCCCACCCTGTAAAATGTGTGTTTTAAATCCATAGTGCTACCATCAATGGCACCTTAGACTCCAGGAAATACAAAATATGCCATAGTAGAATTAGTTAAATGAAATGTGTTAGTTAAACTTCTTCTGTCACTTTGTGGTATTTGACCTATAAGTCACATACTCTGAGGGATGCCAGGAAAAATGAATATTCTGACCAGCAATCTCAACCCAGTTAATTACCTAGGGAAATTCATGTTCAGATCAATTGATTGGGAACAATGCACATTCAGGAAATAGGCGCACTGGAGGTGAAAATAGCTGAGACCTCCCACTGCCTGGCCAGCCATAGTGGATGTCTTCCTACTCCCAGCCCAGGGCAGCCTTTCCAGTAAGTCCTTGTGAATATCTGCAAATTTAATGCACCAAAGCTTTCCTCATTCATCCTGAAGCCTTGATAAATGTGCCCTTGCTTACTGAGGCTTCCAAAAGAAAAGGTTAAATGAAATCTGAATGGAATACAAATAGTTCTTCCTTTCAGGGACTTTATTCTCTGAGAGCTCATGGAAGAAAATGAGCTTCCTTCATGATTACTAGGGAGCCCCCATTGGTGTTTGGTGTTCTAATGTCTGGAGACATCCCCCAGGTTCCCTCTAGCAATTCGTGTGATTGCATATATATTTAATCAGTTTTCACCATGTTCCTGGAAAGGCATTTAGCAGGCAGACTCCTCCTCCTGCTCCCGTACATCCATGAAGTCAGTTGGCAGAGCCCTTGATTCAACCGCAGGGGCTCAGTAATCCTTTCCCTGCATTCTCCTGGGCAAGACAAGCTTCCCATCATGCTTTAGCTCATTGTTCTGAGAAGAACTGCTGTCTTCCAAAACTTGCCTATATGAAATCACTCATACCTTCTTTATGTATAAGCCAACCAAGACAAATATTTTTCCAAAAATTCGCAAAGCTAGCATCACTTCAGGAAAAAGAAGGCCCTGGGTGGAAAACAATCAAAACACAATGAATTGTGGCTGGCTCTGCAAATGAGACTGTGATACAGCAGAGAGAGGCCGTACCTACAGAGAAGGAAAATCAATTTTCATTAATGATTTTGAATGTGCCATTGGCTTTTGGTTAATTATTTATTTGCATGAGGGTTTAGATTTATCTCACAGACATGTCAGATTATTTGAAAAGGTTTTAGTGCCTTTGACCTATGCTCACTGAATCTTTTTGACCCTAATTTTATTTCACATGCAAAAATAGTAAGCAGTACATTAGTCTTTTTTTCTAGTTCATTCATTAACTCAATCAACTAATAATTAAAGAGGCGTTCTATTGCTATATGCTATCTTAGGTTCTAGGAATAAATCTGAGCAGAACAGTACCCTACTTTCATGGAACTCACCATCTTAACAGTGAGAGAGACAGGTGACCAACTAATAAAAACTAATGTGAACCCTTGATATGATGTAATGAAATGGCACTTTATTTCTGTGCCATATATCCCCAAAAAACCATAATCACAGTCTAATAATGAGAAAAACATCAGGAAAATTCTAATACAGGGGCATCCTACAAAATACTTGACCAGTACTCTTCAAACTGTCAAAGTTATCAAAAATAAGGTTTGAGAAAACATTACAGCCAAAAAAATCCTTAGGACACATAATAACTGATGTAATGTTGGAGTCCTGGATGGAACTCTGGAAGAGAACAGGATATTAAACATAATATAAGAATATTTGAATAAATTATGGACTTCAGTTAATTTTTAAAAATTAATGTGAACATCATAATTTCAGATAGTGGTCAAGGTGATGAGGAAAATTGAAAGATTGGCTTTGAAGAGCAATGGAGTCAGGGAGTTTTACCTTAATCATGGAAGCCACCATGACTAGAGACATTCAAGTCGCAGGTTGAATGACAAGAAGGCACTGATCTGCAAACTAGGGAAGACCATGTAAAGAATGGGGACAAGTAAAAAGAGACCCTGAAGTAAGAATTAGCTGGTATGTTTAAGAAGCACTAGAAGGCTTAAATGGCCACAACCTAGCTAGCAAGTAAGGGAACGGTACGAGATGAAATTGGAGAGGTGGAGAGGTCTTAGATGGTTTTCTAGGTCAGGCTAAAGAATCTGAATGTTGTTCAAAGTCATTGAAGGGTCTTGAGCAGGGAAGTGACATGATCTGATTTATCTTAGAAAAATATCACTCCAGCTGCTGTGTTAAGAACAGAGCATATTAGTGGTTGCCAGAGGCTGGGGAAAGAAGAAAATGGAAAATGACTGTTTAATGAGTGTGGGGTTTCTTTTGGGGGGTGATCATAATGATATAGAACTAGACAGTGATGATTGGTTGCACAACATTGGTAATATACTAAAACCCCCTGAAGTGTACACTTTAAAATGGTTAAAATGATGAATTTTATGTTATGTGAATTTTATCTCAGTTTTAAGAATATGTTCATAGCAGCATTATTCACAATAGCCAAGATCTGGAAACAGCCTAAGTGCCCATCAGTAGATGAGTGGATAAAAAGCTGTGGTACATTTACACAATGGAATATTATACCACCATAAAAAAGAAGGAAATCTTACCTTTTACAACAGCATGGATGGACCTAGAGATTACTATGCTAGGTGAAATAAGCCAGTCATAGAGAGACAGACACCATATGATCTCAGTTATATTAGGAATCTAATGAACAAAATAATCTGATGAACAAAATAGAAACAGGGGCATGGACAATGGAACAGACTGACAGCTATCAGAGTGGAGTGGGGAGGGGACTGGATAAAAGAAGGTGAAGGGATTAGATTAAAAAAACATATGTGCATAACCCATAAACACAGACAACAGTGGGATGGCCAGAGGGCAGGGGTTGGGTGGAGGTAGGCAAAGGGAGTGGAGAAGGGGGAAATATCTGTAATAATGTCAACAATAAAAAATAAAGTTTAAATAAAAGAATAGGTTGTAGGAGTTGGGGCAAGCCTGGAAGCAGGTAGTTCAGCAATGAGGCTATTGCTGTGGTGCATGAGAGCAATGATGGTGGCTCAGATTAGAATGAGAGCAGTAGAGGTAGAGAGAAGCATTTGGATTCAGACATATTTTGGAAGTAGAGTTGATAGGAATAACTTAGAGTTGATGTGGGTGGAAGAAGTAAATGTGGTAAATGAAGGGTGATGTTAAGACCACAAGTCACACTTCTGACTTTTAGTTTAAGACATTCTAATGTGGATTTTATATGCCATGTTAATACATTTTGGGCTATAAATAATAGAAAACACCAACTTAATCTGGGTTAAATAGTAGCAAATTTATTACCTCACATAAGAATAAGTCCAGGCTTCTGGTCAAGATGGTAAATAGGGTCCTGGCTGGTGTAGCTCAGTGTATTGAGCACTGGCCTATGGACCAAAAGGTTGCTGGTTTGGTTCTTGGTCGGAGCACATGCCTGGGTTGCGGGCCAGGTCTCCAGTTGGAGGCGTGAGAGAGGCAACTGATCAATGTTTCTCTGTCACATTGTTGTTTCTCTCCTCTTTCTCCCTCCTTCCTTCTCTCTAAAAATAAATAAATAAAATATTTTTAAAAGATGGTGGAGTACATAAATGCAGTACTTGGAATTTCCCACAATCACATCAAAACTACAACTAAATTACAGGAAAATCCAGCATTCAGAACCACCTGAAATCTAGCTGAATAGAAGTCCTATAACTAAGAAAATACAGAAGGAACCACATAGAAACTGCTAGGAGAGGCGGAGACAAGGAAATGGTTGGCCCATACCCATGTGTGGCAGTTAAAAATTAGGAGGATATCTTGGTGGCAGAGATGCCCCCTGATGGTGAGGGATCTCAGCCCCACACCAAGTCCCCCAGCCCAGGGTTCCAGTGCCAGGAAGAAAAGTCTCCATAACTTCTGGCTTTGAAAACCAGCAGGGATTGTGGCTGAGTAAGAAAAAAAGCTTCTGGTGTCCTGGGTGTTACTCTTAAAGGGCTGGATCATAGACTTACTTGGACCCACTGGTTCTATACCCCAGCTCGAAAGACACAGGAACATACAGGGCTGATCTGAATTGTCCAGCAAAGGCTGGAAGGGCAGCTTTCTCTCAGAGGGAAGTGCTGGCAGAGGCTGTTGCTCTTTTGCTGAGCCCTCCCCCTACAGAGCCGGCAGGTGGGTGCCATATCTGAGTCTCCTTTGACCTGGCCAACACTGTTTGCCTGTCCTGGTGATTCCTTGAGACCCCACCTCAGCCAGGTTTCTATCCAAGAACTTTCCAGTGGCTTTTCCATACAAATGGCCTGTCTTGGCTCATGCTACAGATTTTCTTATAATATTTCAAAAAAGCACAAACCCCAAACAAGCAACATGTGGCCTCAGAGTGTCCCATACCTCTCTCATTAAGTGGCCCCAGGCCCAGCACTAGAGGCAGCCAGCATTGGCTCACAGCTTGGCCTCTCTTGCACATCTCCAAGCCCAGCACAAGTAGCAGCCATCCGCAAATCACTTTGTAACTCACACCTACAAATGCGTGTAGCTCATTGCCCCTGACAGGACACAGGCTGCAGTTGACTTTGGCCAGCACATTCTAGGAGGCCCCAGAGCCAGTGCATATGGTAGACAGCTTCAGACCATGCCAGAGCACCACCCAACCATCTCATGAGCAACACACTCAAGGGGCAAATTCATTGGGCACAGGAGCCCTGCTGACGTGAGTCTTGTCTTTGAGGCTGGCTCCTGCATAGTAGATCCTCTGCTGTGGTTGTGACTAGTCCTGGCAACTGATTGGACAGGGGGTAAATCCCTCCCATTGACATGCCAACAGCAATCAAGGTTCAACTACAATAGGAGGGTGTGCACAGCCCACATGGGGAGGGAGGTGAAGGGAGCATCTGAAAGTGCCCAACTCAGGTAACTAAGGAAGCTACAGCACTGTACCTTACCCAGCACCTACTATATAAGGCCACTTTTCCAAGACTGGGAAACATAGCAGCCCTACTAAATACATAGAAGCACACACAGGGAGACAGCCAAAATGAGGAGACAAAGAGACAATTCCAAAATGAAAGAGTAGAACAAAACTCCAGAAAAAGAACTAAACAAAATGGAGACAAGCAGTCTACCAGACACAAGGTTCAAAACACTGGTTATATGGATGCTTAGTGAACTTAGGGGAAGAGTAGGTAAATTTAATAAGAATTTGAACAAAGACTTAGGAAACATAAAAATGGAGATAAAAAACATAAAAAAGAACTGAATAACTGAAATGAAATATACACCACAGGGAGCAGATGAAACATAGGACCAAATCTGCAATTGAAAAATATGGAACCAGAAAATACCTAATAAACACAGTGAAGAGGAGGAAGGATCCAAAAAAAATGAGGATAGTTTGAAGAGCCTCTGGGAAAACTTCAAGGGTACCAATATTCGCATCATGGGGGTGCCAGAAGGGGAAGAGAGAGCAAGAAACTGAAAACCTATTTGGAAAAAGAATGCCACAAAAAGTTCCCTAAATTGGTTATAAAATAGACATACAAACCTAGGAGGCACAGTGAGCCCCCAAAACAATGAAGCCAAAAATGCTCACACCCAGACACATTATAATTAGAATTCCAAAAGTTAAAGACAAAGAGAGAATCTTAAAAGCAGCAAGAGAAAAGCAGTTATTTACCTACAAGGAAACTCCCATAACACTGTCAGCTGATGTCTCAACAGAAACTTTGTAGGCCAGAAGGATTAGTACAAAATATTCAAAGTGATGAGAAGCAAGGACAAATAACCAAGTTTACTCTACTCAGCAGAGCTATTGTTTAGAATCAAAGAACATATAAAGACCTTCCTGAATAAGAAGAAGCTAAAGGAATTCATCACCACAAAAAAAAAAATGTTAAAGTGTGTTCTTTAAGAAGAAGGAAGCAAAAGATAAAAATATGAATATCTAAATTTATATGGAACCACAAAAGGCTCCACATAGCAACAGCAATCCCGAGAAAGAACAAAGTTGGAAGAATCATGTTACCTAATACAAACTATAAGACCATACTAATAAAAACAGGAAAACATCATGGTACTGTCATAAGAACAGGCACATAGATCAATGGAACAGAAGCGGACCCAGAAGAAAACCCACAACTTTATAGTCAATTAATATTCAAGAGAGGAAGCAAGCATATACAATGTACTACAGATAGCTTATTCAATCAATAAATGATGTTGGGAAAATTGAACAGATATGTGCAGAAAAATGAAACTAGACCACTTTCTTATGCTACACACAAGAATACATTCAAAATGAATCAAAGACTTAAATCAAGATCCAAAACCATAAAAATCCTAGAATAAATCATAGGCAGCAAAATCTCAGACATTGCTCATAGCACTATTTTATTTGATATATCTCCTTAGGCAAGTGAAACAAAAGAAAAATAAACAAATGGGACTACATCAAACTAAAAAGTTTTTGCATAGCAAAGGAAATCATCAATGGGATGGAAGAACATATTTGCCAATGATATATCTGATAAAAGGCTAATTTCCAAAATTTATAATGAACTTACAAAACTCAACACCAAAAAAAAAAAAACAAACCCCAATTAAAAAATGAGTAAAGGACCTGAATCCAAAGAGGACATACAAATGGCCAATAGACATATGAAAAGATGCTCAACATCACTAATCATCAGAAAAATGCAAATTAAAACCACAATGAGATATCACCTCACATGTATCAGAATGGCTATCATCAATAAATCAACAAACAGCAAGTGCTGGCGAGGATGTGGAGAAAAGGGAACCCCAGTGCACTGTTGGTGGGAATGCAGACTGGTACAACCACTGTGGAAAGCAGTATGGAGATACCTCAAAGAATTAAAATGAATATGCCTTTGGACCCAGTGATCCCACTTCTGGGACTATGTCTAAAGAAACCCAAAGCACTCAGGAGATGAGTAGATAAAACAACTATGGGACATTTACAGAATAGAATACTACTCAGTCATACAAAAGAAGAAAATTTTACCCTTCGCAACAGAATGGACCTAGAGAACATTATGTTAAGTGAAATAAGCAAGTCAGAGAAAGACAAATACCATATGATTTCACTCATAGGTGGACTCTAATGGATAAACTAAACTAACAAGGGAAATAGAGACAGACTCACAGAGAGAAGGATGATAGCTATGGGGGTGGGGAGAGTGGTTGCAGGGGAGGGATCGAACAAACAGAAAAAAGGACTCATGGACATGGAAAGCAGTGTGCTGATCATGGGGGCAACGGAAAAATACAATAAAAATAAAATATAAAAATACGAATAATAAAATGACAATAAACTCATATCTATGAACAATTAGTTTAAACAGCAGTCTGGGGCTTATGGTTAAAGAAGAAACTTGCTTTTTTTTTTTCTGCCATCCATCTGAGATTCAGCATGGAAAATGGGATTACCATAGTTGGCTTAAACTACCCAGGGTCTGTCCCCTATAGCTGGGGATGAGATTTAGTTTCCCTGGAGTGCATGTCAACAGGAGCATGGCCAAGGGCTCCAGTAAGAAGGATGTAGGGGTTGGAGAATGAATGTTGAGGAGGCAACTAACAGTTTCTGTGGGTGAATGGAACATTTTTTCTTTTGGTTCAAAAGTTTTCATCATAAACAGGGAGAGTTACAGAGGATACAAAATGTATTATTATATCAATGGAACTATGTCTGATGAACTTCACTGTCCCTATACATTTCTTAGAACTAAAGAAAATGCATTTTTGAATAGTCCTGAACATTTGACAAGAATCTGGAGTTCCTACAAAGACTTAATAGAAACAGGGAAAACAGGAAATCAAAGAACTGTGTTTAACAATAATAGTTACAATTAATGAACATTTCCTATCTGTCCAACACTTTTCTACTTACTTAGGGTCAAAGACTTCCTAAAGCTGACTTTTGATAGTAAGGGAGAGCAAGCCACTAATCTAGTTTGTTAAGTGGAGGAAACACAAAAAGCATCTTCAAAGGATAAATTGGGCTAATTATAAGTCAACTACTACCTAGAAATAGTTTTTGTTTCTCAGAATATCACCCTCAAGGGATAGAAAATACATTCTTATTTCCTCCAAGAAGACAAATTAGACTAAAAGAATACTTTTGCTTTCTCCTTCTCTCTCTTTTTTGCATACTTATTTATTGAGGGCCAGAAGCATATTGGTAATAGCCAGCACTTATATAGAATTACATAGTAAATGCAACAGATAAGACTGCCATATTACATCAGCAGTTTCTCCCACTCGGTAGCAGAAGCATCACGTGGACCCACAGGACTGACTCCTGCCTTGAGATTAGCAATTTATCTGTGTCCTAGTTAAACATCATTCAGAACTGCCATACAGACTTCGAATGCTAAGTGGGGCAATAAATGTTAATATCATGGCTGCCTCTCAGCCTGTACAGACAGAGACTTAGCACAGCCCCCTCTCAGCACAAGCAAAGATTATGTCATTACAGTCACCCATCAGAAACCCAGTGTCATCGTTTCTCCTCCATAGGTCTATAAATGACTGGAGTTGTGTGGGACTTTGAGTGGAACCTATGTGCTAGTACAAGAACTTGACCAATTTTTAAAAAATTATTGCAGTATTCAGAGATTAAGTCTTTGCTTCTGACAGTACTGTACCATGTATGATATTATTTCTTCTGTCCCTGTTCATATTGCTTCCAACACTGCTTGTGATACATATACACATGCAAGTACTGTGTAAGGATTAGCTCTTGTTGTTACTGCTTTTGTTGTAGGTCAGCCAAGAACCTGGAAGGCAATGTATGACTACTCACCAAACATCTCTGGTGAGTGTTTGTCAATGGAGGCTATGCCATACTCTCTCTTGGATATTGGCTATTGGCAGGAGGAGTCCACTATTTCCTTCAGTTCTCTCATCAGATAAGCAATGGCACAATGGATATCTAAATGAATTATATTTATCAAGCTTTGACCACTCATGAGAAAAATATTTCTGTAGCATTCCCCTTTTCCCTTCTAAGAATGGAGCCTGGGTGTTTATGTCCTTGGTCTCTCTGTCTAAATGGCAGGGAATCCTGGGAATTTCTGCCATTGACTTTCTGTAAGTGTTCCAGATTTAATGTTTGTCAAACTACGCAGGACAAAAACTGCTGGAACCAGTCAGACCATTAGCATGAGCTTTAAAGTCACCTCACCTGGATAAAAATCTAGGCTGTTCACCCTGTCCCAATTTGTGACCTTGGACAAGTTGCTTAACCTCTTCTAGCCTCAGTTTTACCTTCACTTTATCCATAAAAATGGAGAGAATTGCAATTTGTAGGATTGTGGTAACATTTAGGAATAATGTATGTAATACACATTAGACACTCACTTGGCAAATGGTAGGTGCTCCATCAGTGGGCGGCATTGTTATAATTTCTTTGCAGTGTCTATACCATGGAATAGTCTTTTTGTTAAGTTCCTAAAAATGCTGCATTCAAAATCATGCACATACATATTCTCACAACTAGTTAAAATATGCCCAGAAAAAAGTCAAAAATCAATATAGTAATAGTCATTGTTTTGGGATGAACCACTTGTACAATCAAAAGAAATTAAATTCAACTTATCAAAACTGTAGGGTCATATTAATTTTAATCACCCAAGTGATACCTATTGATTATATTCTTCTTATGATCCCTCTTCTTCTAACCAGATGCCAGCAGAGTTAGGATTTTGTGTAAGGTATTTTACACTTTTGATTATAGTATCTTGTATTCATACATATTTGCTAATGAAAATATATAGTATTGTTTTATATGTTTGCCTTAAAGTGGTATTATCCCATGTGTCATTCTATAATTGGCTTTTTCATACAACACTGTGTTTGAAATCTTGTCATGCTGCTACAAATGAATGTAATTAACTCCTTTGAACTGCTATTTAGTTATGTGAGTATACCATAATTTGCTTCCCTTTTCTACTTTTGATGGATATTTAGGCTGTGCTAATTTTTCAATCTTACAAGCAATGCTGCAGAGTGAATCTTTTCTCCTTTGCACATGGATGTTTCTTTAAATAAAACACCTAGAATCTCTTAAAAGATTATGCATACATTTAGTTATACAGACACTATCAATTACCCTTCAGAATGACTATCCATCTTCTCTAGCACCTTGCCAGAAGTTAATTTTATCTAATTTGAAGGAGTTTTCCAAGCCAACAGATTAAAAAATTATACTCCACTGTTTTTTTTCTTTTGAAATAATTGTGGATTCAGAGCAAGTTGCAAAGATAGCACAGAGAACTCTTTGTACCCTATATCCGCTTTCTCCCAATGTCTCTATCTTATATAACTATACTACATATCAGAACCAGAAAACTGACATTGGCATAAAGGGTGTGTAGTCACATCACCAGATGCAGAGACTCATGGAATCATACCACCACCAAATACAGAACTATCCCATCACCACAAAGGTCTCCCTCCTGCTGCCCCTTTACAGCCACATCTGTCCTCCTCACCAGCCCCAAGCCCAACAACTACTGATCTGTTCTACATCCCTGTAATTACTCTGATTTTGAAAATGCTATACAAATGCAATCTCAAAATATATAACCTTTTGAGATTGCTTTTTTCACTTAAGATAATGCCCTTGAGATTCATCCAAGTTGTTGCTTTTATCAACTATTTGTTCTTTGTTATTGCTTAGTAGTATTATGGTGTAGATCAGTGATTTGCAATCTTTTTCATCGCATGGCACACATAAACTAATTACTAAAATTCTGCAGCACACCAAAAAGTGTATTATATTTTTTGCCAACCTGACAAAAGAAAATAGGTATAATTTTGATTCATTCACACCAGACAGCTATTGTTGTATTGTCTGTTGTCATTTTTTTATTTGCCAATCTAAGGGAAAAGAAGCCAGTTCCTCTAACTAAATAGTCAGATATTGCACACAGGCTAGTGTGGCTCAGTGGACTGAGTGCTGGCCTGCAAATCAAAGGGTCACTGGTTCAATTCCCAGTCAGACCACATGCCTGGGTTACAGGTCAGGTGCCCCAGTAGGGGGTGTGTGAGAGGCAAACATACATTGATGTTCCTCTCCCTCCCTTCCCTTGTCTCTCTTAAAAAAAAATTCTCTGGTACAGATTACCACAATTTGTTTAATCATGTATCTGCCATGAGACCATCTCATTGCTTCCAGCTTGGGACTTTAGCAAATAAAGCTTTGATGAACAACAGGTACAGGTGTTTGTGTTGGCATGAGTTTTCATTTCCCTAGGATAAATGCTCAAAGTGCAACTGCTGGGTCATATTAGTAAGTAAGTTCCATTTTTTAAGAAACTGCCGAACCATTTTCGAGTGGTTGTTCCATTTCACATTTCCTCCAGCAATACGTGACAGATCACTTTCTCCACCTCCTTGCCCCTCCTCGCCACCATTTAGTGTTGCCGCTATGTTTTGTTTCAGCTTTTCTAGTTGGCAAGCGGTGATGTTGCTGTGTGGTCTTTATTTTCATTTCCCTAGAGGGTAGGGATGTTGAATGTGTGCTCATTTGCCACCTGTATTATCTATCTGGATGAAGTGTCTTTCCATGTCTTATGCCCATTTTCCAGAATTGGTTTTTTTTTCTTACAGTTGAAGTTTCACTGTTTTTTAAAGAATATATTTCAGATATAAGCCCTCACATGGGGGTGGAGGTTCAGGCTCCTGAATGTGTCCCAGTGATGGGGGGGTAGAGTGGCTCATCACCACCAGGCACCAACAGCACCCCAAAGGTGGGGAGGGGTGGTAGGTGCAAGAGGGGTACTCATATAGCATATCAAGAGTGGAAGTTTAAACTCCCACTCAGACTTTGCTGGCAGGTGGGGCATGGTTTTTCTGTGGAGTCCAGCTACAGTGGAACAGTTAGTGTCTAAAGTGTTCTGTCTCAACAGGTTACCCATCTGCTGGTCTTCAGACTAGAGAGCAGGCTCTCCTTGGGCTTTCTTTGTCTGCCTGTGGCATTCCTGGTTGCCTACTTCTTTGGTATCCAGTTTGGAATGGATTGGGCCATAAGAAAACCCAGAGAACTCACCATCTTGTTGTTCCTTGGGTTTCAGAGCCTTTAGCTGCCTTCTCTCCACATTTCAGAATCTTTTATTAACGTTCTACACATAATATCCAGGGTTCTTATCTGTTCTTAGCAGGAGGAATAGGGAAAAGTACTTCTACTTCATCTTCCAGAAAAAGAATGTGTATCATTGTTTTAATAGGCATTTGGTATTACCAATGAGGTAGATTGCCATTTCATATACACAGGACATTTGATTTTCCTCTTCTAGAATTGCCTGTCTCTTCACATACACCTTTGCCTAGTGTCCAAATCAATGCATTATATTTTTTCAATATTTGTCAGAGTTTTTTATATATTCTGAAAAATATTTGTCAGTTTATGTATGTTGCATGTATTTTCCAACTCTGTTACTTGTTTTTAAATTTGCTTGTAATGCTTGTCTTATACAGAGACCTTTAAATTTTAACACAGTCAGCCTATTGTCTTGTGTGGTAATTAAAAAATATGGGAATTTAGGGTGGGAGGTGTGTGTGGGTAGGGCAGGGGGAAGTGGTTGGTGGTGGGAAAGTGGAGACAACTGTATTTGAACATCAATAAAAAAAGGAAAAAATATAAAGGGAAATGACATAAATATGTATTAATGGGACAATGGAATGCTATGTAAATACTTAAACAATATTTTGCTCTAAATCAAGAAAGACCCAGACTTACCTTAGAACTCTGAATTTATAGATTTCATCCTCTCTCAGTACTCTGAGTGCACCATTAGTAACAGAACGCTTTCCCGTTCCCTCTATCATCTTCCTCAAGGATGATTTCTTCAGTCACCTTTCAAAGCCATGTGAATTTCTTCCCTTTTTTGCTGTAGAATTGCTGCATAACTGTGGTGTCATTTCTTTTTATTTTATCTTTATTTGATCTTGGGGACAGCTCTATCCAGATCTTTAACTTGCCAAAATGTGAGAGAGAGATTTACCCTGACTCCTTTCCCATCTCGCACCTCTGTGTTCTAATAGTCTCTGTTATACTTTCCGCTTCTCTCTTGAAAGACCAAGAGGAAAGGATAAATCTAGGATTGTGTTTAATTGCAGTTGGTGAATTTAATCTCTGGTTCATCTCTGTTCTATGGAATTCTGTTAAAATTTCTAGTGTGCCTCATTCCCCTCAGAGACGCCCTCAAATTTTACATTATTCCCTCCATTTAACTGAGTCAGCAAATCATTACTTCTGTTGGAGCCTTAGTTTAAGAAATTCTCCTAGCTCACCTGCCTCTCCCCTGCTGTGAATGCCACTTTGATCTCAGCTTGAGTGGAATAAAATAAGGAGAAAGGAAGAGATTTGGATATAATGTACCCTTATTCCACCCTGTGTAAGGGGGCTTCCCATACACCTTCCTTTGGACCATCATCATCCTCCGTGGCTTTTGTTTTATTTCTTTTCTCTTCCTGTTTTGTTAATGCTGTATTTGTTATTGGAAAATTTTAACTTCTGGTATTTTTCCACAGAATTTCTCCTGCTTTCCTTCCAGTCGTGGAGAAAGAACATGGTGAACTATATTGGTGTCATCCTTCATTGCTGCGTACTCTTTACACCGTATGTCAGGGAAGAGCTTTGTGGGAAAGATACATCTTCACCCCTGGGTACCATGTTCCTTTCCCCAAATGGAAGTTGGATGGGGTGGGCAAGATTAATGAGATTTTTCTGAATTTTGTCAGGGCATCATCTCCACAGAGCTCTGTCTAGAGGGACTTTATATCGGGCCAGGAGACTCCAGAAAGAATCTCCCATTTCTAGAAACTTTCCAAAGTTAGAGGACTGCTCCTCTATCATTTGCTGGTTTTATTTATTTATTGTCATTCCATTTTATTAGGTTGATGAAAGAGTATTGTAATCTTGTTCTATGTACTTCACGACCTTTCCCCAGAAGTCACCTCAATGAAATTAAAAAGTGCCACTTTCAATTCCTTGTGCCTAGTAACTCTTGTCTTAATGAGAAGAAAGAATACTTGCTTTTGTTGAATGGCTACTGTTATTTCCATGAACCATGTCCTTATAAGCTAAAAAGATAACTAAAATAATGAGTAATGAACAAATATGAAAATATATGCTAAGGGCCAATTTTTATTTGCTTTTTTCAGAATATTTTTTCTCAGCATCTCTTACTAAGTTGATTATTCACAGTACATACAACCCAGGCTGCCAGTTCTTCATTTGCTTTCCTTCCTTCTCTGCCACCCCCTTTTCTTTCCTCTATTTAAGACGAGGTACATTTCCCACTGCCTTCCAAGGGAACTCTGCACTGCTCTAGTATACTCCTCTACACCTGTTTCTAGAAGTTGAAAATCAGAGGTATGAACTAACTTCTTCCCTCATCTTTAATGCTGATTGCCTTTTATACTCTTTCTTTCCTGATGGCATATAGAGAAGTCACAAGTTCTCATCAGTAGCATTTCCCAACTCTTCTATACCATCTCCTTTGGAAAGATGCCTCACTTCTAAAAGTATAAAGGGATGAAAGGGATGCTTTTACCAAGGTGTAGTTGGCTTAAACCAACTGAGCTGGTTGGTCTTACTGATGTTCCATGTCCATTCTCTCCTCTCCAGTTTTAAATAGGCAGCCCCTGGGCCGTGTATGCCATTACCAAGTCCCATTTCTTCCCCTGGGTGACTTCTACTAGTCCTTAAACTCTCGGTTGAGATGTTGTTTGGTATGATTTCTATGGGAAGTCTTTCGTTACTCCCCAAGATTAGATGGGGCTCCTCATGTGAACTCACTCCCACAGCTTGCTGTGTTACCCTCATTTGCACTGATCGCCCTGTATGGTGATTGCCTATGTCTTTGTATTTCCTGCTGGACGGTAAGTCCCAGAGGAAAGAGCCTAAGCACCCAGGTGCTTATAACTTTGCACATAACTGCCCCACAATGAAGATGTGTTTCATGACTACACTTTAAAAACTTAATAGCATTGTGAAAAAGTTTTTAAGTGCTTTGAAGTTCAATAACAATATACAGGATGGGGCAAAAGTAGGTTTGCAGTTTGTGAGTACATGAAACACAGTTTATTCTTGAATTGTTATAAATTAATTATTGCATTATTTTCCATACTAACAACTGTGAATCTACTTCTGCCCCACCCTGTATAGCTGCCAAGTGGGTTCTCATCATGTCATCCTTTATGGTTTAGGAAGTTATACATGCATTTAACTTAAAAAAAAAAGTATGATCCAGTACACCAAATTTTTAGTGGAGTCTGGTAAGGCACCAGAGCTAGGTTACATTTTGAACCAGCTGAGAAGCCACAGGTTTCATCACACTATTATTAATGGCTTTTTTAAAAACCATTATTATGTCACCATTCTGCCCTTTGTGGAATTCATCAAAGGCACAGTCCCTGCCCTGAGGCTTTGGATTTTTCATTCCACTGCCTGAAGTCATCCATCTGTGAACAAGGGCAGCACACACCTACCTCATAGGGGTGTTGAAAATTAATTAGGCAACAGTCAGCTGTCTTCAATATGAAAGTGGCGTGTAAGTGCTCATGTTTCACGTCTCTTTTAATTACACCCCATATGCCCGCAAGATTGCTAAGACCCCAGAGCCTTTGGATCTGCAAGAGCTTTGAATGCATTACAAAGCTTGTTGTCTCTATATAAAGTATCGATAGGAGGCATTAAGATGTCAGCACTTTTTCAAGGATTTTGTTCATTAAAATCACTGCAAATGGGTACTCTGAATGAGTGACTGTGGACCAAATCATAGTCTAAGCATTAGAGCAAACAGGAGCCTCCAGAGAGCCCCAGAAGTGCAAGGAACAAGCGTTTGAAATGGTGGGTGAAGTGGTGAGAGAGGGACTTGGAGAAGAATTTGAATATGCCCAGCACTCCCGCCCCCCAATGCCGCCGCCGTAGATCAACTTGACACTTCCCGGCTCTAATTTACTTCCTCCTCATTTTGATTTCACGGCATTCCCAATTATGCAGCTGCCAGGAAAGGAAGCAATGGAATTGCAGTGTAGAAAAGACCAGGCCACTTCTTTTCGGACTAGACACTTCTGCACAAAGAGCCAGTGGGTCGCATCTTCTGCCTGGCGAAAGATGCTTCCAGGACAACCACGCGTGGTCGCAGGGCAGCTGAACCTTGTTGGCTTCGCTCTTTCCTCAGTGGCCACACGGTTTCTCAGCTGCCCAAGGGATCATCTATAACAGGCCATTTTATTTGGTAAATGTTTTCCTACTTACTGAAGAATGTTCATTATTAATGACCAGAAAGGGAACTCCTGCCTCCTGTGGCAGAAGTTGATACATTTGCTTTGTATAATTGCCGTGTATAGTTAGCCATATGGTCGTTCAGCTAAAATAAATTGCCTTCTTCCCATAAGAGTCTCCCTGAGTGTCATGGGAGAGCTAGAGGGAAGTTGGCTGCTGAGATTCATCTCTTAGCTAACGCCGTAGACGAGTCCAGAAACAGAAGGCAGATGGCAAGTTCGAGATGAATAGCATTTTTAATGGCTTCAAAATAGCTCTGTCTGTAAAGGGCATTGCTGAATGACAACATGTAGTGGGATTTAATTTATCTATTACTGCATTGTCAGACCTTCTGAGAACTGTTCTCTGGTTCATCTGTTAGGAAAAAAAACTGATCTCACTTCAAAAGAGAAATTTAGAACGATGCACATGTAGGAAGCTAGTGGTGTGGAAGAGAAGAAGAAAACCCTACAAGTATTTACAAATAAATGGTAGTCTTCTACGGAAACAGTCTCTTATAGCTTGGCATTTGGAAAAAAGTAATTTCACATTGAGATTTCATAGCAGCAGTTGAACTCTGAACTCTGAAATGAAATAGGCCCAAGGTCTAGGAAAGATCGTGATAAAGACAGCATGCCCTGGTCTGTCTCCAATTAGTAAGAATTCACCTTCTACTGGAGAGAGTAACCCTTTACTATCCCAGCAGGTGATTTGGGAAATGCTATTGATGAGGGCATGGGAAAGAAGGATATGAAAGGTAATCAGGGTTAACACTGAGAGAAGAAATAGGTTCATACCCCTAATTTTCAACTTCTGGAAATATCTAGAAAGAGGCATACTTCCCATAAGAAGCAGGTTCAGAGGAGCAAACTAAGAAGGATGAATAGAAAATACTAGTGTTTCTTACAAATTAGCAGATATATTAACCTGAAGTTAACGGATGATAACTACATAGAGGGGGAAGTTAGAGAAGAGCAATAATGTTATGATATGAAGAAAGACCCACAGACCAGGCACAGAGAAAGTTAGACCCTGGTCACATTTTTTTTTCCTCCTCTGGTCTGCTATTGGCAGGGAAATGATGCAGAAAGCCATTCTTTTCTTAGTCTGTATTGCATCAGTCTTGCAAAATATACACAGGTGCTAGTAATTAGTGATGACTTGAAATTTATGCTTGCTGTTTTAATGAAGCATTATATTTGGATTGGGATCATTTACTCTCTTTATCGCTCTCTCACTCAAATCTGAAATAGCCTGGCTTGTTTGCCCAAATTATTCAGTTCAATTTGATAGATATTTATTGATTTCCTGCAATGTTCAAGGCATTTGTATACACTGACCACACTTTACAAGCCCCAAATTGGGTCAAGAGTACTTATTTGTATAGTGAGATAAAAATATTTGAAATTGAGACTGTCTCCAAAATTCTAAAGTATAAGCTTGATGCCAGGAGCTGACAAGAAAAATCAGAAACTTTCTCAAGAGTTTGCATACGAAGGAATTAAATAATTACAGAAATAGTTATCAAAGGCAGAATAATACAGGTGCCCAAGCAGGCACATACAAAGCTGTGTGACTGTCTTATATTCACAGTCCCAGGTCCATCACTTAACAATCGTGTTGCCCTGGGCAGGTCACAGGACCTCAGCAAGGCCTGGTCTCCACTAGAAAGTGGAGATAATAGTATCCAGTCAACAGATGTGTTGTAAGGATATAACACCAACCAAAATGTTTAAAATGCATGTGGATTCAAAGGAAGAAGTGACATTAGAGTGGGGAAAGATAGACAAGGAAAAGATACATTTTCTTAAGGTGGGGGATGTAGATGTCTGAGGAGTAAGTTTCCCAGAGATACAAGATGTGCTGGGGAGGAGCTGTGTCTACATAGAAAAGAGACAATAATGTTTCCAATGTCTCAACACCACTTAGCATATTCTGAGAGCACATACCTATCCATTTGAGGAGAGCAATTAGAAAGATACGAGCAGAGGGCCAAAGACAGCGTCTTGGGACATGCCAACATGTAAGAGGGGGAAGCATAGGCAGCAAAAACATAGAATGTGGTCTGAGAGTTTAGAGGAAAACCAGAAAATGGCATCAAAGAAGCCAAGAGAGGAAAGAGTGTCAATGGGAACAGTGGTACCCAATGCCTCAGCGGGAGTAAAGAAAAGAAAAAACAAGGGAAGCCAATGATTTTAGTGATGAAGTGGTCAATGGCGGTCTGTTGTGGTGATTCTATCACAAAATTACACTTGTGTTGCTCTGTCTGTGTCTCTCACAGAGTGGAGTTGGTTATGTTGTATTCAGAAAGGCTTGGCCCATTCAGGCCACAGTCAAGGCCCTACTGCAGCCCCTGAATAGTGTGGGCATTCAGGTGTGAGGAAAGTAGTTATTTGGTGAGGACACTGAAAGTCAGAAGGCAATCAGGAGAGAGAACTCTAGATTTCTCTGGTTCTCATGTTCGTGAGTCTAGAATTCAAGAGGAGTTTGAGGAGGGCTTGAAGAAGCTCCTACATAAAGGAAAGGCACTCTCAGCCACAGCAAACCAGCAGGGAGGAATCTTCAAGCTAAAAATCTGTGAGAAAACCCTGCTTTGTTGTGCAGATAATTTAGTTTCAGGGCATTTTGTAGTTTGTTTACCCCAAATCTTCAATCCTATCTTGTTTAAAGGTTTCTGACTGGTCTTAGTTGTGCTGTGGGAAATTTCAAACAGTATTGCCTGACCTCATCTGGACTGGGGTGTTGAAGAGGACATAGCATCCCTAAGACCTGTGGGGGGGTGGTGGCACCCTCATAGAGAACCCCACGTAGGAACCAGGGTTTAGGGGAGACCAGAGGAGAGATGAGGAAACAGCAGCAGTGATGAAGAGAGGGTAAGAGATGAGAGACTGGGGCAGCTTCATGGAGTTTTAATTGGCACTTAGGCACAGGCATTGAGTGAGGGGTGAAGAGGCATGCCAGGAGTGATTCAGTGATGGGGACTCATCACTGAGTAAGACACTTCTCAGGTTCTCAAGGAGCCTAAGAAAACAGCAGAATTGAGGGAGCATGTCTTAGATGCATGTTTGTAAGATGAGCAGAGGTTTCTGCAGACAAGAGAGTCTGAACATCAAGACAGAGAGAAGACTCTTGAGAAGCTGGGAGAAGTGGAGTCTGGTGCTCAGGTGGGTGGTCACCCCAACAGTGTTGGTGGGTATGTAAAAAGGTGCAGCTACTGTGGAAAACAGTACTGAGGTTCCTCAAAAAATTAAAAATAGAACTATCATGCAATCTAGCAATCCCACTTCTGGACATTTATCATAAGAACTGAAATCAGGATCTCAGATAAATATTTGCTCTCCCATATTCATTGTAGCATTATTCACAGTAGTCAAAAGTAGAAACCATGTAAATGTTCATCTGTGGGTGGAAAATGAACATGTGATGTGTGTGTACATGTATGTATGTATATATACATATACATACATATGGAATATTATTCAGCCATAAAAAGAAGGAAATCCTATAATATACAACTTGAGGACATTCTGCTAAGTGAAATAATCAAGTCACAGAAGGAAAATACTACATGATTCCTCTTATATTAATTATCTAAAACAGTCAAATTCATGAAAGCAAAGAATAAAATGGTGGTTGCTAGGGGAACTGGGGAATTACTAATCAATGGGTATAAAATTTCAGTTTGCAAAATGAAGTTTCAGAGATCTATTGCACAACAATATGCCTATAAATAATAATACTGTCATATTCTACACTTAAAAACCATAAGGGCAGATCACATCTTAATTTTTCTTACCACAATAAAATTTTGAAAGGAATAGAAAGGAGAAAGAAGTACCCACTTCAGGCCTGGAAAGAAGTATTCAAAGTCATGAAAGGCAAGGCCCTACATCCAAGATTGCTCTATCCAGCAAAGCTGTCATTTAGAATGGAAGGGCAGATAAAGCGCTTCCCAGATGAGGTCAAGTTAAAGAAGTTCATCATCACCAAGTCCTTATTATATGAAATGTTAAAGGGACTTATCTAAGAAAAAAAAGATGGTCAAAAATATGAACAGTAAAATGATAACAAACTTACAACTATCAACAACTGAACCTAAAAACAAAAACAAAAATGAACTAAGCAAACAAGTAGAACAGGAACAGAATCACAGAAATGGAAACCACATGGAGGATTATCAGTGGGAGGGAGAAAGGACAGAATGGGAGAAAAGGCACAGGGAATAAGAAGCATAGATGGTAGATACAAAATAGACAGGGGAAGGTTAAGAATAGTGTGGGAAATGGAGAACCCATGGACATAAACTAAGTGGTGGCGGGGGTGGTGGATGCTGGTGGGAGGTGAGGGTACAGGGCAGAGAGGAATAAAGGGGAGAGAAAAAATGGGACAACTGTCATAGCATAATCAATAAAATATACTTTAAAAAAAGAATACCCCTTCATAGGGAGAGAAACCTAAGTGTAAGTCTAAGCATAAAGAACTATTTCTTTCTGTCAAGCTTTGGAAAACTATTGAGTGCCTTGTTATACTGTTAATGAAATACCTGTGCTGATGAGTTAAAAGAAGGCATCACTGTCACCAACTGTAAGCTGATGGTTTTTTTCAGATGATTCCTAATCAACTGGTATCACTCGCATCAACAAACTCCTTCCCCAAACATCTGCATAACAAACTAAGAATGGTTTAGAGAAGTAGCCAGCCAGAATAAGGATGGGAGTTATCATCTGGAATACAGATATTTGGTGGATGAGTAGACATCAGAGTGTGGCAAACACCCTCTCACACAGACCTGCAAACTCCTGGAGGGAATTAAAAGAGTTCCTGACAGTTCTTAAAAGAATCAACCCAGAACTCCTGTAAGAAGCTTATCAACATTTTCTATGTCATAGAATTAGAGGTAATTGACAGTCATTTTATAATTCCTATGAGAATACCCTCCATGCTCTAAATTTGTTTGTAGACAGCTAGTAACAAGAAAGATGTGATAAAGTTGGAGGGAAACCTGAGGTCAAGATAAACAGCAAAGGTAAATGGAGATGCTAAAAATGCTTTGCGACTGAATATTCACAAATGGTTGGTGAGAGGACAGTTTGGACATCTGAAGGTTATGAAACCCAAGAAATGGAAGAAACTATTTTGGTTCAGAATACAACAATATCGCTACATGCAAAAAAGCTTCTGCTACTTGGTTCCTTTTTGCCTTCCTGGTTTATTTCCTGGTGCTCCCTTATGGATGCCGCTCCTAGGGAAAGACTCTGCTTTCACTAGAACATAAGCTCCCTGGGGAGAGACGTGAGTCTGTGTTGTTCACCAATGTGTCCCTAGTACTGAGGACAGTGTCTGGCATACAGGCTCTTGGTATATTTTTATTGAATGACTCTAACCTTTCCTATAAAAGCCCTACTTGTTTTGAGATCAAATTTAACTCAATCCCACTTCTTTTACAAGATTGTAATCCCTCCATCCAATAACATGTTCTTTATAGCTCTACTGTAGTTCGTATCGTGTTATTTGTTTGTTTGTTTGTTTTAGTACGTACATTTCTTGCCACTGGAACATTAGTTACTGCTAGTTTTTGTCAAATGTAATCCAAAGATTTCCTGCAATTCTACCCATGGTGCTAGGCTCCACCCCAGACCTACAAAATCAGAATCTCTGGACTTGGAGCGCAGGAATCAGCACATTTCACCAGGTTCTGGATGATTCAGGTGAACTGTGAGGTTTAAAAAGCAGCCAAGGAGGCCTCGCTCATCTTTATATTTTCCACTGTGCTGGCACAATGCTTTTGGGTCCTCAACCCATGTGTATCATGTAGAGTGGAATGGAGTGGGATGGAATGGAATGGAATGGAATAAAAGGTGGCCATAGTGATGATACAACTAATTTGCTTTTTACTTTTGAAATGCAACTACCTTCACAGAGAAAACAACACATGGAACTAAAATTAACTGCATTTTTCAACTAACTACCTAGATCAAAAAAGAACACTAATTAAAAACAAAAATCCTGATTTTTATGTAAATTACATTAATGTAAACACAGAAAAAATGCACAAAACCTCAGTGTACATCTTAATGAACATTCTCAAAATGAACGCAGACATGTAACCAGTACCTAGATCAAGAAAAAGAATATGACTAGTACCCCAAAACTCCTTCCTGCCCCTTTGCTATCACCACCTTCCTTTGAAGGTAGCCACTAGCCTGATTTGTTTTCCTTTTTCCCATCAATCTCTCTATCTATCTATCCATCTGCATGTTGTAGTTCATTCCTTCTCACTGCTGTATGGTATTCCACTGCATGGATATAGTATGGTTTGCTTATCCACTCTATACATAGATGGACATTTGAGTTATTTTCAGTTTGAGGTTACTATAAATAGTGTTGCTATGAATGTTCTTATACATGTCTCTTGGTGAACACATGCAGGCATTTCTGTTGAGTATATACCTAAGAATAAAATGCCTGAGTCATAGAATAGGTATTGGGTTGGCCGAAAAGTTTGTTTAGTATTTTCCATAAAAGACGCATTTTTCATTTTCACCAATAATTTTGTTGATTTGGATATTTTGAGTATGTCAGCTATCTCCTGAGTGGTATAACATTGATCGTTCTTAATTAATGTCTTGATTTGATCACTATCAACTTCAACTGGTCTTCCTGACCATGGAGCATTGTCCAGAAAGAAATCTCCAGCATGAAACTGCAAACCACTTTTGACACATTTGATCAGTCATGGCACCTTCTCCATACAGTACAGAAGTCTTTTCTTGCATTTCAGGTGTGTTTTTACCTTTCTTGAAATAATAAAGCATAACATGCTGAAAATGTTGCATATTTTCTTCTATCTTCAATATTAAAATGGCTACACAAAAACTTACCAATTTGGTAAGACTTTTTTAAATGCATGCTGATATGACAGCTGTCACAATACACTCTAACAAAATTGTTTAGAATGAAATTAAAGATAACTAAATGCTACTAGAGCCATCTTACAGAAAAAAATGATTTTTTTTTGCCAATCCAATACATGTCTGTCCAGCTTGAGTAAATGCTGGCTCAATTTTTCATATCTTTCTGCATTCATGCCATCATAGTGTCCTCTTATACTGATTCTGGGCTTGGTCATGTGACTTGGCTTTGCCAATGGGACAGTAGAAAACTTGATATAAGTGAAACTCATAGAAATACTAGCCAGTTCTGGCCAAGATGGAGGCATAGGTGGAAACCCTTCACTTCCTCACACAACCAAAAGGAGGAAAACAACCAATCTAAAAATCAATAAACAACCAGAAGCACCAGAAAATCAAACTGCATGGAACTTAGGCAACCAAGGAATTAAAGAAAAAAAATCAAAACAACCAGACCAGTAAGGTAGTGGACTGCGTAGGCCGACTCGCTCAGAAACACTGAGGCAAGTCTGCAGACCGTGGGGGCAGGGCTGGCTGCGGTGTGGAAATGGGCTTCGCTGGCTACATAAGCTCAGCAGGCTACAGCGGGCCAGGCTGACTTAAGGGGAAACAGACTCAGAGTTGCTACTATGGTTGCTACACTGGGAGAAACTCCCAGTCTCACACAAGGGTCGGGTGCGCTAGGGACAAGCAGGGGAGCTGCATTGTTCCTTCTCTGGCCCCTCCACTACAGGAAGTGCTACAGCGTAACAAAGAGGGCTGCCCTGCCTGGGTGAATACCTAAAGGCCCTGCCTACAACTTATCAGCTGCACCAAGACAAAGAAATATGGCCCAAATGAAAGAACAGTGCATAACCTCAGAAAGCGAACTAAATGATGAGAACATAGCTGACCTGTCTGATAGAGAATTTACAGCCCTGGTAATCAAAATGCTCACAGATCTGATTGAACTCGGACAAAAAATGAAAAAACAAATGAAAGATACCCAAAATGAAATAGAGCCAAATATTCAGGGAACCTACAGTGACAGAAAGAAAACCAGGACTCAAAGCAATGATTTGGAACAAAAGGGAAAAATAAACATCCAACTGGAACAGAATGAAGAAACAGGAATTCAAAAAAGTGAAGAGACTCTTACAAACCTCTGGGACAACCTGAAATGCTCCAATATCCAAATTATAGGGGTGTAAGGAGAAGAATAAGAGCAAGAAATTGAAAACTTATTTGAACAAATAATGAAGGAAAACTTCCCCAATCTGGCAAAGGAAATAGACTTCTAGGAAGTCCAGGAAGTCCAGAGAGTCCCAAAGAAGTGGAACCCAAAAATGAACAAACCGAGACACATCATCATTAAGTTACCCAAGATTAAAAATAAAGAGAAAATCCTAAAAGAAGCAAGGGGAAAGGAGACAGTTACCTACAAAGGAGTACCCATAAGGCTATAAGCTGATTTTTGAAAAGAGACCTTGCAGGTAAGAAGGGGCTGGAAAGAAGTATTTGAAGATGGCAAGGACCTACATCCAACATTACTCTACCCAGCAAAGCTTTCATTTAGAATGGAAGGGCAGATAAAGTGCTTCCCAGATAAGGTCAAGTTGAAGGAGTTCATCGTCACCAAGCCCTTATTATATGAAATGTTAAAGGGACTTATCTAAGAAAAAGAAGATAAAAAATATGAAGAATAAAATGACAACAAACTCACAACTATCAACAAATGAACCTAAAAGAAAAGAAAAACAATGAAAACAAAAACTAAACAAACAAGTAGAACAGGAACAGAATCAGAGAAATGGACATCACATGGAGGGATTTCAGTGGGGAGTGGGAAGGGAGGAATGGGGGGGAAAGGTACAGGGAAGAAGCAGCATAATTAGTAGGCATAAAATAGATGGGGAGAGATTAACAAAGGTATAAGAAACAGAGGACTCAAAGACTTATATATACAACCCATGGACATGAACTAAGGCAGGGGGGATGCTGGAGGGTTGGAGGAGCAGGGTGGAGGGTGGATAAAGGGAGAAAAATTGGGAAAACTGTGATAGCATAATCAATAAAAAATACTAAAAAAAAAAAAGGAAAAAGAAACACTTGCCTGTTTTTGCCTTCTCTCTTGCTCCTCTGTGTTCACATGTCCAGGCTAGCTGACAGAAGGATGTGAGACATAAGGAGAACAGAGCTATCCTCATTGAGGCCACCCTACCAGCCAGCCTTCAGCCATCCTGCCAGCTGACCACAGGTACCTGAATACATGAACAAACCCTGGTGAAATGCACTGAGCCTAACCCAGATCAGCAGAGACGCCCACCCAACCCATACACTTGTATAAAACAATAAATGGTTTTGTTTTAAGCCTTAGTATAGTTTGTTACACACAAATAGGTAACTGCCATACTGTCGACAGATTTGCAAAGGGTTGTGCCAACTAACACTTCACTAATAATGTCTAAAGTTCCACATCTTCATCAATACTTCGTATGAATTAAACTATATGAAATTATTGATATTTGGCTATTTCTGATCTGCAAAAATTACAATTTGATATGGTCTAATTTAACATTTTACTTTTTTCATTTTAATCATTGTTGGAAGTATGTAATAGTATCAAATTGTGGATTTAATTTGCATTTTCCTAATAACCAAGGATGTTGAGCATCCTTTCTATGTTAATTAGCCAGTGAGTATTAATATATCCTCTTTTGTGAAGTACTTGTTTAAGGTTTTGTTCATTTTTCTATTGGATTAACTGCTTTTGGGCCATTATTTGCAGGAATGAACGCACACATACTGGACATGAGCCCTTTTTTTGGATGCGTTTTGCAGATATCTTTTACTCTGTGATTTTCCTTTTCACTTTCTTAATAATACCCCTTCACAAACAGAAATTCTTAATATTAATGTAATTCAATTTACTCATTTTTAACATTCATGGTTATCAACTCCTCCTCCTTACCTACCCCAGGCCATGAAGGTATTCTCCTGCAAGTTTTCTACTAAAGGCTTTGTTGTTTTGCCTTTCATATTTAGATCAATAATCCACCCTGAATTTTTAAGGTATATATGAGGGAGAGGTCAAGATTCACCTTTGTCCCAAGTGGGTATGCACTAATCTGAACAAGTTTTGAAAAGGCAGTGAGTTGTATTTGATGGCTTTCATGGAGAGGCAGCAAGTGGCATAGGAAGAGCTCGCAGTTGGAGCTAGTGTTAAGTCTGCCACCAGACCACTGGCTCTGTGACCTTGAACAGGTCCCAGGAGCTATCTCCGTTTGTCCATATGTAAAATGAGGAGTTTAGAATAGCTAATCTCCTTCATACCTTCCAGAAGCATAGGTTCAGGCAGAAATGACATAACTTTCCAACTGTGTATGGCATTATTAGTTCTGGAACCTCAGGGAACTTATTTAACATATCCGAGTCTCAATTTCCCTACCTACAACCTGGGAACAATTATATCCACATGTAGGGATGCTGTGAGAATAAGAAAACATGTATGTGAAGTTCTATACTTGGTAGATTATACAGGGTGGGACAAAAGTAGGTTTACAGTTACATGTAAAACAATTTACTCTTGTATCCTTATTTATTAATTATTGTATTATTTTCCCTATGAACAACTGCCAACCTACTTTTGCCCCTGCCTGTATTGCTCAACAAAAGGTACAACCCACAGTTGTTGTTAATAGTTATGCTGAAGATATAAAACTTGCTTTTATTTAATTCCAGTAAAAATACAGTTAACACCACTAAACTTACCTAGTAATAGAAGTTTGCAGACAAGTTTGCTTGGCAATACAGTTAATTAGCCTTGTGATGAGAATTTAAATTTCCCTCATTCTCTTCATTCCCAGGAGATATTATTTAGGTTTTATTTTTTAAGCTAGAAAGAAAAATTCGCACAGATATAAAAATCAGCTTTCTTGAAATTGTTTTCATTATGCTTGAACTCAAAAGTTTATCCTAAACATTTGTAGACCCCAGGACAGGACAGAAAGCAGTAACAATACCTTTCCTTGATTAATTAAAAAGTCTTGAGTCATCGCATTTCTATGAAGAGACCCAGGAACTTTCTGATTGCCTGCCCTCCCCGTACATCTGACATATGGTCCCTGCGTCACTCTCATCTCACTCTGCTTTGCTTCCTGGTAGTCACCACCGTCTGACCTAATCCCTCGCCTTTTTATCACTCATCTGTCTCCCTCATCTGAATGTGAACTTCGTAGGAGCAAGAATTTTGTTTAATTTTTCACCAATTTTTAGCACGTAGAAGAATGTCAGGCACATAGCAGACATTGTTACTATTGTAGAGTAAACGAATGAAGGCAAAAAAAGAATCACATAAAATACATATCTAAAGTAGTAATGATATTCCATTAGGTTCATGCTATATTTAATGTCACATAGAAATCAAATGTATTCTGACTGCAATATCCCTGTCAACCCCAAACTCCAATTATTGTCGATGGTCAGTAATAACATTACCACAAATATATTAGCCCTGTTAATAATCAACACATTTTTCTTAAGTGCACCTTTGGGAACTAAGAGAAGGAAATTGATATTTCCCACACACATGTGCTGTAATTGTTTTTTGTGTTTTTAAGAGAAAACATTCGATAAATATGGTTACTAAAATTATTCAAAAATGTTTTTCACTTTTTAAAATTAAACCCAACTGGGAATCATGTTTTTACTATAAGCAAATATTAAATTATACATGTTGACACTTAGAAAATTGTTCAGTTTTTCCTTTACCAAAATGAATTGTTAATTAAGAGAGACAAAAACCAGGAAATATTGAAGTTAGTCATTTAATTTCCTTACTTATTCAGAGCTGCCTGGAGTCATTTCCTGCAGGAATTTCATGTCTTCCCATTGAAGTGTTTCAGCAGCTGGTAAGGAAATCATTAAGTCAGGCAGTGGGTGATACTCCAGGCTCCAATTACGAATCAGGTTTTTTTAAATATTCATGATAGAGTCAAATCAGCATTAGAAATAAACCTAAATACCTTCTAGAATGCTGTTTCTGCATTGCTCTGAAGAAGCACTTTGGTTTGGTGGGAGGAACCATAGACAAGGAAACCTGACCTCTGGATTTGGCTCCACCACTAATTAGTTGTGTGACCTCAGATTTCACCTCCTGTGCGTTAGCAGCCTTGTCTACATGAGGGCAATAACAGGCAGACTTAACCCAACCAAGGTGTTTTTAAGATGAAAGGAATAGTAGCCAAATTCTGAATGTAGCTGTTTTTGTTGGTGTGCATGACTTTTATATATACTGATAAGCTTGTGATACTCTTAAGAATGGAGACCTTGTCTTATAGTTCATTGGGTCCAACCTTGGCCAGACTGGTAAATCAGAGAAATCAACCTATTTTGCAGTGTTAGGAGGAAATTGATCACAGTTCCCTACAGGTCTAAAACATACAAGCATTTTTCTCCCTAAGTTACCTATTTACTTGCGGAAGAGAATCACACTATTATTTTTATTTAAGGAATAGCCAGAGATTTGACCAAACATGTACTATGTCACTGAATTTGGGGTGGGGTGAGTGCAAGGGGAACTAAAGATGCATTTTTCCGTGTCTGAACATTTTCCTGACTGGACCAGTCAATCAAACAATAAGCCATATATTAAGAGTTTACTTTGTTTAATTTGGCAATCAGAAGGAATAAAGCAGTCTGCATATTTCCTAAATTGGGTGAGGACATAATAAATTTTGGAGAACTTGAATAAGATGAAAGAAAAGTTCAAACACCAATTTCAGAACTTTGTTTCTTCAGGTTAAACTGGATTCATGGATTCTCTCTGCCTCTAAGTACAGGTGTACTGATAGCTAGCCAAAATATGAGAGAACTTAGCTTTATGTCCATAATCAATTAAGTGCCTTACTGGTGAAAATGCATAATTCAATTGTACTTCTCAATAAATGTAATGTATTTGAAAGAGTTAAACAATATGTGCTCTGTATTCTTCTATTATAGTACCCAAGCAATGCCTTCATTCAGAACTTTATTGGCTGTCCCAATCATTAGCTCCCAGGCAAGCTACAAGGACAGCAGAGAGCAAAGGTGGGCACCATCACTTAGGGCCACCTCATATTGATGAGAATCACCTCAGTGATTCTCTCTCTGTCTCACTGCACTTTCTGGGATCACCTTCTCAGTAGACACCCTGAACACAAACCCTTGTCTCAGGCTCCGCTTTGAAGAACTCACTCAAATTGTGCACCTAACAAATATCTCTTTGATCCCTAGAGTCATCCAAGGGAAAGTAATAATGATAAAAATTGTTAAAATTCTAATAGACATCATTATTGGGTGCTTACTATTGTACTGAAAGCTCTGCTTCCAGTGTCTTAATTCTCACAATAAGCATATGAATTATATATTATTCATAGTATTTTTAAATATATTTTATTGATTATGCTATTACAGTTGTCCCATTTCCCCCCTTCATTCCCCTCCACCCTGCAAACCCCCTCCCACCCACATTCCCCACTTTAGTTCATGTCCACTTTTATTCTTGCCCTTCCCCTATCTATTTTCTACCTACCGTCTATGCTACTTATTCTCTGTACCTTTCCCCCTCTCTTCACTTCCCACTCCCCTGTTGCTAACCCTCCATGTGATCTCCATTTCTGTGTTTCCGTTCCTGTTCAACTTGTTTGCTTAGTTTGCTTTTGTTTTAGGTGTGGTTGTTAATATCTGTGAGTTTGCTGTCTTTTCACTGTCATATTTTTTATCTTCTTTTTCTTAGGTAAGTCCCTTTAACATTTCATATAATAAGGGCTTGGTGATGATGAACTCCTTTAACTTGACCTTATCTGAGAAGCACTTTATCTTCCCTTCCATTCTAAATGACAACTTTGCTGGATAGAGCAACATTGGATGTAGGTCCTTGCCTTTCAAGACTTGGAATACTTCTTTCCAGCCCCTTCTTGCCTGGAAGGTCTCTTGAGAAATCAGCTGACAGTCTGATGGGAACTCCTTTGTAGGTGACTATCCCCTTATCCCTTGCTGCTTCTAGAATTCTACCCTTCATTTTAATCCTGGCTAATGTAATTATGATGTGCCTTGGTGTGTTTTTCCTTGAGTCCACCTTCTTTGGGACTCTCTGAGCTTCCTGGACTTCCTGGTAGTCTATTTCCTTTGCTAGATTGGGGAAGTTCTCCTTTATTACTTGTTCAAATAAGTTTTCCACTTGTTGCTCTTTCTCTTCCCCTTCTGGTGCCCCTATAATTCAAATGTCGGGACGTTTAAAGATGTCCTGGAGGTTCCTAAGTCTCTCATTTTTTCAAATTCTTGTTTCTTCCTTGTTTTCTGTTTGGTTGTTTCTTTCTTCCTTCTGGTCCACTCCATTGATTTGAATCCCAGGTTTCCTCCCATCACTGTTGGTTCTCTGTGCATTTTCCTCATTCATTTCACTTATTGTAGCCTTCATTTGTTCATCTAATTTGTGAGCAAAATCAACCAATTCTGTGAGCATGCTGATCACCTGGGCTTTGAAATGTGCATCTCTCAGATGCATATTTAGCTATCTCTTGGTTACTTAGATGAATTGGCTCTGGGGCTTTGATTTGTTCTCCCATTTGAGCCATTTTTGGGTGGTTTTGGTTTTTTGGTTTTTGGGTTTTTTTGTTTGTTTTTTATTGGGGGGGGTCTGGTCATGGCTGTTATGTAGTGAGGGGCAGAGCCTTAGGTGTTCACCAGGGTGGGGCAGCCCAGTCACTGGGTTGTGGCGTTATAAGTGGGGACGGGGTCCAAGAGGGAACAACTGCATTTGCTCCGCTCTCTTTGGTATTTCAGTCCCTTCCACTGCTTTCCACAGGCAAATTGGGCCCTTCTGGTACTGATTTCCACATGGATTTGATGCGGACACTGGCAAGGAGTGTCCGAGTCATTATGGATGAATTAAAACATACACACAGACTACCGAGTCTGGTGGAGGAATAAGGACGACAGCATGGCTTTTCTCTCAAGAGGAGCAAAAGCCGCAGCCTCTGCCATGACAGACCTTTATTCTATATCTCCTCACATTCCCAGATGGTTCTTCTTCGCCATCCCCAGCTTACAACAAAGGAGCCAATGCCCCTCATTACATCACAGAAGAAGGATATTAGCAAATGAAATGGCAGCCCATTACACTGGTCCCTGCAAGGCTCAGCATGGATTTTAGGAAGTTACAGTAAGCATTTGCAGGGTGAGGGAGTTTTAGCAAAGAGCAAGCCTCAGAAGAGCCTAGGTATATTGCAAATCTGATTACCCATGAGAGAACCTATCTGTGGGCATGGGTCCTGTGCATCTCCGAGTGGGAGCTGGGCCCATGCCACGCAGAAGGGTCTGCCATATGGGTGGGCTTGTGTAAGTTCTAGGACCCTGTGGGTCTCTCCAACGAACTCTCCTGTGAGGCTGGGAGTCTCTCTGAGCATCTCAACCCCCACAAGTGTTTTTAATCAATGTTTTTAGGTTTTATTTCCTGGCGCTGGGGCCCTGGGTTGTGAGGTCTGTCTTGCTCCCCATTTTCACCTGGATTGTTTGGGTGCAAATGTGGGACCACCTGGTCAGCCAGCCGCCTTGTGCGGCCTCACTGGGTCTGCCCGTTTCCACCCCGAGCCGAGGGTCTGCTGGCCACCACCTGCGTGCCTGGGGCTCCTGCATGCCCAAGTCCGCCAACCTCCAATTTTTCCTGCCATGACTCCACCCCTCTTACCAGTCTGGATGAATGGTTGTCACACTTCTGTACAGTTCAATTTTCTGTCAGTTCTGTTGTTTTCTTGTTTCTAAATCTTTATTTTCCTTAATTTTGGTTGTGCGAGGAGACACAGTGTGTCCACCTAAGCCTCCATCTTGGCCGGAAGTTTTATTATTCATAGTATCTTAAAGATAATAAAACTAAAGCTTCAGCAGGTTAGATCTGTTGCTAAAGGTTTCTAGTAAATGACAGGTGTGGCTGGGATTTAAACCCAAATCCTATGTGTTTTTTTTTTCTATAAGCCCATGCAAAAGTGTGAATTAGTCATTCATATCTTTTTTTTATTATAACTTTAAAAAAACTACCAACCCACAAGAAGCATCTCTGTAACAAGCATAGCTGTAATAAGAGAAAGGTTCCAGAACCCTGTGTGACTGCTCCCACCCTCCAGGTAAGCCATTCTCAGCGTGTTGCTTTTTAATCTCACAGAAAAGAGGACAGCAGTTATGCAATTATTTTTAAAAATCAAAATTAAGCTGGTACAATTTCATTTTTAGCCAAGTCAACTCAATTCTTTACCTGAGATCATAAAGATTAGGCATTAAAGAATTTGTTTTCATAAGTGTGCAAGCACTCAAACAAGTGGTGGTCTGGAATCCAGGCCCCCTCACCTCTGGCTCAGCTCTCCAGCTCCTCAACCCTCCAGCGGCTCCTCTGATGGACACACCAGCAGACACAGAGCTGAGATGGAGGCATTCATGTATACACACTCCAGCCCCCAGGCCAGCCCTCCTCATTTGGAGCAGGCTGATGTAACCTTCCCTGTTCCCTGTCTGCCTTAGCGTCCTTATCCATGAAAAGGGGTTTAATCTTGCTAAAATGTTCTACAGACCCCAAGACTTCCCTCATCTCCCTATTTCACAAATAAGACAAGAACACATTTTTTTTAAGCGATACACAAAAATACAGAATAAAGTGTGGCCAGGCCCCCAGCATCTGTGCCCCTCCCTTTCATGGAGGTTTCCACTGTTCCTAGTCTAATGTGAATCATTCCAGTCCTTTCCCCATACAAGAAAGCTTTGTGTCTTATTGACATGATATCATGGAGCCCTCAGGATTTACCAGGTCCCAGAGTGTGGAATTATCTTCTATGTGTTTGGGGAAAATGGAGCCTATGGCAAAAGAGAAAGTGAGTTACTAATTGGATTTATGGCCATTACTCCCAGAGCAGCCCTCTGCCCTTGGTAATCTCGATAGCAGTTCAGATAGAATCTCTCTCTGCAAAAGATCCAGAGGACTCTGTTAGGAGAAAGCTGGCACATCTCCTGCTCACCCAATAAAAAGTCAGATTGTTATTAAACTGTCCCTGAAGCTACTGTGATTTACATTCATTTTAATGGTTCTCTTTGTAGAGCAGCCCCTTTAATGGGGGATGCCCTCCAGTTCCTATTGGTTGCATTTAAAATAAATATTACACCATTCCCAGCTGTCTAACTCTCCTTTCATGCTTTGACCTTCCACAGAAAGTACAGAGACTTGATATTTCCTCCTGAGGAACTTGTGCCTGTTCAAGGATGCCCAACACCACATTATTCGTGCAGCAGAGGCCAAGGTGAGTCAGGTCCCTGTCACTAGGGGAATGTAGACATAGACTCTGGAATACATGTAGCACTCAGAAGCAATGAACTATTATAGATGGGTATAAAGCAATATGTGGAGAACTTAAAAATCATTGAGCAAAAAGAAGGAAATAGGGTGAAATGTACAGCAAAATGCTATATATACAATTTAATACACAGCCCTATATAAAATAATGATATTTTAAAAGTATATATGTATATAATATACATAAATAAAAGCACAAAGTCACCTGTCTTTTCCTTTCCTTTGAATTAAATTTCACCACCAAGAAGTATTTATAGACCGCATTGTAGTTAGGTGACACAATCCAAGTTCTGCTCTGTGACCATTCATAAGTTACTGCACCTCTCTGAGCCTCCGTTTCTTTCACAGTAAAAATAACAGAAAGAAAAGGGAAAAGGAGTGATAGCACTACCTAGTTACAATGTTTAACTTTCAGTTTGTGAGACTGAACAAGGTAGTACCTGAGAACTGGCACACTGTGGGCACTGGCAAGTGACGTCATTTTCAGCAGTCAGTCTCAAGCAGGTTAATCATGAAGAGCTCTTAGATTTTAATTCCTAATTTACTTACAGGGCAACAAGAGTCAAACACCTGCATCAGCCATATCACGCACAACTATTATCTGTTCCTGTGTGAGAGAGCGGGAGATCCGGCTACAGCATGTCACCCCACCGATTACTAGAATTAACTTAGCCTAACTGGCACACGGACCCTCTCCTTCCCCGCAAAGCTGTGGGCTTGCTCAAAGATGACCTGCCCAATCCGCGGAAGGGCCGGTGTTCAGACTCTGAGGTGCACTCTTCCAGGATTTGAGGTCCAAAGTCAATATCTAAAAAGAAGTTAGTACCACCCCCCAACATGGCTAACTCCTGGCCCCCAAGCTCTCTGTACCTCCCCCAATCCAAAAGCAGCCCTTAAAGTCTATTTCATGTGCTAGAGAAAAAAGCAGTGTACCTGTGCCTCTCATTCTTCAACAGAATAAGCAGATAGAAAGGACCTGACAGAATATCCCTCCCCAAGGCTGAGCAATCCGAGGCTTCCATGGCAAACACCAACACCCAGGAAAAGCAGCAAGGCAGGAAACTTGACTGGGCGAAAAGGTGGTCCAGTCTCGTGGTCACTCAGGGCAGATGATGATCTCGTTGCGTCTGGGCCCGGCCTCTTCATTTAAAGAGGGTCGGGAAGTGCTTAGAAGTGCTTCAGGGAGTGAGCACCTAAAGGAAGGATGGGAAGTAGCACACCAAAGTTATGAGGGAGGTTCCGCCCCCAGATCTCCCAGAGGGCTGGTGGCTGTGTCTGGACAAAGCTGTCTGCAGCTTCAGGGTTGACTCTGGGCTGGCTGGTGGGCTTTAGAAATTCTAAGTTCAGCTTTAGGCCAAACGAAATTGCTCTGGAGAAACTGAGAAGACAGTAGAGCGAGAACTCAATCACACTGTATTGGTTTCTTTCTTCCTTTAAAAGCATGGCAATCCCAGCTATGACTGGTGCGGCCCAGTGGATTGGGTGTCTTTCTGCAAACCAAAAGGTCGCCAATTTGACTCCTGGTTAGAGCACATGCCTGGGTTTCGAACCAGGTTCCCACCTGGAGGCCTGTGAGAAGTAGCCCATTGATGTTTCTCTCCCTTCCTCCCTCCCTCCCTTCCCCTCTCTCTAAAAATAAATAAAATCTTAAGAAAAAATAAAAGTATGTCAATCCCAAAGTCTCAGATGAATGGTTCATATCCATATGTGGTTTAACTTATTATCTATCAGTATATCCCTGCAGGGGGCTTTCCATGATCAGTCTTGTTACAGAAAACACCCTACCCCTGCCTTGTGGGTCTCCTCTGGGTTCTTTTTGCCCACTGCCATATTAAGAACTGTGGCTCTCCACAGTTTAGAGTTTGCTAAAAAGGAAAAGAATTACTTATTCAAAAGTTATACAGGTTTAGAGTAATGGCAGAACATTGCTGTTAAGTTCCAAAGTCTCTTTAAAACACCCACAAACACACACACACAGTCCTACCTCCCCTTGTAAACCAGGCCAGTCAGGGGTACCATGTCTCAGGAAAAGAAAATAGAGGTTGGTAGCTTGGCTAGGCTCCTGTTCTTAATCCAAACCCATGTCCTCCTGGTGGGCCAGGGAATCCTTCTGCATTCTTTCAAACTGTGTGGCCAAGAGAGAGAGCTCCTCACAGCTGCTACATCTTACTTTCCTGCTTTCTAAGCCATGTGGTCAAGAGAGTCACCTCTCTCCTCCCAAACCACACAGCAAAACCCCAGTATGGTTGCCTCACCTGGGTTTAAATCTTAGTGAGGATCTTCTTCCATAACCCCTTTTCTGACTCCTCCCACACCAGTCGTCTGCCAGTAGTCTGTTTTTTTTCCTGCCTTTCATGGTTGCCATTGTTAGTCAGGGCAAGCGTGGCCCTGTGACCTAGGAGCCCCCACCAAGCTGCTGTCCCTGGTGCAGGAAGTCCCACTGGCTACATCACATCAGGTGTTAGAGTTACCCAATCTCCCTGGCTCTTCGCAGGCACAGGTTTGGGTTTTTTAAACTATATTTTATTGATTATGCTATTACAGTTGTTCCATTTCTCCCCCATCGTTCCCCTCCACCCTACACACCCCCTCCCACCCACATTCCCCCCTTTAGTTCATGTCCATGTGTCATAAGTTCTTTAGCTTCTACTTTTCCCACACTATTTTTGCCCTCCCCCTATTTTCTACCCACTGTCTATGCTACTTATTCTCTGTACCTTTTCTCCCTCTCTCCTCCTTCCACTCCCCTGTTGCTAACCCTCCATGTGATCTCCATTTCTGTGTTTCTGCTCCTGTTCTACTTGTTTGCTTTTGTTTTAGGTGTGGCTGTTAATATCTGTGAGTTTGCTGTCTTGTTACTGTCCTATTTTTGACTTTCTTATAATAAAGTCTTGGTGACGATGAACTCCTTTAACTTGACTTCATCTGAGAAGCACTTTATCTTCCCTTCCATTCTAAATGACAGTTTCACTGGATAGAGCAATCTTGGATGTAGGTCCTTGCCTTTCATGACTTGGAATACTTCTGTCCAGCCCCTTCTTGCCTGGAAGGTCTCTTTTGAGAAATCAGCTGACAGTCTGATGGGAACTCCTTTATAGGTGACTGTGCCCTTATCCCTTGCTGCTTCTAGAATTCTCTCCTTCATTTTAATCTTGGCTAATGTAATGATGATGTGCCTTGGTGTGTTCCTCCTTGGGTCCACCTTCTTTGGGACTCTCTGAGCTTCCTAGACTTCCTGGAAGTCTATTTCCTTTGTCAGATTGGGGAAGTTCTCCTTTATTATTTGTTCAAATAAGCTTTCCACTTGTTGCTCTTCCTCTTCCCCTTCTGGTACCCCTATAATTCGGATGTTGGGACGTTTAAAGATGTCCTGGAGGTTCCTAAGCCTAAAATGCAGGCACAGGTTTTAATGTTATTACAACACTTGCCAAGTTCTTCAGATATGTAAAGTAGTTTTCAATGGCCCTACTCCACTCCCCTCATTCCCCAAGTGATAGCTGTGGGGATTGCCTCCATTTGGGGAACCTTCAGCTCAACACCCTGTTACAGTGTGACCAGTTCATCCTGTGGTTCAAGAAAAAACCTTTAGTTCTTCATTTTACGCATGTAGGGTACCCAGAAACTGTAAGAGGAAAGATTCCAATAACATTTTAAAGTAAACCCTAGGGAGATCAACTTGAAAAGAATAATGGATTATTTCTGGCCTCCTGTCCCATGTCATTGGCTTGTGCTTACTTCCTGATCTCCACCAGAGCCTGCAAACTTCAAAGTCATAATGAAGATCCCATTTCTTTACTGTTTACAAAATTAAGGTCAGGTGCACTGGCCTAAATAAGGTCACTTCAGGGTGCCAATCTCCACCTGGGCATTGAAGCTGAAGCAGTTTGGAACCACCATTTTTTTCCTTTTAATTCATCATGTCTTCATAGTAGCCATGGTAGTCTTCTTTTGAAAATATTAGCAAACAGGAAGTATTCAGAAGAGAGATGTCCAAGTTCATCATCCAGTGCCTTTGCAGACCAGAAACCTGACTGCAAAGTGGGAAAAATTACCACAACAGAAGGCTTCAAACCCTAGTTCTCAAGCTGACTCATGGCATTATGAGTAAGGAGCTGAAGTCCTGTAAGAACCCTAAGGACCTGGACTGCAATGAGAATATGGAGCACAAAACCAAAGACACATTAAGAAGTACATGCAGAAGTTTGGGACTGTTCACAAACCCAAAAGGGACACCGAATTAGAGTGACTTATGGGGCCAGGGCAGGAGGACAGGCTCTGGGGAGAAGAAATCCTGTGGGCCCTCTCTGGCCTGCCCTTCTGTTGGAGCTGTGCTACTGGTGACGCATTGCCCAGGCGAATTCAAACCTGAAGATTCAGCTGAGAGCCCCAAATGAGCTCAGTCTACAACAAGCAATCCCCAGTTGGGAGCTGTTGGGAGTGCAATTAGAGGCCATCAGGGAAGACCCTTCCTTCCTAAGAAAGACCCCAACCAGGCCTGGCCCCAATCTTAAGCCTGGGTCTTCTGGGCACTGCTGTAGGCGCACAGACCCATGTGCATCCCCATCCTTCACCCCTCACCCTCAAGGTCTGCATTATACTTTAATGTATATATGAATGTATTGAAAATAATTCAGTTTTTCCTGGAAAAAAAGAAAATGTTAACAGACCACAAAAGGCCTTGTTTTTTATGCCTTGCCATTGAGAGACAGAAGCTGAATAGAGGGTGTGGAAATGAAAAAATTCAACATGTGCTGAGTGCCCACTATGTGCCAGGTAGAGGAGGAAAGTCATCTTTTCGATCAGGAAAAGAAGCTAGGCTGTGGGATGCTCATGATGAAACTGAATTGGATCAGCTTTACCTGCTAATCTGCTCACCTACCTTCCAGGCTACCAGGAGAATTCAGAATCAGGGGAAGGAGAGGGATAGGGTCAAGGAATAGCCCACCCTTGGTCAAAACCCATATCATTTCATGCCTATTATAAAATTCTAACATGCTAGAATGTCAAGAGGAAAGAAATGGGAGAAGGAAACCAGTGAAGAATCCATTAGCAAAGGTCTGTGAAAGTTTGTGAGGCTGTGGGGTTGTGTAAACATAAAGCCTTGTTAAGCAACACAGAGAAGCAACTAGGTAGATCCAGCAAGCCTCAGCTATCTCAGGACCTTCCCTCTGGCAGAGGGAAGAAACATATAGCCATGGAATTGCAGAACAGAAGAGTTCTGTGTACCATTAAGTAATTTGCCAAACAGTTTTGAGTGTTTACTATTTCTTGATCACTGTGAAAAGGTACAAAAGATATCTAAGAAATAACCCCTGTCTGAAGTGAGTTCATACTCCAGTGGGGAAGCCAACATTTAAATAAAATGTAAATATTGCAATAATAGAGGTGTGCATATTTAGGGTATATTGGGAAGCAGTAAAGAGAGGGAATCTTTCAAGTAGACTGTTTGGGAGGTTTTCTAAATCCAGCTCCAATTTCTTTAGAATTTGGAAAGCTTACATCCTGCTTCTGGCATCATATTATCTGTCAAGTTAAATTTTGATTTTGTTGGGAGTTTGAAGATCTCTCTACATATTCATGGATATCTGGAAAATAAAGGATTCTATAGATCTTTAGAGAGAATAAGCATTTGATAAAGCCAATTGATGTTGAAAAGGAAAGGTTGAGTACCTCACTTATCAGGAATTAAAACCTTCTATAAAGTTAATTAACATATGTGGTAGTGACTGAGCAAAGGACAGATAATTCAGTGGAACATGCAGCTCATTTTGAATCATTCTCATATATTTAGTAGCTTATAATATTTGGAAAAATTTGCAACCCAAATAAGTGATGAAAGGTTAAGTCATTCAATAAATGGTGTTGAGTATGATATGCAAAGATATCCCTTTCGCAAATGAATTGTCACTTGCAAAAATATGACATATCTCTCCCACCCTTTATCAAATTAGTTCCAGGTGGACTAATAAATTAAATGTTAGTAGAAGAATTCCTCAAATTTTTAGAATAAAATATGGGTGACTATTTACACAACCTAAGAAGAATTTCTCAAGAAGAATCACAAGGAAATAAAGCTTAAAGGATAATAGTGGTAGATTTTACTTCATATAAAGACAGTATGCAAGGTGTCACTGCCATCCTTTGGCTAGAAGCCAAGGGCAGGACGATGTCCTTGAGGCACTGGGCAGACACTCTGACACTGGGTGCATGTGTGTGCACAAGTTTGGTGTTTTCATTATTCAACAGTATGTATTATTGTGTAATAACAAACAGAAATATTTTTTTACAACAAGTGTCTGGGACCTCAGCTTTCAAAGTATTTTACCTTTAACTAACCTCAAAAAATAAACAAAACTAAAATTGATATGTCTCCTAGTTAATAATGCTCTTTCATATACAAGGGCCCCCCCCCAAAAAAACCCAGAACTTATTTATAAAAAATCGTGTTTTTAGTCTTACATGTTTAAACTTCAGTCACCTTCAAATTACTCTCCATTTGATGCAATATACCTAGCGAGAGATTTTTTCCCACTGCTTAAAACAGTTTTGGAACTTGTCAATTTCAATGCCTTTTAGTGCTTCTGCCATTTTTTCTTTCACCTCTTCCATATCAGCAAAACATTTCCCTTTGAGGACTTTTTTTCATCTGGGGAAACAAAACAAAAATGTTGCTCAGGGTGAGATTAGGTGAATAGGGAGGGTGGGGCATGGGGGTCATGCCGTTTTTGGTTAAAAACTGCTGAACACTCAGTGCAGTGTGGGCAGGTGCATTCATAAATCACCCATCATGAAATGGGGAAATGCGTTGAAAGAGTCTTCAAAAAAAATTCACTGAAGTCAAATGCAGCCTCTCACAACAATGCCAGCTGGTACACTGATACAGATGGGTTCCTAGAATACACACGTAGTAGGGGAAGCCTGTACTTCAGAAGATAAGTCTGATTTGGGGGGGTCTTCTCTCATACACTATGATGCCATGTTTCAAAATTACCCAATGATATAAATAATTTCATTTTTACCTCTACATTTGGTTAATGAGTATTTGGAGACTTAGAGTGTTGTAGTAAATTGTCCAACATCACACAGCAAACAAGAAGCAGAGCTGTAAACCGCTCCTGGCTACCCAGGTTCTACATGTTATGTATATGCTATATCACATTTTATTTACCCATTGATCTTTTGATAGACATTTAGGTTGTTTGCATATTTTGGCTATTATGAATAATGTTGCAATAAGCAAGGGGGTGCAGTTATCTCTTTAAGATTCAGACTTTAATTTCTTTGGAAGTATACCCAGGAGTGGAATTGCTAGATCAAAAGATAATTCTGTTTTTTTATTTTTTTAGGAACTTCCATATTGTTTTCCATAGAAGCTGCACCATGTTGCATTTCCAGCAGCAGTGTAAAAAGTTTTCCTTTTCTTTGAAGTCTTGATCTGTGAAGGAGATTTTGGGGGTGATGAATAAGTTTATGGCACTGATTCCAATGATGGTTTCATGGGCATATACTTATCTCCAAACACATCAAGTTATATATGTTAATAGCTACAGATTTTTATATGTCAATCACACCTCAATAAAATTAGTTTAAAAACAAAGACATAATTTAAAGAAACAGGTAATTTAGAGATCAGCAAGAACACCCTGCTTCTTCTTTTTTTGAATATATTTTATTGATTATGCTACTAAAGTTGTCCCATTCCCTCCCTTTTATTCTTCTCCACCCTGCACACCCCCTCCCACCCACATTCCCCCCCTTTAGTTCATGTCCATGGGTCATACACACAAGTTCTTTGGCTTCTACATTTACTATACTATTCTTAATCTCCCCCTGTCTATTTTCTATCTACCATTTATGCTACTTATTCTCTATACCCTTTCTCCCTCTCTCCCCTCCCTACTCCCCTGCTGATAACCCTCCATGTGATCTCCATTTCTGTGGTTCTATTCCTGTTCTACTTGTTTTCTTAGTTTGTTTTAGTTTTGTTTTAGGTGTGGTTGTTAATAAGTGTGAGTTTGCTGTCATTTTACAAGGACTTACATCCAAGATTACTCTATCCAGCAAAGCTTTCATTTAGAATGGAAGGGCAGATAAAGTGCTTCTCAGATAAGGTCAAGTTAGAGGAGTTCATCATCACCAAGTCCTTATTATATGAAATGTAAAAGGGATTCTTCTTTTTTTTAAAATCCTCACCCAAGGACATGCTTATTGATTTTGGAGAGAGGGGAAAGGAGGGAGAAAGAGAGAAAGAGAAACATCAGTTGGTTGCCTCTCATACACGCCCTGACTGGGGACTAAACCCACAATCTAGGCATGTGCCCTAACTGGGAATTGAACCCACAACCTTTCAGTTTACCATACCATGCCCAACCAACTAAGCCATACCAGCCAAGGTGAGAAATAGGTAATTTAAATTCATTCATGGAAACTTGTGGTTTTCCCTAAGAATTTATAAAGTCTGAAGCCATAACTTTTTATGTTAAAATATATGTTTAATTTATATTGCTAATTGAAATACTTAATCTCTCAGTCTACTACATTTACTGTGATCTTTTCTCCAAGACCCAATGAATGGGAATTAGTTTCACATCTATATAACTAAAGAGCCATTGGTTGGTTTTGCCAAATCGAAGATCACAAGCTCTCATGAGCTACACAAGGACCAGGATCTTGTCAGTTTTAAATTACTGCTGTATCCTGAGACTCCAGCATGGTAGCCACTCAAAAAAAATAAGTAAGTGGATGAGTGAAGGAGGATCTGGTTCAAAGGCACATGTCCTGCTCATAGGAAGCAGAAAATACTTGCAACTTTTACCTGGCACTATTTACAGAAAGGGGCCCTCTTTATAGTTAGTGGCTGAAAACTGAAAATTATCTGAATGTTAAGTCATAGACTATTAATATTACAGTCTAGACACTCTCTACAGAAAATTTAAATAACATTACAAAAGTTAATGTAACAATATATCATTTAGGATGTTTTCAGTTTCAAGTAACATTAAACAATGACTGAAACGAACTTTAAAATAGGACTGCTATAATGGCACTTTATCAGAAAGGAGGGAAGGTTTCAAGCTTATTCCAAGCCTCAGGAGTAAGTCCTCAAGCACTACATTTCCTCCTTCATGCTGCTTTGCTACCCTCAGCGGGTCAGATTTGCCCTCAGGGGTCCTCCTTCCCTATTTCAAGGTGGCTACAAAACTTCCCCGTTTGGATGGCTACAAAGCTCTAGGCACCACATCCAAATGCAGCACTGCCCAGAGGCCCAGAGGATTATCTCTTCAGATCTCGTTTTATTTATTTATTTATTTATTTATTTATTGTTGAAGTACAGTTGTCTCCATTTCCCCTCACTACTCCCTGCCCCACCCCAACCCTCCCACCTCCACCCTCAATCCTACCCCCATTTAGTTTTGTCCATGTGTTCTTTCAGATCTCTTATCTGGGATCAGGAAATCTGGTAGGCAATCTTTGGAGTCTGTCTTCTTTAACTCAGTGTAATGCATTTGAGATTCTTTCATTTCATTGCAGGAGTCAATAGTTCACTATTTTTACTGTTGGGTGAGTATTTTGATTATATCAATGAGCCACAATTTGTTCATCTATTCATCCATTAAAAAAACATTTGGCTTGTTTCCAATTTTCAGTGGTTGTAAATATTGACACTATAAATATCCACATACAGGTTTTTTGTGTGAACATAACTTTTCATTTCTCTAGATTAAATATTTAAGAATAGAATTGCTGGGTTATGTGGTAAATGTATATTTAATATTATTTAAAAAGTTGCCAAACTGTTTTTCCAGAATGACTGTAAAAGTTGCATTTCTATTGGCAATCTATGAAAGTTCCAGTTGCTCTGAACACTTGTCAACACTTGGTATTGTCAGGTTTGTTTGCTCATTTTCAATCATTCTAATAAGGATGTAGTAGTATTTCATTATGGTTCTAATTTGCATTCCTCTAATTAATGATACTGAACTTCCTTTCCTTATTACCCACATAATCTTGTTCAGTAAAGTGTTAAAAATTTTTCCAATTCATATAATTCACTGTGTCTTTATTAATGAATTTTAGAACTCTATATATCATATGTTCTAGATGCAAGTTCTTCATCAGATGCATGATTTTCAATATTTTTACCCATTAGGTAGCTTGTCTTTTTATTTTTTTAGCTGTGACTTGCTTAGAGAAAAAGATTTTAATTTTTTCTAACAATGTTTAGCAGTGTTTCAAGCATAAATGTTTCTAGGATTATTATATGCCCTTGGTTGGTTCCTGGAGTGCTGAATGGTTTATTTTTGTTTTTCAATTTGTCTATGCTTACAACTGGTTTTTAGGGGCAAATTTTGCCACTCTCCTTACTCAGCCATAGCTAAAGTGAGCCAGTAACTTAGTTTAAAAAAAAAATACAGAGAGTGCCTAGTAAACCTTATACTCTTAATTCTATCTCTATATGTTCTCCTGACCACTTTTAATATTATACATCTATTTTACATGACTGTAAGTTGTGTGTGCTATTGCTTGTTACTTTATATATGCATGGTTTTATATTGCATTGGCATAACACAGAATACTGTACCATCATGTTCACATTCCTTGGACAACCATTTACTTTTAAAAGTCTGCAAACACATGATTCTTTTCCTTTGTATGTATGCTTGGAAGCCAACTTTGTTCTTTCAGATTGCTTAGAGAGCTTTTCATAAACTCTGTGAATAAATATTCTTGTCACCATCTCAGTGGCTTCTTGTAGATTCAATGATAGTAATCTCTTACAGATTGTAAAGAAATTCTAATGTTCAGAACATATTCTTGACAGGACTTTATACCCATACACTTCTTAGGGTAGTGAGCAATTGCAATATTTATAAAACCACATTAGACTGTGTACCTGTGATTTATGATGGTTTGGATATTTGACACTTTATTCTGGATATAGACTTTCCTAACATATTTGACTCATCTTGTAAATTCTACATGCCATCTATTTATCTAGCTTTATCTATGCCTATTCATCTATATATAATTCAAGTGAATTGAAACATTGACATTGATAATTAATTTTGTATGACAACCCCTAAAAATTGCCAGATACATTCTGGGTGTCACAAAACTGATGTGATCATTAGATCATTACAGTGTCAGTGTTAACACTTCTGCTTTTCAAGACACACTAATCCTGCATTGAATAAAAATACTTCAGATCAAAAATCACCTAGAATCAGAATTTCATATTTCCTGAAATTTCTTAAAATAATATATTTTCAGTCTTAGTTCTCCATTACATACCTATTATGGAGCATACTAAAGTCATTGTGTCTTACTTTCTATTTTCCACTCCACTACAGCATAAATCAAATTGATTTGGTGTGGACTAGTGGTAGCACACAATAATGTACCAGAAAAAAATGTGTCTTAGGAAAAGCAAAAAGAAACATAAAGAGGTGACAGTTTTTCTTTTAAATCCATATGTAGTAATAAATACATCAATATGACCTATGGGCTTAATAGAAATTCTTAAAAGGCTCTTTATGAAATGTATGACTTTGTCCTCTAAACATATTTCATTAGTGAACAGCTGTTTAAAATTAAACAAAATAAACCCTTACTGTATTTTAATACATTGGTTCCCCAAATCAGCATGTTGTAAGCCTCATTTAGGCTTACAACTTTTTTTAAAAAGTCAGTTACACAGATACTGGATGGGAGATATTTCTTGTGGCCAGTTTCTATGAAAATGAAGAATTTTCTTACCACAAGCTCTGTAAGAGCCAGCTCACAAAACAACTGTTGCAAAAGCCAATAATGTGAATAAAAAAAATGCAAGAGCTGACCACAGAGATACACACTGGTGCCAGGCACATCAGAAAGACTGGGCTGAGTTCCAGGCACACACTAGATAGAGCCACACACAGGAGGCCAATCAAAATAGGTAGGAGAATTGGGCCAAGAATCTGAATGCCTTTTAACCTCAAATAGAGAAAATTACAGGGAGACTTGAGAACAGTCTTTGAATATTTGAAGCGTGGTTGTGGCAGGTTGTGTTCTCATGGTCTTAACACTATCCATTCTCTCCACCTTAACCCCTATTTTCTTGCTAAGCAAACAGATTTGTTTAGGTTGCCGCAGAGACCCCTTGATCTCAAGAAGAAACCCCATCCAAGCCCCAGGTATAGGATCATGATGGGTTTAAACCAACCATAGTAATCTCATTCCTCATGGCCCATAACTGGTCTAGGGGTGACCACATACCCAATTCTGGCTAAGGAGACATCAGGTGAATCAAAGTTTTTGCTCACCTTCTAAGAAAAAAAAAGAGTTGATTGGCATGGTTTTCACTCCCTAGTTCGTTCTTTTTTCCTACCTGAGGACACAGCAGAAATCGCATGAAGAATGGCAATGTAAGAAAGATGGAAAGCACCTTTATCCTTGGGAGCTCCACCAGCTGGACTGTCTACCTGAGGATAATTAGCTTTGTAAGAAAAACAACCTCCAATTTGTTTAACCACAATTGTAGTCAGGTATTCTGTTTATTGCAGCTAAACACACTCCCGAATAATATTGTCATCATGGGAAGAAATATACACTTATTTGATCCTCAGGCATTCTATAAGGAAAAACCAAAAATCATAGAGGGGGAGTTACAAGAAGGAAGATTCTGGATCAGTATCAGAAAACTTTTTCTTAAGATTTTTATTTAATATTTATTTATTTTTAGAGCAAGAGGAAGGGAAGGAAAAAGACAGGGAGAGAAGCACCAATGTGTGAGAAAAACACAGATCAATTGGTTGCCTCTTGCTCACCCCTGTCCTAGTACCTGGCCCACAGCCCAGGCATGTGCCCTGATGGGAATGACGCTCAACCCACTGAGCCAAACCAGTCAGGACCAGCAGTCATTTTCTAACAAATAAAATTGCGGAAAAGCAAGGTTGCCTCTGAAGTCAATGATCCTCCATCACAAACACAGTCAAGTAAAAGGTGGCTGACCACCAGCAAAGGTGCTGAAGAAGGATTTCTGCATGAGTTGGAAGGTCCAAGTTTCCTTTGAACTGTAATTACTATACTATAACTTTATATTTGAAAAAGACAGTATTGAAATTTGCTAGTCATAAATGAGAAAACTGGCTTTAAACAGTGACAGATTACCAATTATTTCAGATTGTTCAGAATTAAGAAAAATACCTTCCTCATATCAGATTTCTCAATATTTTAAATATACAGATTTTGTTCCAAGTTTCCTTATTTTGGCATTGTTGCTGAACCAGTCAGTGTCCCACTATCAAACACAGTAGGTGGTATTTGAATCATAGACCAATTGTTCCAGTCAAATTCCATTTTGAATTCCCAATCAGAAGTTCTCATTTCTGATTACTGAATGCCAAATTGGCTCATCTTCTCTGTGGCAACTTCTCACCAGCCCCAGACATACTGTGCATTATCACACTGTGCTCTACAGTCCATTTAATTCTTTCTTTGGTTATGCTCAAGGATGTCCCATGAAGAGCTACTTCCATATATTATGACCCAGTCTCTGCATGGTCAATAGAGCAGAGGCAACATTTAGTGACTACATTCTGGCTATTTTCTGGATATTCATTATAGATTAATGTTAGTTTGATTTTCAAAATTTGACACTGAAAAAAATCACTCAAGAATTGGTAATTTCAAGAGCCTGTACACATTCATATCCCACCACACTTATTGAGGACTAGCTATGTAAAAAGTGGTTCTTTGCAGAGACTCAAAAACAACTGAAATAGACAGCATCTCAGGTAGGTAAAAGAGAAGAAAGAAGCCACATGAATGATGCCTCTTTTTGTTTTTAAAACTCTTCATTTCAGATGTCTTGGCAGACATTATTGTTCTCATTTTATAGATGAGGAAGCTGAGGCTCAGAGACATAAAAATAGTTAACTACAAACAGGCTGAATAAAACAGCACCCTTGTAGAAATATATATTCACTTGACTTACCTGAAATCTCAGGGTCACTTCCATGTAGGAATTTTTCAGACTCTGGAAAGATAATGTAATATATATATCATTTATTAACTAATACCATATCAGAGTCTGGTCATCCTCTGCCATTAAACATGAATATATTTACACAGAAAAATTGTATGAATATTCCCAATAGTGAGGTAAATAAAGACTAGAAAGGAACTTCAGATCATAAGGTGGGGTTTTACAACCAAGTAAGTTACATAAAAGCTTTGCATGTTCTGAGCTTTTTGGATTTCAGAAATACAGAGAGGGAACCATGGCCCGTTCCAGCCTCAGAGAACTAGTCCACCTGGATTGAAGGACTGAATCAAGGGAGATTTCACAAAGGAAGTGACATCTTAACCAGACCATAAGAACCAATAGGATTTCAAAAACTGTAGAAGTAATATAAACCTCCTATAATGGAATTCAGCAAACGTAAAACAGGAAAGAGAGATATGGTATAGGAAAGGCACTTCAGTTTATCCCAACCTGGCTCCACAGGATGTTTGCCACAATCCCAAAAGGCCCTGCAGCCCAACAGGGTGACCAACTGTCCCAATCTACCCAGGACTCTCCCAGATTTTGCCCTAAAAGTTTCTTATCTCGGTTTCACTGAGATAGTTGCTCGCTTAGCAGCCCCATGATCCATTTTCTCTGTTGGTGAGAGTCTCATTCAGCAGAACTCAGAGTTGCTATTTGGCTTTGTGCTACCAGTGAGTTTCGGGGGTGCCAGTTGTTGTCAGCACAGGACTTTTCATGAGCAGGCCATGAGCCCAGGTTCCAGTGCATGCCTATGGAGGGGTCTGCAGCCCAGGCGCTGGGCCCACCTCAGAGGTGCACCTCTGGACCAGAATCCAAAAAACAAGCAGAATGAGGATTTCAAATGTAGAATATGGAAATACACATGTTAGGTCATTTTTTTCTGTACAAATAACTCATTGTCGGTAAAGAGACTCTGAGTTTGAATAACACCTACATGCATTATTTAGGGAGCTTTTTGGTTGTTGTTGATCAAAAAGTATCAAGGAGGGCCGGCAAATCCACACCAACCAATGCAAACTTCAATTGAAAAAGGGAAGGTTTGTGAACATCCAGATGTTCAGTGTCTTGCAACCTCGGCCTCAACATTGATCATTTGGAATTGAGCTGAGGGTATGAGGCAATGTTCTTAGAGCGTTTCACACACAAAAATGTAAAGCTGGATTTAATATAGCAAAATGATAAAAGCCAAATCCAGATAACATTTCCTCCAGAAGAAGCAAACATGCCCGAACAACTTGGCTAACACCTATATTTAGTCATGAGGATGATATTAATTACCAAGTGGTTTTGTCCTTTATTAATATAAAAGTGCATGGTGTTTCCTGTCTCTAGTTTCCCAGAAGATGGACCAAGGACTGTCACTACAACCTAAACACACACACACCCCCGAGGCCAGGAGGGCCAACAGCCTGGCAGGGGCTCATGGGTGGACATGACCTCGCCGATCCAAAAGGCCTCACACAGAGCACTGATGAAACTGTTTTCATGCCAATGGTTACCAAGCCATACATATTCCTTAAGTGACACAACCATTATTTACAAGTGAGGGTGTGTCTGCCTTGAGACATTTTTGTATATTCAGGAATAATCATAACCACAACTTTGGGTATCATAAATAAGAAAAACTGAAAGAAGATACAATGTACACTGACAATGCAGGCTTTACAAAATCTCATGTATTTGGCATCATTTCATTGTCAAGAAGAGAATCAGTAACATTGAGCCAACTGAATGAGCAGGAGATGAAAATAGGAAATAAAGACCTAATACATTACAAAATAACCAAGATATCCATAATGGTCAGAATAAAAATAAAATAAAATTAATAACATCTAAATAATATTCATGGAACTCTTTACCAATTTCAAGAAAACAGCATTTAACTCATTCCTTATACCCCTCCCCCTACACACAAATTTACACTGGTAAGAGAGTAAATGTCAAAGGCTGATTCGACTCATATCTTGGTTATTCATTCATTTATTCATATATTCTTTTAACAAATATTTATTCAGAGCCTCCTGTGTGTCAGACAATAGAGTCAAGTGTTACAAATACCTGAAAACTACTGGACTTCCAGCCAAGATGCAGGCATAGGTAGACACTGTGCTCCTCGCACAACCAAAATTAAGGACAACAAAGATTTAGAAACAAGAAAACAACCAGAACTGACAGAAAATTGAACTGTACGGAAGTCCAACAACCATTCACCCAGACTGGTAAGAGGAGCAAAGTCGCGGCAGGAAAAAGTGGAGGTGGGTCGACCCAGGCATGCAGGCACCAGCTGGAAGATCCCAGGCATGCAGGCAGTAGCTAGCAGACCCCGGTTGCACAGGCAGCTGCGAGCGGACCTCGGGCATGGGGTGGCAACGGTGCAGACCCAGTGAGGCCACGCAAGGTGGCTGGCTGACCAGGTGGTCCCACGTTCGCAGGCAGATAATCCAGGCAAAGGGGAAGCAGCAGAAGGGACTGGAATCTGAGTGAGCAGAGCAGGCGCCATTGTTCCCTCTCGGACCCTGCCCCCACATACAGCATCACAACCCAGTGACTGGGCTGCCCTGCCCTGAGGAACACCTAAAGCTCCGACCCTCACTACAAAACAGGCAAGACCAGACCAAAAAAAAAAGGGGGGGGGGGGGGCTCAAATGGGAGAACAAATCAAAGCCCCAGAGCCAATTCATCTAAGCAAACAAGAGATAGCCAATCTATCAGATGCACAGTCCAAAGCCTAGTGATCAAGATGCTCACAGAGTTGGTTGATTTTGGTCATGAATTAGATGAACAAATGAAGGCTACAATAAGTGAAATGAAAGAAAATGCACAGGGAACCAATAGAGATGGGAGGAAAACTGGGACTCAAAACAATGGAGTGGACCAGAAGGAAGAAAGAAACAACCAAACAGAAAACAAAGAAGAAACAAGAATTCAAAAAAATGAGGAGAGGCTTAGGAACCTCCAGGACATCTTTAAATGTCCCGACATCTGAATTATAAGGGTAGCAGAAGGGGAAAAAGAAGAGCAACAAGTGGAAAACTTATTTGAACAAGTAATAAAGGAGAACTTCCCCAATCTGACAAAGGAAATAGACTACCAGGATTTCTAGGAAGCCCAGAGAGTCCCAAAGATGTTGGACCCAATGAGGAACACACCAAGGCACATCATAATTACATTAGTCAAGATTAAAATGAAGGAGAGAATTCTAGAAGCAGCAAGGGATAAGGGGATAGTCACCTACAAAGGAGTTCCCATCAGACTGTCAGCTGATTTCTCAAGAGACCTTCCAGGCAAGAAGGGGCTGGAAAGAAGTATTCCAAGTCATGAAAGGCAAGGACCTACATCCAAGATTGCTCTATCCAGCAAAGCTGTCATTTAGAATGGAAGGAAAGATAAAGTGCTTCTCAGATAAGGTCAAGTTAAAGGAGTTCATCATCACTAAGGCCTTATTATATGAGATGTTAAAGGGACTTATCTGAGAAAAAGAAGATCAAAAATATGACAGTAAAAAGACAGCAAACTCACAGATATTAACAACCACACCTAAAACAAAAGCAAACTAAGCAAACAAGTAGAACAGGAACACAACCACAGATATGGAGATCACATGGAGGGTTAGCAACAGGGGAGTGGGAGGAGGAGAGAGAGGGAAAGGTACAGAGAATAAGTAGCGTAGACGGTGGGTAGAAAATAGACAGGGGGAGGGCAAGAATAGTGTGGGAAATGCAGAAGCTGAAGAACTTATGACACATGGACATGAACTAAAGGGGGGAATATGGGTGGGTTTGCAGGGTGGAGGAGAATGATGGGGAGAAATGGGATAACTATAATAGCATAATCAATAAAACATATTTTTTAAAAATAAAATTAAAATAAAAAATATTTTAAAAATACATGATAACTACCCTCAAAAAGTTTACTTTTTAGCAGGGGAGACAATCAAATAAAGATAATCAAGGAATAAGCTGATGAGTGATGTTACTTAAATTGGCAAATGTTTTCCATTTGGAAAGAACTTTACAGTTTACATTGCTCTCATACCTTTTTGTATTATTTTGCATCATTATTTTGCATAGGCATGTCCCTCATAAAAAGAATATGATTGGGTATATTCTCAGATACAATCTGAGCTTTTCTGTCTTTTAACTAAGGAATTTGTTTGCTGGCACTTTGACTTCTGTCTACCATCTTATTTTGTGTTTTCTATTACCACATTTCTTACTTCTTTTCTCCATATTCCTGTCCTGTAGAGGATCAACTTTCTCTATCCTCTTTTGCTTCCTTCTACAGAATTGAAGTTATAAACTGTATTTGTATTCTTTTAGTAAGTTACCATTAAAAAATGTTAGCGTGGGCACATAGTAAAATAAAGGTCACCGAACAAAGCCAGGGACACTCACCCACCCCTGCCAGCCATGTCATTACCTAGTGTTCTAGTTCCGCACTATTTTTAACCGTCTCCGTTAGTCAGTATTATTGTTACTGGCTTGGGGTTTTCTTACATCAATGCTTATTTGTTTTACTAATACGTTTACCAATTTCTTTGTTCTCCAGTGGTTTCAATTTCCTTCTTAGTGAAATATAAGCAGACTTTGAAAACTGATTCTTAGGTTAACATTTTCCTGCTCTTAATTCCCAAACTTCATAAAACTTATGTATTTCTGAATGCAATTGGTTTTTGGCTGTTTGCTTAGAAAAAATTTGTGAACATCTCAAAATTTAATCAAAGTTTAAGCAGACCAATGTGCAAGCAGAGTCTAAAGTTGTATTCCAAATACAATTGGTAGAATCATATGAAGATATTGAAAAGCCCTGTGAGAGTCAGTGAAGTGTTCATCTGCACGTTGTTTGTACTAAAGAGAAGCATCACAGTGTTACTACAAATGGGTGTTTGTTAATATTTGCATTTGCTATTCTGTAATTGGGAAGTAATGCTTTATTTATTTATTTATTTATTTAAGCATTTGATGGCTGTAATATATCAATGTTGTGCTGTGTTTTGGTTGCATTTGAGGGAAGTAGTTAGTGGTTTGAGATTAGTATATAATGAATTAGAATGTTTCCCATTTGATTTCATGGAAAATAAACTTGGCAGTATTTGCCTTTAGAATGTCTGATTTTAGGGAAGGAATTACTGGAGGTAAGTGAGAGATTTATTTATATTTTTAAGCAGCTCTTTAAAGGACTCTAAATTATTATCTGCAATGTCTTCCTTCTACTTTCACTCCCAAATAACTTACCTAGGTACTCACTCTAGGTTGACTGTTTTGCCTTCCACAATTTAACAATATCATTCCATCACCTTTGGGTATTCTTTTTAGGAATTTTATTCTCAATCTGGTTATCATTTCTTTGCAGGTAATTTGTCTTTTCCTCTAGATTCTTTTAATATTTCTTTTTTAAAATATATTTTATTGATTATGCTATTACAGTTGTCCCATGTTTCCCCCTTCATTCCCCTCCACCCTGCACTCCCCCTCCCACCCACATTCCCCCCTTTAGTTCATGTCCATGTGTCATAAGTTCTTTAGCTTCTACTTTTCCCACAATATTCTTGCCCTCCCCCTGTCTATTTTCTACCCACCATCTATGCTAATTATTCTCAGCACCTTTTCCCCCTCTCTCCACCTCCCACTCCCCTGTTGCTAACCCTCCATGTGATCTCCATTTCTGTGTTTCTGTTCCTGCTCTAGTTGTTTGCTTTTGTTTTAGGTGTGGTTGTTAATATCTATGAGTTTGCTGTCTTGTTATTGTCATATTTTTTATCTTCTTTTTCTCAGATTAAGTCCCTTTAACACTTCATATAATAAGGGCTTGGTGATGATGAATTCCTTTAACTTGACCTTATCTGAGAAGCACTTTATCTTTCCTTCCATTCTAAATGACAGCTTTGCTGGATAGAGCAATCTTGGATGTAGGTCCTTGCCTTTCATGACTTGGAATACTTCTTTCCAGCCCCTTCTTGCCTGGAAGATCTCTTTTGAGAAATCAGCTGACAGTCTGATGGGAACTCCTTTGTAGGTGACTGCCCCCTTATTCCCTGCTGCTTCTAGAATTCTCTCCTTCATTTTAATCTTGGCTAATGTAATTATGATGTGCCTTGGTGTGTTCCTCATTGGGTCCAACATCTTTGGGACTCTCTGGGCTTCCTGGAAATCCCGGTAGTCTATTTCCTTTGTCAGGTTGGGTAAGTTCTCCTTTATTACTTGTTCAAATAAGTTTTCCACTTGTTGCTCTTCTTCTTCCCCTTCTGGTACCCTTATAATTCAGATGTCAGGGCATTTAAAGATGTCCTGGAGGTTCCTCAGCCTCTCCTCATTTTTTTTGAATTCTTGTTTCTTCCTTGTTTTCTGTTTGGTTGTTTCTTTCTTCCTTCTGGTCCACTCCGTTGATTTGAGTCCCAGTTTTCCTCCCATCTCTATTGGTTCCTGTGCGTTTTCCTTCATTTCACTTATTGTAGCCTTCATTTGTTCATCTAATTTGTGACCAAAATCAACCAACTCTGTGAGCATCTTGATCACTAGGCTTTGGACTGTGCATCTGATAGATTGGCTATCTCTTGGTTGCTCGGCTCTGGGGCTTTGAAATGTTCTCCCGTTTGAGCCATTTTGGGGTGTTTTTTGTGGGGTTTTTTTTTTTTTTTTTTGGTCTGGTCTTGCCTGTTTTGTAGTGAGGGTCAGAGCCTTAGGTGTTCCCCAGGGTGGGGTAGCCCAGTCACTGGGTTGTGATGTTGTAAGTGGGGGCAGGGTCTGAGAGGGAACAATGGTGCTTGCTACGCTCTTTCTGGTATTTCAGTCCCTTCTGCCGCTACCCACAAGAAATTTGGGCCCTTCTGGTGCTGATTTCCATGTGGGTGGGCTTGTGTACATTCTAGAACCCTGTGGGTCTCTCCAAGGAACTCTCCTGTGAGGCTGGGAGTCTCTCCCAGCACCTCAACCCCCAGAAGTGTTTTCAATCCGTGTTTTTAGGTTTTATTTCCTGGTGCTAGGGCCCTGGGTTGTGAGGTCTGTCTCACTCCCCATTTTCACCTGGATTATCTGTGTGCAAATGTGGGACCACCTGGTCAGCCAGCTGCCTTGTTTTAGCCTCACTGGGTCTGCTCATTGCCACCCCGCACCTGGGGTCCACTAGCCGCCGCCTACATGCCTGGTCCTCCTGCATGCCCGGGTCTGCCAACCTCCACTTTTTCCTGCCATGACTCCCCCCTCTTACTGGTCTGGATGAATTGTTGTCAGACTTCTGTACAGTTCAATTTTCTGTCAGTTCTGGTTGTTTTCTTGTTTCTAAATCTTTATTTTCCTTAATTTTCGTTGTGAGAGGAGGCACAGTGTGTCCACCTATGCCTCCATCTTGGCCGGAAGGCTGAATTCTTTTAATATTTCTGTTGGTTATCTGATGTTCAACAGTTTTCATTGTGAGGGTCTAGGTGTGGATTTGTATTTACATATCTTACTCAGGAGCCATCAGTCACTCAATGTATATTTACTGTGCACCTACTACATGCCTGATCCAGACACTAGGGATCAGCAGAGAGCAAACCCAAGTTTCTGTGTTCAGCAGCCAACATTCTGTGAGAGGCAATGGAAATTAAACAACAGTTCATACAAATACATTATGTCTGGAAGTGATAAGTGATATGGAGAACATAAAATAGGTTATGGAGGATAGTGAATTCTAGGCAAGCACTAAATCAGGTGATCAGAAAACCCTTTTTGAAAATGGTGACATTTGAGCACATATGGAAGAAAATGAGGACAATTATGTAAATATCTGGAGAAAGAGACTTATGATGGAGGATATAGCCCATGCAAGAGTCCCGAGACCATAGCATGGCTGGTATGGTCAGGGAATAGCACAGAAAAAATTGTGACTGAACAGGAACAGTGAGAGAATGGTCGTGTTTCAAGTCAGATGAATGGATGAGTGGGTAGTGCACACTGAACTTCTAGTCCATTATAAGGAGTTTGGAAAGGTTCTGGAAAGCTACTACAGTCTTAAACAATGGAGTGTGACATATATCTAAAAGGCTCATTCTGTCTACTGTGCAGAGAACATTTTTTTTATGATAGGGAAGCAGGATGACTAGTTAGCAGGTCATCACAGCAGTCCAGAGGAACGATGGGGGTGAGTAGGGCCGTGGCAGTTGTGGTGAAGGTGTTGGGAAGTTGTTCACTGCTAGATATATTTCAAAGGTAGAACTGCTAGCATTTGCTGAACTGGATGTGGAGTGTGAGATAAAGAGAAATTACAAGGATGACACCACATGTTTTGAAGCAAGTAACTGAAAATGGAATAGCCATTTTCTGAGAAGGGAAGTTTTCAAAAAGAATAATTTTGGAAAGAGAGGCAAGGAAAATCAGGAGTCTCCTTTTCAATTTATTACGTTTGAGATGTCTATTAGACCTTCTGGTGGAACTGTAGTATAGGAAGTTGTATACAGGAATTTGAAGTTCAGAGAAGAGTCCCAAACTGGAGACATAAATTTGGGAGTTACCAGCATTTAGTACTGACAGCCATGTGACAGGGATGAGACTGCCTTAGAGAATAGAGAAGTAGCCTAACCTTTCAATAACTCCATTGTTCAAAGTCAGGAGATGAAAAAGATCAACAAAGGATCCTGGGAGGAAACACCCAGAGAGCAGCAGTAAGGGGAATGCCAAGAGAGAGTGATGCCCTAGAAGCCAAATGAAGAAACCATTTCAAAGAGGAGAGAGCAATCAGCTATGTCAAATGCTGCTCATGGTACGTAATGAGGATAGAAAATGCACCATAGGAGTCAGCTGTTTAGAGATCAGGGGTGACCTCTGCAGAGAAATGAAGATGAAACCCGGACTAGAAGGAGTCCAAAAAGACTAGGAGGAGAGAGGGTGTAGATGGGGAATATAGGCAACTCTTGGAATGAGTGTTGTGACAACAGAGAAGTGGAGTCACATCTGAAGGAGGGTGGAGGACCAGGAAAGTTTGTTTTATCTTACCATGACATGTTATTGGAATGTGCTTGTTTGCTGATGGGAATAAGATAGTGCAGGAAATGATTGACAGTGAGAAGGAGCATTGCTGAAGGGCTGACATGCTGTGTAGCTTTGCTCTGAGGACTCATGGGCTTATTGTTTTTCCTTTCTAGAAAAGTTCAAATATTACGTCTCCTTGATTCTCAGGATACCTACTTCCAGAACTCATAAGGTCTTGTTTATCTGTTATTCATACCATTAAATCTTTCCTCAAATGTCTATTTCCTTATCTCTCTGTACGACACACTGGCTGATTTTCTCAGCTCTACCTTCTGGCTAAATAATTCTCTCAACTATGACTAATTTGTTCTTTGACCCATCTATTGAATTCTAAACTTTGATATTTTTTCCATTTTTACAATTTCTATTCTATTATTTTTCAAATCTGCTTATTCTTTTCTTAGAAAGTTATTTTCTTACCTTACTATTTCTATAATTTATTTCTATTCATTCTAAACATTTTTGTTTTATGTCTCTTTTGGATTGTTCTATTTTCTCACATCCTTGGCTATCAGTATTCCCAGTTATCACATCTAGTCACCCCACATCATGGTGGGCTTGTTCCTAATGGAGTTTGTAGTATTTTTAGCTTATCTTCAGCAAAAGTTGTTTTTCAGTTGGAGCCATGCACCCTTGCCTGTGCAGGGATCCCTTTGGAGAAATTTTCACCTTTGCGACCATCCCAGATTTTAGTCTGACCCAAAAGTATTGTATTTATAGCCTCCCCTCTTCCAAAGGCCAGTGGCCCTGAGTGTCCCAGGTTGAGGGCTTTAGTCTCAGCCTTCAAAGACCATGCCTGTCACAGGGTATGCCTTCCAACTCCCAGCACCCAGTTTCTGCAGCCTATGTCTGTATCCATTACCAGCCCCCAAGTCATCTCAGCACAGGCTGCAGCTCTCTGCTCTAGATTTGAGTCTCCCACCCTTGATTTTTTTTTTTATTTTTAAAGCTCACCCAGGATATGTTTACTGATTTTTATAGAAAGAGGAAGGGGGGAGAGAGAGAGAGAGAGAGAGAGAGAAAGAGAGAGAGAGAGAGAAACATCAATGAGAGAGAGAAATATCCACCGGTTGCCTCCCGTATATGCTACAAACGGGGATCAAACCCACTTACCAGGAGTCCAACCCATAACGTTTTGGTGTATAGGACAATGCTCCAACACACTTAGCCACCCGGCCAGGGCCCCTTTTTGCTTTTGAAAACAAAGATTTTTCCCTTTCTTTCCAGTTTAACTATATATTTTAAAGTATTTTCTGAACATTTTTTTAATCTAACATTTTTACATATTTGCAACACAAGAAATGCCTGCATAAGGTCAGTGTACAAAATACAGCAAACTCAGAAGTCCAGCATAAAATACTGAGTCCAGAACACTTTGACTAAACTCAAAATTGAAGTTGACCTCAAAGTTTTTCTCAACTCAGGAATCAAACACCAGTTTGGCATGGGAAATGAGCAGAAATAGCACATGCCATTTCCAGGAGGGCCCACAACAGTCTTTCCCCATGTAATGTGCAGCTTCTTCTCACTGCTGCAGGCTTGATGGAGATGAGCACGGCGACCTGGGTGGCCTCCTGTTCCATGGGTCCCACAGTGACACAGCCCAGCATGGAAGGGCCTGCCCGCCATCTCTGCTTGGGGAAGAGCTGCCTGCTGCTCAGAAACATTCATTTTCGATTTGCTCTGAGCGAGATGTGAAGTTCTAATTGTGTTAAGCTACTGAGATGTGGGTGTTGGTAAAAAAAAAAAAAAAAAAAAAGTGAAAAGAAAAGAAACTCTCAAATAAAAGAAAAGAACAGAGATGTGAAATGACAAAAAACTCAGTTTGAAAGTACAATAAAAGTCAACTTTGAATAATTGGTTTTCTACAGCTATTCCACATCAGTGGTGTTTATATAAGAGTAGTTTCCTCCATGGTCCTTAGCAGGTCATGAATCACGGTTCTTATCCTCAGTCACAGACAGCTTTGGGGACAAGCAAATGCACATGTGATGGGAGTGAACAAACCTGAACTCTCTTCTCAGTTTTCTGGCCAACTCCCACAGTCCCACATGAACATGGGTCAACCTTTATCTCATCTTGAGAGCTTCTGGGAACAAGTTGAATATCTTCCCCAGGTGTGAAGAGGCTATCCCACTATCTTCACTTCACTGCAGTACTCAGATATTACCAGAACCCCCAACATTCTTAGACACCTCTGACATGAAATATAAAGCAAACCTGAGCAGGCTGTGTTGTGTGACTATGGTGAAGAGGCACCCACATGGCAATCAAAAGGCCTGAGTTCTAGGCCCAATACATAAACAACTCTGAAGCTTGAATGGAGCCCCTACATCTCCCTCTGACTGTTTTTTCATCTGCAAAGCAGAAGTCAAGGAGATTATGGTCCACTTACCTCAAAGAGTTTGTGAAGGGCAAAGTGAGATCACAGGCTTAAATAAGATGCAAGGTATTGTATTTATTTCTAGATCTGGCAGAAACACAAAAATAACTGACTTCCTAGCATCAAGGAAGTTGCCTGAATACTGTTTCATATGGACTTTTATCCCAAGGATTTTGAAGAGCCCTCAAATAGTTCCTTGCTTTGCCTAAATGAGTCTATCATGGTCCAATGCTTCAGCCAATGAGAGAGGCTAATATCAATCCAAGACCCTGCTTTAAACAGTTACCAATTCCTCTGCTCATCTTTATTAATCCAGCACTACAGTGGGTTAGAATACGCAATAGTTACTATTCTGCAAAGTATTTCCTGTTCTTATTTAACATCCAGAAAATGTCATACACTTATCAGAGGGTGTTTTCTATATAAAAATGTCACATCCTTTCCCTGGATCATCTTGTTGCTGTTACATGTCATTCTTCTCTACCATGTTCTTTGCCTCTACTTAACACAATGTCCCCAAATCCTAAAAATGTCCAGCTCACCAACGTCACTGAGAGGCCAGATTTGCAAGGATGCTTGCAGGAGAATACAGGAAACTCAAATTTGGCTGTGCTGTTAAGTGCATTGAGAGGAACACCGGTTCATGGTCACACTGATACAGCTGCTTGATGTATTAACTTGCATGCAGGAGTTCAAAATTTCATGTGTAGCTGCTTCCTGTTTCCATTTTTGAAGGGACTAGTCAGGTCCCTCTGCAACTGCACAACAGCTGGAGGTGGTGAAGCTGCCCAGGGAACTCTGTGTTATTTGAAGATTGGAAGCAGGGCTTTCTTCACCCTGTGCTTCTACGAGGCTCAGACAAGTAGACAAGAAGACAGATGAGCTTTGCATATGGAAGAGTTTTTTGTGGTTTTAAGTCCTGCACAGGATGGTTAGGACACTGAATTTGAGGTTGATTCACACAGGGCCTATCTTCATGAAAATTATTTCATAACAGTAATAATCTAGAGCCATATGCTGTTCTCTATGAGGATTTTGAAAGGGCATAGTTTGATGCCTAAACTTAGTGTTATTCCATGTTGCTCAAGCATAAGAAGCATCAAAAAGTCCAAGAAAACTGAAAAGGATAAGGGAGGGAGAGAAGAGGAGGGGAAGGGAGGGGAGAAAAGAAGAGAAGAGAGATCAGGGTGTTTCAGAACTGATTGAGACTACAGGTCTTGACCTTGACCTGCTTGACTTGAAGGTCAGACTCATACACATCAGCTGTGTGTGGTTTGGATGCAGTTGGACCAATGTTCAGCTACTTTAAAAGGCAGTATGCTATAGAGACACTGAAGCCAGATCACCTAGGTTTAAGTCAGGGCTCAATTCCTAATCTGCAGAATGATCTTAAGCAGGTTACTTAAGCTCACTTTCCTCATCTATAAAATGAGCCTTATAAGCATGCTTACTTCATAGACAGGGTTTTAAAAAATAATGCATATAAAATGCTTAGAATAGTGGCTGACACACAGAGAGCTATGTTTTCATGTTTACATGTTTACATTCTCACCAGCATTGCTTCCCTTATCAGTGACTTGGCTGATGAGCTCTGCCATTTCTCCATTCTAAAAGTGTCTGTTGATTGTGGCAAAAACTGGTGAATCCAAGATAAGCAGACAGAGAAGAGGGAAGGAGGCAGAACAAAGGTGATGGGAGAAGATTGGAGGAAGAGGAAGGTCTCAGGCTGAGTGAGAAGGGTGAGCTGATGCAGCTCAGCTTGATCCAGATCAACTTGACATGTACTTGCCAGGCATATGCGAGACAACAGAGGTTCAAAGATGAATTGGATATGACACCAGGCTCAGCTACAGTCATTGAATAGAGTACCAAGTCAGTTAAACTCATTTCTCTCTGCTGTGTTCATTCCTACCTCTAGCTGTTTTGCAAAGCTGGTGCCTCTTCATCTCCCAGCATCCAGACCTACAATCATTCTGCCCTAATTTCTCCATTTTCAGGGCTGCCACAGCAATTGCAATCACTGGAAATGAATTGAAGAGGATGACAGATCATTAAAGGACCAACATAAGCCAGGATGCAAAATTCAAATGCCAGCTTTGCTACTACACAATCTTGACAAAGTTCCTCATCTTCTTCGAGCTTCTGTTGTCCCATCCTCAAATTGGGGGTATTACTACAGATCTACCTGAAGGGGCAGCTGTGAGGATTAAGTGCCTGCTTCATACTCAGTGTCCCCTTAATGGTGGCTTTTCTCAGGATCAGACATTTAATAGCTCTTATTTCTTGATTTACTTTGCCATGACTTTTAAGTACAAAATCATGTGGGAGGCAGAAGAATATAGGAGTTCAAATAGGTGCTCTGAGTTCATTTCTCTTTTTGTTGTGTGGCCCTGGGCAAGTGGATAACCTCTTCCTGTCTTCATTTCTTCATCTGTAAAATTGGGAGAAAAGGGGCTAAACACACTGACGTTTAGTGAGGATTAAGTGAGATCATGTATGCCGGCACTTGGCTTGGTTTGGCATGTTGTAAGCATTCAGTAAATATTAGCAGATATATTATTATTATCACCATCATCATCTGTCATAGTTATTGTGGCTGAATAAGAAACAGAAGGCAACCAATACCACTGAACAGAGATACGCTTTGAAAAACTTTCATGTGCTCAGGAAAATCTTCATTCCCCTTTCATTTTTTACATTGTCCGCTGGGGAGCTGGAAGTATCTGCTTGATGCTCCAAACCTGGGCCTTGAAAACAATTTAGTCTATGAAGCACTTACTCAGTGTGCTGAATGTGTTTGATCTCCCCGATTTTGACTTGTAGAACATCAAGAGGAAAATACTTCTTGAATGCATGTAATGATATCATGATTTCCTTTTAAATCTAACGGATCAGGAAAGATAATACCATGGTTATTGCAGGCTTGTTTGTAACTGTCTGAATGGAGGGTTCCAGACCATAAAACCAACACCATTTATGCATTGCCTTTGAAGAAAAGGAACTGTTAAACATAAAGCGGAAAGAATCTTTGGGATAACTTTATCACTGTGATCAGCTTATTAGTTTAACATGGTCTAATCCTTCCTGGACTATTTACTCAGGCAAACGAAGTGCTTCTTGGTTAACCCTCACCAGCACCGCTCGTCTCCAGGGCAGTGACTGTTCATGTGTACAATGTGAAGGATACGTGGTCACCTTGTGCGAAGGACAAAAAGAACATCCTGGTATTGGTTCCAGCAGCTTTCCCCATGTTTTCATTTCCAGCAAATACCAAGTCCTTCCATCTTTCATCAGTTTGTGTGTGGGGAGACACGAACAAAATGTTCTGACATGAGTTGGTTTCAAAATTTCTACCAGGGAAGCAAACTTGAGGGATTTAGCAAAGAAGCTGTGGGTGTGTTATTCTGGTCATGCTTAAAGAACTTGGAAAACAGAGTCCGAAAATAGGGGGTGGAGGGGGTACAGCAGAGATAACTTGGCAGTAAAACAAAAGCGAACCAACAAAGACAACACAACCTGAAAGGGGAACTGAGGAGGCTAGTGGAGAAAGGGGCATCAAATTGACAACTTGGCCAGAAATCTGGACACTGTAAGAGACAATTTAGTGCCAGGTCATGCCCTGGGCTGGATTTATTGTTGCTTTCCTTGTTAACTCGCCTCATGCTTAAAGTCAAACTGCCATAGGCTCCGAGGGGGGGTTATCTTCTTCATTTGTACGATCTGCCTCAAAATACACACCCTGAAAGAATCAGCTTCAAGGTTTCTTCTCCCAAGTGAGGAGAATGATCCCCCTCCCATCAGAGTGAAGAAAGCGGAGAATTTAGGAATGCTTAAATCGATTTTTAAACGGAGGTTCTGAATGAGGCTTGTGCTCTGAAAGACGAGCAAGGCAGGGAGGTGGGGCGAGCAGTGGGCGCGATGGAAAAGCAACAGAGACACAGGTGAGGATGACTGGTGGACGCAGGCAGTGAGTAGAGAAGGGCTCTGGACCCGCAGAGCGGCTCACCAGCCACCGCTACTTGTCATGGCTTGTGGTTGCAAGCAAACCGGAAAGAGCACTCTGCTCTCTTTTCGCGCCGCAGAGATTAAAGAGTAAACTTAAATATGAAGCCACGTTTTGCCAATTCCAGGTGAGTAGGAAAGATCCCCCCCCCCCGAGCCAAAGATAATGTTACAAACGAGGTGCGTTAAGAAGCCTCGCGTGCAGAAAACGGAGAGGCGCGCCTCTCCCTTTCGTGTCTAACAAGACGGGCGCCCAGGAATGCAGCAGAAAAGTAGAGAAGCAATGCCTCCATCCTCTTCTCAAACGGGAGAAGGCCGCAATTTTTAAAGCGAAATTAAAAACGCACAATGTGTCGGCCCCGGAGGCTAATGATATTTATACAGACACACCACGCCTATGGAACCGTCCCAACATTCCGCGCAAAGCGCAGAGCAGAGGTGGTCGGGGTGCGGCCCGGCCACCACTCCCCCGCCGCCTTCCTGCGCCGCAACCTGGACTTGACCCCCGCGAGCCTGGCGCGGCGCGGCCGGGGCCGCCCCGCTGGAGCCGGGCGCAGAGACGGGCCGCCCTGGCCGGCGTCGCCGTGCGCGCCTGCAGATGCCCGCCCCGCCGCGCGCGCTCGCGGAGCCCAAATGCCGCATAGTGGCGCAACGGGCCCCACTCCCGCGTGGAACTATTCAAATACCTGCATCTTTTTAAAAATATTATGGGCTGGAGGAGGGGAGGTCAGGACGAGGATTTTGCCTTAAAATGAGCTCTAAAAGGAAGGCAAAGGTAAGGGCTGAGAGCAGAGAAGTGGAGGTGTGCAAGCCTCAGATCTGAAGTGACTCCGAGGACCCTGGCGCTCCCGGCTGGGTGATACTGGACAATGAGCTCCAGCACTCTGGGCCTCCACGTCTCAATGGTTAAACTGGGGCACAGAGTTAGGGCGTCTTGAAGGTCCCTTCCCACCCCTAATAGTCTGTAATTCTAAACCTGACTTGTCTCATATGGATCAGGACTCCTGGTAAAAGGAAAAATTATAACTAGGATTTACCTATGAATCCAGCTCTAGAAAACGAAAGTTTGAAATCACCCTAAACACTAGAACCTAGTGCATTTTAACTCTATTTCTCTTTAGAGATTATTATTTCTTTAGTTACAAAGGTAATTGATCAGAGTTAGTGGTGGAAAAAATGTGCTTGGGTCATTTGTCTTAAGGAGGAAACATAAATCCATAAATCTCTGGTGTCTAAGAAATAAAACTCTCTTCATTTCCAAAATAGGCAGATCTTCTGAACAAGTCTTCTTTCTTCTAAATCTTTGCTCTTAGCTACCTAAAATCAGTGGCTTTGTTTTCCTGAGATTCACATAATCTTTAAATAAAAGAAAGAAAAGAGAGCCCCATTTTGTAGCCCCAGCCTGTGAAAACTGTGCCTAGGAAGAAAAACATTTAGATTTTATTCTGAGCAATTTTTTAATCTGAAACAAAATGATTTCTCATCTCCTAAAAATGAATGTAAAATAATTTATAAACTAGGTGTTCCACAAATGTACACTGTGATTCTTGAAATATCTCTGGTTGACAATAGGAACATAAGATCTAGTTACACCTCAGAATGTACTACATGTACATGATTCAGAAGCTGGGTAATCTTTCCTCATATCACCCAAAACAGTAACATCAAGAATAAGGGTTATATTTCTGACATTTTGTGGTTTCAAAAATAATGAGTGTTAAGGTGATTGATTCAAATTCTAATTGTTACCAAAACAAGGTAACAAGATGTTCAGTGATCACAAAGTATTGGAGGTACAAAAGTTTATTCCAAATAACAGCCTCTGAGTGATCTTTGAAAATGCCCACATGAAATGTTCTGCCTAGTTCATGTCTCCTCCTCTCCTCTAAGTGTTCCCCCTCCAATCCGCTGTCCCCGTGCTATCCTGGAACTGGCAGGATACACAGCAACTCATGCCTCACCCCTCCCTCCCACTTCCCAGGAATAAGCCTTGCAGTGGGGTGAGTTTGTTGTGCTGACCTTGTGAGCGAATGAGCCACAGAAAAGGACACTATGTGCGGACACTGGAGTTTTCTGACCTCATTTGTCCACGTCGGTATCAATGAGGGGCCAGGAGGGTTGGGGGTGGGTAGGGGGGATAGGAAGTGGGAAAGGTTGATAAGGAGAACACTCAGGACAAGGGATTACAGCTGCTTTGGTGACAATGAATAATTGGAGTTGTATTTCCTTAAAGAAATTGTTTTAAATCCAAGGTGGTTCTGGTGTCCACACACTAAGCAATCTCTCTTCTCACTTCCTTCCCCATGTTCCCAGCCTCCTCTCTTCTTGGAAAGCTTCTGCCACATGCTCAGGACACAATCTTCACAGCCAAACCCCGGATTTGAATCTCACTTCTGTTTAAACCTCCGTGAGCTACAGTTTCATCACCTACAAATGGGAATGATAATAGTTCTTGCTCATGAGATTTAAATAAGAGATTATATATTATATGCCCAGACCAGTGCCTAGCACAGCATGCAACTTTAAAATGTGTCTTCTTATGGTTGTCTTATTTAGGTCTCCTCTCCCTGCTTTACTCACTGCTGCTCATGTGATTCCAAACAAGGATCTCACCTTGTCCTGTCCAGGAAGCAGGTGAGCATTAGTAGATTTCTATTTGAAAGGATGTCACAGAGAATCTATGAAAGGGTAGAAGACACAGGAAAAAAACATACTGGGAAAGCTGCCATTTATTGAATACAACTCAATAAACACCAGTTTGGACATTATTCCATTAAAACTTTACAATGGCCCCAAGGTAAGTATTTTTACTCTATTTTATAGGAACAAAATGAAGATGACAGAGATTAATAACTTTCCCCTGGTTGCGCTAGAATCTGAACACAATAATAAATAACACTTAGTGAATATCTATATGTGCAAGCCATTAATGCGTGCCTTCATTAGTTTAATGCTTACACCAACCCTGTGAGGTGGATCCCATTATCTCCCCATTTTACAGCTGAGGAACTGAGGCAGAGAGGACAAATTACTGCCCAAAGTCTCACAAGTACGAAGCGAAGTGACAGAGCTGTAGCTGGAGCGCAGACTGGCTGGCTGCCAGTCCACAGGCTCAACCACAGCACAATCCCCACTGCTTGTCTGCCTGCCGTGATAGGAGGGTCCTGGCCACACGGACACCCATTGTCAGTGGCTGCAGTCACCATCCAGAGAGTCCTTGAGAACTACAGATCTATTAAGTCAGCCCCACATGAAACACGAAGTGGCCATATATCATCTCTCTGTACTTGAATTTTCAAGACAGAATGGATGTTGATGTTCCTTTGTTCTGGTTTTTGTTGTGTTTTCCAGGAGTCATAATATAACTTCTATGTATTGAGAAAGGATGACCTTTCTCTGTCATTTTCAAGGTTTTTTCCCCCTGGATATTTAAGAATAGGTGACCCTCAAAACTTTCCACTAAGCCTGAGCTGATTTCGATGTGGAAGCTGCACAGAGCCCCTGTGTAGAGCCCACAGTGAATCTTCCATAAGCTAAGGAAGAAGTTCCAGGGACCAGACTGGGCAGGAGAGATGTGGGAAGAGCAGCCCCTCTTGAGCAGACAGACTATGGTGTCAGCCCTGTGAGCCAGGCTCAGCCTCAGCCCCAGTCACTCACTGTGTTGCTGCACCTTGACCTTCAGCTCTCCAAAGTCTGCAGAAAAACATTGCCAACTGGGGCTTCCTGTTGTTCTTTTGCAAAGTGAGACATTTTCGAGTTTTTTTTCCCTTTTCTCCAAACAGGCTATATTTAAAAGAAGTTATTTAAAGCATTTCAAGTAAAAGTTTAACTCTTTCACCTTTCCAACATATTCTTCTAGAACTGAAATGCACAGACATTTGGTAACAATTTGATAAGGTAAAATGAATTTCCTTTGGAATTGAGAATGTAGTAAGATGGTCAAAAAGTGTGATTTCCTGTCTTTTCATTTTATGGTGTTGTGAAGTTGGGAAGCCCTTGGTTCATGCACCCAGCCACTCTCTCAACCCACAGAAACACTACTGAGCAAGGATGATGTGAACCCTGTCCATGTCAACAGTGAGTAACAGGATATACTCCCCATATAAAGAGATCTTCTACTTCAGCTAACATATAGTCTACTTCAACTAATCTACTAGAGCTTAATCTACTTCAACTAACATATAATGAAATTATTTAGAGCTAGGCTAGCTGGACAGAGGAGAGATGAAATGATAGTAACAGTTAACACTAACATGTGCCAGATGAGTACTTATATGCACTAATTCATCTTCATAGCAACCCCCCAAACTAGACACTATTTTTTCCATTTTGCAGATCAGAAAAAGGGAGCACAGAGACGTCAAGTAACTTGCCCTAAGTCACACAGCTATACAGTGATGGGACTAGTCTTTAATTTCAGGCATTCTATGTTGCAGAGTCTGCAAAACACCATGTTTCCTAGTTTAAGCGGGCAACTTTTATCTCAGCAGGAATGAAACAGAACACAGGCCACACAGAGGAGCAGTGAAGAGAAAAGGCTCGGCTGCCAGGCTGCCAGATCCAGTGGTGACTCCGCACTTGTTCAATGTGCAATCTTTGCTTGGTTTCTCATCTTTCTTCATGTCAGCCACTGTCCACTGGGGTGGCTAAGAGGACCTACCCACAGGGCTGTGCAGGAATTTAAGGGCAAGTCTGAGAGTGGTCTGGGAAGATTGACCTTTGTTGTTAAGGGTACACAGCCCTTTCTGAAACCCTGCAGTCCATGTGTGTTTGGAGTTCAGAATTTTTCAAATTTTAGGACTAACTCAAAGTATGTAATTCATACTTTGAATTACATAACTCCTCAAGCGACATGAAGGGGTCTTGGGCAGCATCCTGAAAACAAATGCACTGATCAGCCTGCAGAAATCCCGGGTGACTCTCTAAGTGAGCAAATGAAGATGTTAATAGACTCATGTGAGTTCAGGTCCCAGCACCCAATGAGTTATTTAAAAACTTTAAGTGTTCAGGGCTTTTGGGTTCCATGGAGACATGGAGAAAAATTGAGGGTGCACCTGCAGTGAGGTCTAAAACAGGACAACTTCAGTGAAGGGCATGAAACCAGGAAGTGAAGGGAATAAAAAGGCACAAACTCATAGTTATAAAATAAATAAGAGCAAACTTTGAAAGTTCTCATTGCAAGAAAACAAATTCTATCCTATAACTCTGTGTGCTGATCGATGTTTACTAGACTTACTACGGTGATTACCGTATTTTTCGGACTGTAAGACACAACTTTCCCCCCCAAATTTGGGAGTAAAGGAGGTGTGTCTTATAGTCCGAATGTAGCTTACCTGGCTCATGGTGGGGGGGAGCGGGAGGCCACAGGGCAGCCTATGTTATTTGTGTTATTAAATACTTTACCACATTATTTGCTTCAAATTTTTTTTCCTATTTTCCTCCTCTAAAACCTAGGTGTGTCTTATGGTCTGGTGCATCTTAAAGTCCTAAAAACACAGTATTTCAAAATGCGTGCATATATCAAATCCAGAGCAGAGCTGCAGGTAAGATGTGGGAGGTGACCCCAAGGGAAACACACACCAGAGGCCCAGGGAGGAAGAGTCTTGTCATCATGGTAGTAGAAGGGACTCCCCAAAGCCACAGAGACGGGCAACAGCGTCTGCTCAGCCAACGAATGACAGGGGGTGAGCTGGGGGAAGCAGAGCAGCGATCCTCTTTGCAATCCCGGAGCAAATGAGCACTTATTTTGGAATTAATGGCAAAGACACCTGCTAAGAGGTGGAAGGGGAGCACAGCTTTACCTTCCTCAGCAAAGGGCTCTTGTTTTCACCTCTCTGAACACAAGAGGGATTTTGTGAGACTTTTCCTGTGTGTTACTGCTCGCCTCTTTTAAGCACCTGTTGAACAGCCGACATCAGCATGTGCTGTAGGTGCAATATTTAATGCCCAAATAAACCCGAGAAATAGGTTTTGCCATTTTACGGGCTTAGGGCTGTTCTGTAGCTTTTTTGCCCAAGATCTCAAAGCTAGTAAGGGAGAGAACCCCGTCTCCAGTCAAGTCTCCTAAATTGGAGCTGGAGCTCTTAGCGCTACACTTTACTAGAATGATGGCCAATGCCACGGGGCTCATAGATACAAAGAAGTGACAGTATGAGGGACTCAGGGTGGCTATAAGTGACTCATTTTCTCTGATTACTGTAATTCAGCTCTTAAAAGATCAGCCTGCCCTTCTAGTGAAAGGAAAAAAATGAGAACCAATGCACACACTGATTTTCTGCTCAGAAACATCATGCCCGACAGCTAAAATAGACCTTTTTGAATTGGAGAGTGAGGCAAACAGAAGCCCTGGTTATTATAGTTAATTCAATTTAATTAAAGCCATAAAAGCAAACCACAGTTGTGCAGTGGGTACTGACCATTCTGATTGCTTGGAGGACTCAGAGGAGTCCTGCTCTTAACTGATGGGCAGAGGCCCAAGTTGCCACCATTACTCAGCCCCTGTTACAAGGGCCTCTTTACCTTGACTCAGCCAGTCATACTTTTGTACGCTATTTCTCTTCTGTCGTCTTTAGTTTTGAAGGTGATCTGCTATGGTTCTTTTCCAGTCATAGTAAAAATTGCACTTTTATTCCATTTCCTTAAGAGGCCTAAAAAGCTGGGTAAAGTTTTCTACTTCCTTTCCCTTTTCTGTTTTCTCTCCACCTCTAACATTCTGTCTGTCTCTGCCTCCCCATTCTCTTACTGTTCCCCTTCTTGTCAGCCACCTTCAGCTGGTCTGGACCTCTGTCTCCATTGAAAGCCAGTGGCCTCACTGGCAAGGCTGAGCCGGGGCCATGGCATCCTGCGAGGACAACACGGGATGCTGGCCAGCACTTCATCTCTACCGGGCCCTGGGCTAGGTGCTGGGTGTGCAAAGACAGTCCCTGCCTCAGCTGCTCACAGTTCTGACAGGAGAGACACACAAGAAAGTTGGCAATGGCAGTGCAGTGTGATACATGTCACGACAGATGTGTCACCTGGAATTACAAGGGCACTGGAGTAGGAGGGACACCTGACCCTGGAGGAGAGCATTGTCTAGGCAGGAGCCTTTTCAGGCAGAGGAAACGTCAGGTGAGAAGGCCCACGGGAGAGGGAGCCCATGAACCTGCAGAGAACTGCCACTTACAAGGCCTGTGTGGCTGGCCTCTGCCTACCCCTCCAGCCCTATCTCTACCTCTTCCCGATTTATCACCTATCTTTCAATCATATAGGATTTTTCCTTCTCACCTCAATGTTTGCTCATGCTTGTCTGGAGCACTCTTCCTGTTCTCCCCACCCTAGTCCTTGCTTATTCCAATTCACCCTTTAGTATTAAGTATCCTTTCCTCTGGCAAGCATCCCTAGCCCATCACACCCAGGTGGCGTCCCACAGCAACTGTGCTTGGGTACCTGACACCTATCACACTCTATTGTTATCACCTGTTTGATTGTGTTCCATCCGGGACCACGAGCTCTGTGGAAGCAGAAATAGTGTCTGTGTTTTCTCTCCAGGCCATAAAAAGTGTTAGGTACACAGTAGGTACTTTACAGAGGTTCACTGGATGTTCTAAATATGACTAGAGGAGAGGAAAGTAGGGAATAGTGGTGTGAAATGAAAGCAATAGATAAGCAGGAGCAGATCAGGGACATCCTCAAGAGCCACCTTAAAAGAGGAAGAAGGACAGAGGCAAAGATGGGGGCTGGGGGGCATGTGCACAGATGAAAGAGTCCTCAGGGAGAAGAGTCTTTGCGTGTAGGTGGGAACCTCCTCAAGCTGCTCCCAGGAACCAGAGCCAGAGTTAACCGGTCCCAATATGGATGAATATCCTTGAAGGAGATTGAAAACCTTTGCTAACCAGAGACACCTTGAATGCTCTTGAAATGACAAGATATAAGTCAAATGGAGGTGGCTACAACTCTGGGTCAGCAATTTCTCCATCGTTGTATAACTTGAGGTAGTGTTTGTTCATATTCTGAAACAAACGAGCAAACTTGTGGAGGCATGAAGAGACGTACAAGTAACAGAGAAGCCTCAGCTCTTTCATGGTTGGGACAGTGTGGCTGTCACTCAGCATTACCCTGTGAGGACCTCTTCCTGGCACTTTTGCTCCCCACAGCAGGGACTGCCACCTCTGGTCAGGGTCCGCAGCCCACTTTGCCTGCATGCAGGAAGTGTCTGGAAATTTCCAACCTGACAGGGCAGCCCTTAGCCAGATGCAGGAGAGCCAACACTCCATCCCTGACCCCTGAGCAGGCCCGCATGGATGGATGGGCACCCCGCCCTGTCCTCAGAGCTCCGCTGCAGTCCTGGGAGCACTCGCACAGAAGTCACCTGCACAAGGGTCCCGGGCTCCAGGCTCCATTTGGGGAACCTGACCTTCAGCGGACAATGTTCCCAAAGCTCACAACTGAAACCAGCATTCTGCTGGGAGAGGCACTGCCCTTCGTGCTCCAAGGCCACCGTTCACACACGCAGCATTGCCGTCGGAAGGGTGGCCGTGATCTTAGGGCTTAGGCTAAGAGCAGTTTCAAACCGAAACATGGGGTTTTTCACTAAAAGGAAATGATTCATTTTTCACATTCGAAAGGGAGCCCACCCCCAACCTCATGAATTCAAATCCTGGTGCTTCAGAGTGTTTGTCATCCTGTGTCATTCAGTGGCCTCGATTTCCCCCCAGGAAGATCACGTCTCTGAATGGAATGTGTCAGAGGAAGGACAGCGTGTGCCACTGTCCCAACTCTCCTAAGCACGTGGCTGCACTATTTCAAAATGTGCCCGGAGGGAGAAAACCGTCTTTGAGGTGTGTCTATTTATACTCAGAAAAGATAAAGTTGTAAAAGGTCAGTAATTTTAATTTTCTGTCAGGTATTTATCAAATGAAAATGTTTCAAACAGTTATGGGTGAAGAGAAAACTTTAAACTTCTGGGAAGTTTAAAATGCTACAAACAGTACATTGCTTACATGTTCTCCTTTCTGAGTTTTATCTCAGGTACAAGTTCCACTATATTAATCAAGATCTTGCCACCTTAAAAAAAATAGAATGGGACAATTAAAAAGTTAAAAACAAGAGTTTTAAATAAACAGAAAGATGCAGGGGGTGGGAAAATACAACTTTGCATTGCTGTTCCTTGGATGAGAAACAGACAGATTTCTGAGCAATTTATTTAAAACCTTAAGTTTGGCTTCAGCACATGAACATTAAAGTCATTTTTGAGTAGCTGTAATTTTTCCCAGTCTGTCATCAAATTCAAGAAAATTGCACAGACAATGGTGTGGTGATTGCAGGAGGGAGGGGCAGGGGTGGAAGTGAAAGAGGGCATAAGGGGTGTCAATGGTAATGGAAAAAAATGAAATAAAAAACTATTAAAAATTGGAAATAGCATTTAGCCCTGACTGGAGTGGCCCACTTGGTTGGGTGTTGTCCCACAAAGCAAAATATCAGGTGCTTAATTACTGGTCAGGGCACATGCCTGGGCTATGAGGGGCAAGCGACCGATGTTTCTCTCTCACATCAATGTTTCTTTCCCTCTCTTTCTCCTTCCCTTCTCATCTCTCTGAAAATAAATAAATAAATAACATCTTAAAAAAAAAGAAATAGTATTTAAAAGCATGATGCTGACCTAGATGGTAAAGCCAAGGCTTGCTCCGCGCCCAGCCCCTCCTCACTGTCCAGCAGCCCCTGTCCTTGGAGTTTGGAGGACTCAGCACTAGTTTGTCCCTGAGTTGACTCACCCCACCTGACCCCAGGTCAGGATGTTGGCTTTTGCTTCATTCTAGTGCTAAAGGTTGCGCTCAAAGCCCCTCCTTGAACCTGAAGCGCAGACAGAAAGGTCCCATCTAACCCCTATGTGTCAGTTTCCCTGGCTAACAAGTAGCTCTGCTTTATTGATGCCATCTTCATGTGGGCAGTGGACTGGGTGCTGTAGGCTCACTTCTCATGAGAAAGTCAGTTTCATAAACCCCTTTGTTGCCTGTAACTGGGAAGTCAGCCGAGTGCCCCTCTCCCGTTCATGTGGAATGCTGCTTCCTTCCTTCACGACTCAAGCTTTCGCCCCTTCACTTGTTATCCCAAAAGATCTCTTCACACCCAATCATTCACAAGCTTAGCGACTTTACTAGAGACTTGAGGGGCTGGAGGAAGAGGCAGCATAATGCACACTGATCAGCCTCCCACCTTTGCCTGGCCCTCCTCGCTGGCGTTCATGTCTTAGGTGTCAGCATCATGCCCCAAACAGGCCATCACAGCCTTCATTCAAAGCACAGTACTCTCCCCAGGCAAAATTCTACAACTACAACTACCCTCATCCTGTAACATATGGATGGGCCCCAGAGTAGAGAGAGGCTAAGTAATTTGCTCAAGCTCACTGAGCTAAAAAGACTTATAATGAGCAATCAAGCCCACTCTAATATGTCACACTGCCTCTCCATGACTGAATCACCTGCCTGGCACCTCATTTCTTGCAAAATACAGGCCTTCAGAATCTTGCCCCTTATTTCATCCCAGCAGCTGGAGCCAGTAACTGACTGAAGGCTCCCTGACACCTCTGCACACCATAACCCCCATCAGGGTCTCCTCTCTCATCCCCTGCCCTGCCGCTGCTCTGCCTACCTCTCTGCACCACACCTCACTGTCTCTGATGAGGACCAGTTGCTTGGCCTGCCTCCAGTCTCTGTTCCCACATTCTCTGTGTGTTTTATTAGGCTTCCTCTCATCACCTACAGCTGAACCCCTGCCCCACCCATCTCCTGTCCTACCTAATGCCCCTGGGCAGCTCCCATGGGACACTGCTGATAGTATTCACTGTTTTCAGTGAGCCCTCTCATCTCTTCCTCTCTTGTCCTTCCTCTTTGCCTATCAGAGGCAAAGAATGTCTGCCTAATAAGAATAATTCGATTTTCCACTGTGTGTAATTGCCAAGGTTGTTCTAGGGAAGGCCTCAAAGTCACTGGAGTCTAATGGAGGGGCTGAGATATCTCTACCTCCCCTCTCTCCTCTCTTGCTCCATGTCAACTGAGAGGGCAGCTGCCCAAAAAAACAGTTTGGGCTGATTCATTTTCTTCCTGCACCCTTGGACATTCCCACACAAAGCTAAAAATAGCAACTCATTTCTGTTCTCTCAAAATAAGAGGAGCAAACCCTCAGCATCTGAGCAAGACAATGGCGGTCCTGCTTATGATGTGGGTGTGTGTGCAGTCTCAGCCTTTGGGAGGAACAGAGACAGCATGAAGCTGGGAGCAACTCTCAGGATGGGTGGTATGCATTTAATGTCCAAAGTGATGGACCGCTATTGTCACAGGTATCAACTCTGAATATAACAATAGGAGTTGGAATTCTCAAACAATCTGGCAACTACTTGGGGCTTTCCAGAGGGCCTCAGATGGTCCACCAACGCACGTGTCCCCAGACAGCCAGTGGAGGGGTAGAGTTCACCACACAGGCAATGCAACCCCCCTCATCCGGAGACTATAGATCAAATTGAGAGTCACCCCTGGGGGCCCACAGCTTGTGCTAAAGAACAGTGATATATGCAACTCCACAGCATGAGCCAACTTATGCAATAACTCCCGTTTCTCACTCATTTCTTTCCCTCCTCCTCCACAAAGTCTTTCCAGCCTGGCCCCACCAGCCTGGCCTCTTCCTCCTTTCAGTTTCTGACTGTGTACCAACCGCTGGGCTCTTAATCAGGTATGATCACATGGCATTTCTAGCATTCTACATGGAACTTTTACCTACTGCCTTATTCTTTAAAGAGGGGTGTGTGTGTGTGTGTGTGTGTGTGTGTGTGTTTGTGCGCACGCGTGCACGTGTGCGTGCAGGAGCGCCTGTCGGGAGCAGTGGGGGAGTTCTGCAGAGTGTTGAGGAGGCACACACTTGGAGTCAGAGGCACTAGCTCCTCATTCTGGATCTGGGCCTTAATGAGGGCTTGGGCTAAAGGGGTAAGTCTCTCAGACTCCTCTGGAAGATGTGGCCAATAACCCTGGAGTGGTAGGAAATAGTCTCTTTTCAAATTTGTCTGCAAAAGGAGGAACTTCCTTTCTTTAGTGCAGGAAAATTTGGCAAAAAGTAAAGCAGGCTTTAGAAATACATTTTTAGAGACTCCTGGGAAGCAAGTAAACTAGAAAATGTGATCAGGGTTAGGATATGAGTGGTGGTAACATAAGTAGATGATGGATTAGATAGACAGATAGATAGATACGCTGCTTACAAACAGAATTAATAAATATTCATGTTTGGAGAGGATGGAAAATCAGGAGAGTTTCCTGAAAGGCTCCAGAAAAGTTTCTAATTAGGAGAGAATTAAGCAGCCCATCTGATTGCCAAAAGGTGCTCATTAAGATGTAAGAAGTCATCCTACCAGATCTCAACTCCTTGGGTTTAAAACCAAAAGATGCTGCTAGAGCCCATAAAGTCACATCTCATGAGCAACATGAGTGAAGTGAAAATTAGTGGCTAAGAAAAGATTTTTTAATTCAGTATAAATAGGGAAATGGATATCTGTACCTTGTCTGCCCACACTCGCTATCTGCTCACCCACTGTAAAAGCTTTATGGTCAAAAATGGCTGACCTAATGGGTCTTTCTTTTCCTCTGCCTTCTTCTCTCCCTGACTTTGTTGAAAGTGGCCTCTCTTGCCTCTAAACCCCATTGGTTCTTTGTTTGAACATCTGATAACATAGACTATAGTTGTGCCCATTCCCTGTGTTCGTCAGAAAAATGGCCCCTGCACTCTGCCTATGTCTACATCCCCAGAGAGACTTGGAAGATGAGTTAAGGACCCTGAGACAGGGAGAGTTTCCCAAATTATCTGGGTGGGCCCAATCTAATCACATGAGTCCTTAAAACAAACAAACAAGAAAACAGAACCTTTCCTGGCTGTAAGGAGTAAGAGGAAGATGTGATGACATAAGAAGGGTCAGTAAAATACAACTTTGCTGGCTTTAAAGACTGAGGTAGGAAGCCATGAAGCCAACTATGTGGGCAGCTTCTTCTAGAAGCTAGAAAAGGCAAGTAAATGGATTTTGCTCTAAACTCTGTAGAAAGGAATGCAGCCCTCTCCACACCTTTAGCCTGGTCAGACTTCTCCGCTCCACAACCATGAGACAATGAGGAAACTAAAACACTAGCCTTCTGGTAGACTGCAAACTCTCTTCAAACAGGTGTCTTTTTCTCTGTCATCATAATGGTTACACCTGTGCCTGATACAGAGTAAGTGACCAACAAATATATGTTAGAAGGATGAATAAATGAACAAATGAAGTGTATATGTACACAGAACTAACCTCCAAAGAATGACACTCAATACAAGGAAAGATAACAAGCTCAAGGTCACAGTCAGAGAAACAGTCCCTTGCACCCTAGGTGAGGAGGTCAAAAACTGCCACCAGGGACCATGTTTTGCCAAGTGGCCTGCCCCTTTTATCAAGTAGGGGAATAACATACACATAGAGAGAGAGAAAAATCCATAGGAAGGTAAGTCCATGTGTACTTAAGCACTAAATTGAAGAAAGGGGCTGTGGGAAGGTGGTATGAAGAAAAAATGATTCTGGAAATATTCACATGCTGAATGTGGACTTGATCTGGACTTGGAAGGACAGCCAGAATTTGGACAAGTAGAGAATGGGAGAGGACGTTACTGAAGAGGGTGAGACATTATGGCCCATCATGAGAGGACTGGCTTTGCCAGAAGAATTGTAACTAAGAATAGTTACATAACAGGAACAGCTGCCATCCACCCAGTCTTTTCCAAATGCCAGCACTTTCCATGATCAGCTCATGTAATCCCCCCAGTGACCCTCTAAAGTGGTGTTAAGGGCATCTTGAGACTTTTTAACTTGTGTGTCCTTGACTGCCCAACATAGGCTCCCCCTTCTTAGGTGTGGGATATTCTCCCTCTATGAGCTTTGGGGCTCCCTTTCTCTTGCTGCTGAGTAGAGGCTGCAAAATCTAGACACTAGCTTTTCCTTTACCCCTGGCAACAAGGATACATGTGTGTGACCTGGTTTGGCCATCAGATGTGAATCAGGAATAAGTGGCAGAAAGAAAACAGACAGGAAGAATTTCTTCTAGCAGCAGCATGATACCAACATCTGGATTGGACAGGCAACAGAGTAGGTGGCAATAGAGTAGTTTAGGTTCAAAAGTTCTTCTGAACCTAAACTGACTAGAATAAATTCCTGTTATTCACAAATAGGAACCCTGGCTGATAGAGCAAATATTAAAATTCTTGTATTACAGGTTAGGAATTTGAGGCTCAGAAAGGTAGAATGACTTGTCCAAGGTCACACAGCTCATGCCTGTCTGATTACAAAGCTTATGTTCTTAACATGAATCATTAAATGTTCAAAATAAGAATCAAATTGTAAAAGGCTTTCCCTCCTTATAAATACTTCATGCAAGGCCTGAGAAGGGAGAAGTCAATCCTATGGGAAGGCAGAGCTTATGGGTGAAGGTAGGGCAGGCCTTTCGAACACTGTTTTTGAGCTACATCTTAAACAATGGGCACGGTTTGGCCACACTGACAAAGAGAAGGTGGAGGAGGTCTTTCCAGGCATCAGAAAGACCAGAAGCAAAGGCATGGAACCATGGAATTTCAAGGGCTCTATATTAATATCTATTGCTAGCTAACAAATTGCGCTCAAACTTAGTGGCTGAAAACAACACATATCTATTATCTCAGTGTCTGTGGGGCAGAAATCTGGGCACAGCTTAGCTGGGTCTTCTCCTTCAGGGTCTCTCACAAAGTGGCAATCAAGGTGCCATTCAGGGCCAGTCTGAAAGCTCAAAGGAAACGTTCAGTTTCCAAGATCATCACATGGTTGTTGGCAGATTTCAGCTCTTTGAGGATTCTTAGACTGAGGGTCTTGGTTCCTAGCTGGCTGCTCGCTGGAGACGAGTTCCCTGGCAAGTGGCCCTCTCCGGCATGGCTACTTGCCTCATTGAAGCATGCAAGCCATGAAGATAATAGAGTCTTCTAGAAAGACAACTGACACTCATCACTTTTGTCACATTGTCTTACTTAGAAGATAGTTGCTCGGTTGGCCACTCAAAAGGAGGGGACTCCAAAGGGACAGGACTGCCAGGAGGTGGGGATCTTTTGGATCTCACTGAAAGTCTACCTCCTACCGACCACTCGGGCATTGCAAGTCATCTTGTACTAAGAGAGTGGCACTGCAGCACCAGGCAGGAGGCTGGCAAGTACAGACCATGAGGGCCTTCATAAACCATGCCAAAGAACCAGGGTATCATCTTGTAAGAGGTGGGATTCCTTCTTTCCTTTTAACATACGTTTAAGTTTGGTTTTGTTTCCCAAAATCACTTCAGCTCCTTTGGTTCCCTGAATTCCTATCTTATACTCTCCATACCATGTTTCCATCCTCCAACAGGTACTGACCCTCCGTCACTTAGATACACCTAAGTAAGACTGGAACAGATGCAACTAAAATCAATTAAACTCCTGCAACTGCAAACAGGTAACATCTCCAAATCCATCACTTACACTAAGGCAAAAAGTTGGTTTTGAATGCTCAAAAAAAAAGAATGGATGGGGGGATGTGAGGGAGCAGGTCAGGCAAGGACTGGAATCCCTCCTTGGGAGCCCAGCCCTTCCCACCAGCCTCTGAGTTGTTCCCTAATCATGGTGCTGCCACCAGGCTTAGTGGTTCCAAATCCGTCATCGGTTCCACTCTTCAGGAAGAGGTCCCAGAAAAGCCAAAACTTCCCAACTGCAACCAACTTTCCCTGAGGAAATGGCCTAATGTCATGATCCCTCATTGCTGCAAATGTCATTTAATTATGGTTGTCACAATGATGACTGCACTTTCTTTTCATCCAGGTTGAAAAATGTCCACAGTTCTGCCTTCTACAGCTTTTTACTGGCTTCTTTACCTTGATCACTTTCCCTGCACGTGTAAGAATGTGTTCTTGCCAAAGCTCATTTCTCTGTGCTTAATAAAGCATTTTATGGGCTACTTTGTTGGCAGGAAGCCCCTGTCCTCCATCCTTTGATCTGCAGACTCCGCATGTACAAAGCTAGTACTGAATAAGCATTACCCTTCCAAATACCACTAGTCACATCCAAAATACAACCTCCAAGGTTCCATCTGGAAGCCCTGGGGACTCCTTGACTATGATTCTTAGATCCCTTTGGCCTTGATTCTTGCCCCAACTATTATTAATCTCCCAGGAAAAGGAATAAAGGCTGTGATAATTCATAGATTTTGATAATTCACACTCACCGGTTACTGCATCCATTTGGAAGATGGTCGCCTTTTAAAAATGGATCCTGACAGCATTCCAAATGCAACAACTTTGATCTCCCAGCCAGAGGACATCTGCTTGCCTGTTATGACATTTTACCTTCTAGGTTCAGGCCAAAATGGTCCCCCTGCTCCCTGAACATTTCTCCCGGGTGGAATACCTTTCCTTCTCTCTGTTTCCTTGGCTTTGCATTGTCTCCTTCTACTTCCAGCACTTTCCCCTCATCCCTCCATGTAGTATTTTACCTTGGACAGAGAGAAATTCTGCAGCTGACAGGCGATTGTACTGCCTTTGATGTGCACTGGCTCTAGGCTGGTCTCTGGCCAGAGAAACAACTTACTGGAATTACTTAGGAGTCTCCTTTCCACTTGTGTTTCCTTCTCTGTGTTTATTCATGAAGGACAATGTTCATGATTGGGAAGGAAAGAACCAGATGTCAGTTTTCTCTGTGAATCAGCTGAGGATGCATTTTCCTGCTTCCTCCCCTTCCACAGAAAACAATATTGAATGAAGTCCCTCTTTTCCTAACTACTGCTTCCCTACTTCATCCCCTTTTCCTCCTGTTCCCCAGCATTACCTCTGCTTGGAAGAGGTGTTGAAGTTTAAATCAGGTGTTATCCACCTAGCAAAATAAAATGCCTGACCAGAATCTCCCCCCAAGAAACTTTTCCTCTGGGTTTCACCAAGGCCCCTGCTCCCTTTGCAGAATACAGACACAGCCATTGGCCTCAGTGGGTTACAAGGAGATTTGTTTAACTGCTTTGAAATTATTATTTGCATGCAGAAGACCTTGGAACACAAGACCCTGTTTGTGTAAAAAAGGTTACGGGATTAAGCCTTTGTTTGGGTCCCTTCTGAAAAGAACTGTGATGTACAAATAGCAAGGACACCTGAGAGCTAAATGAGCTATCAAATGACCTTATAAACTCTGCTAAGAAATTCAATCTGGCACGCGGCCTCCATTCACGCAGTACTCTGGTCAGTTATGCTTCATGATTGGCCCTCGTTTCTCCACAAGTTGTGCCTTTGTCTCCAATAACATGGTCTGTAGCCAAGTCTGCTGGGGCAGAGGGGCAAGAAAGATCACAAGGGGGGTGGAAACATTGCAGGAGAGAGTCAGCAGGTGCATGGTTCCTGGCACTTACAAGGACTGAGAAAGTTACTCAATGAGTCTGTCGAGCTACTGAGACCATGACCCACCAGTTACAAAGCGAGGATGAATAAATTGGAGCCAAGATCAAATAAACAGCCAGTCCACATAGGTCCTTGTGGTCACACATCTGAAAAATGTATTTTATTTTATTTTTTTAAATATGTCTATTGATTTTAGAGACAGAGGAAGCGAGAGAGAGAGAAACATTGATTGCCTCCCATACACACCCCAACTCAAGATCAAACCCACAATCTAGGTATATGATCTGATCAGAAATCGAACCCCCAACTTTTTGGGACACTCCAACCAACTGAGCCACACCAGCAAGGGTGACAAACGTATTTGTTTTTAAAAGAGATAATAAAGACAAAATTCAAGAGGGTTTTTATGTATAAGGAGGGTGGAAGAAATGGGGATACTGTGAATTAGTTGATAGTTCTGGGGTTCATTGGCAGCTTCATGGGTGTTTGTTAGAGAGGGAATAAGTAACAAAGCTGTGAATAAACCAAAGACAAAATGTCAAGAGCCAAGATTTAGCACTAATTTGATTCTGTGTACTGGAGAGATACAATATAAAGTAATTCTCCAGGGGATACAATTTTCATTATTTTGAAATAATTGTCTGTTTTCCTTATCCTTACAAAAAATGTAAGTTAATACCCAATTAACTGAGAAATTCTCTCCAAAAGTTTTGGTGAATTTTTCTTCCAAAGTGCTGTTTCTCTTCCATTCTGCATGACTTACTGAGCAGCATATTGTTCACCTTGTCTGGACCACGGGGTCAAATTCAGAAGAGACTTGGTCTGACGGTGCTAGGCGGAGTCACATGATCAGCACCAATACTGATCCAGGTGCTCTGGCAACTCTGGCACTTGCTGGAAGTCAGAGCACATTCTATGGGGTCAGACCCAAATTTAAATTCCAGCTCTGCTAAGGAGCTGAGGCAAATCCCTTAGTTCGCTTGAGCCTCAGTTTCTCAATGTCAGCTGGTGTGTATTAGTTCCCTACGGCTCTCATAATATAGGGCCACAAACTGGATACCTTCAGACAACAGAAATCTATCTTCTCAGAGTTCTGAAGGTCAAAACATCTGGAGGCTAGAAAGTGTCAGGTCAGCATGGCAGTGTTCCCTCTGCAGGCTTTGGGGAAGGAACATCCCTTGCTTCTTGCTGCTTCTGGTGACTGCTGACATCCCTTGATGTTCTTTGGCTTGCAGCTGTATCATTCCAATCTCTGTCTCACCTGGCCTTCTCCCTGTGTGTCTGTCTTCCCATGGCCTTCTTATAAGAACACCTTCCGATAGGACCCACCCTGATCCAGTTTGCCCTCAGCCTAACTAATGACATTTGCAAGGGCCCTCTCTTCCAAATAAGGTCACATTTTGAGTTTCTTGGTAGAAAAGGATTTCAGAGGGACACTATTTAACCCAGTATATGAAGATGATGTATAACAAAAAAAAGGCCATTATAAGAATTAAATAATATAGATAAAACACTAGCATCATATAAACATTTATCATCATCATAGCATTATCATCATCATCATCATCATCCAGTACCTCAGTGAAAGGATTGTACTTCTAAAAACTTTCTATCTGGCTAGCTAACAAGGAGACCACAAGTAGAACTATGAAATAGACTTAGTTTGAAATCTGGGCTGGGCAACCTCTGGTAAATTACTTAACCTCTCTGAGTTTCAGTTTCTTTATCCTCCACACTGATGGAGATATATGCAGTAGTGAGCAAAAGTAGGTTTACAGTTGTAAGTATACAAAACACAGTTTATTCTTGTGTTGTTACTTATTAATTATTGTGGTAGTTTCTACATAAACAACTATAAACCTACTTTTGCCCACCCCTGCATATATCTCCATTGGTGTGGATAAAGAAATCATATATATACAATCTCCAACCCTTAAATGGCATTTGCTATGTGCCAGGCACTGTTCTAAGAGATTTACAAACATTATCTCAGTCACTCCTTAGAACAACCCTGTGAGTTTAGGTATTATTATTATCTTTATTTCACAATCAAGGAAGTCGAATCAGCAAGTATTTTAAGACAGTTGCCTAAGGTCACATAGGAAGTAAGTGATGAAACCAGAATTCAAACCCAGGCAGACTGGCTCTGAATACTTCCAAGATTAAAAGAGAAGGTTTAAGAGTCAGATGGGCCCAGAGACACTTCTGGAAGTAACATCAATGATGGCTGCCCAAGGAGAACCCCAAGTTAAGTTCAAACTTGTATTGATTGGTGATGGTGGCACTGGAAAAACTACATTCACTAAATGTCATCTGATGGGTGAATTTGAGAAGTATGTAGCTTACCTTGGGTGTTGAGGTCTGTCCCCTTGTGTTCCACACCAACAGAAAACCTACTAACTTCAGCGTACAGGATACAGCAGGCCAGAAGTTTGGTGGACTGAGAAATGCCTATTGCACCCGAGCCCAGTGGGCTATTATGCTTGCTGTCACTTCAAGAGTTACTTACAAGAATGTGCCTAACTGGCATAGAGATCTTGTACGAGTGTGTGAACACAGCTCCATTGTGGTGTGTGATTATCCACAATAACAAAGTGGATATTAAAGACAGAAAAGTTAAAGGCGAAATCAACTGTCTTCCACTGAAAGAAGAATCTTTGGTATGTGACATTTCTGCCGAAGAGTAACTGCAACTTGAAAAGCTCTTCCTCTAGCTTGCTAGAAAACTATTTGGAGACCCGAACTTGGAGTCTGTTGCCATGCCTGCTCTGGCCCCACTAGAGCCTGTCATGGACCAGCTTTGGCAGCACAGGATGAGTATGACCTACTGTTGCTCGGACCACTGCTCTCTGGGATGGGGCTGATGACCTGTGAGAGACGGAAGCGGGAGCCCAGCCCCAGAAGCTGGTTTAACAGACAACTGCACTGTGGGATCAGTGGCACCCCATGTTTGCCACGTCACTATGTAGCTAAGCAGAACCTGTGCTTGATTTGGGATGCTGAAGGAGACGAAAGGGCTTGGGGGTGAATGTGGCAATTAAAAAAATACCTTCGGTGTTTGGACCTGCAGCTGTTTTGGAATGCAGCTGTTTCCTTGTTGCGTTGCAAATATGCGACTGCAGCAGTCTAATCACAATATTCAGCGGTGAAACCTTGTTTGTTACTGTTCTTCCCGTTCCCTTTTGTTTAGAATCAGAATAAAGTTGCATTTCAAATACCTAAAACATAATAAAAATAAAAAAGAAGGTTTAAATAAAAACACTTAGCCAGCACTCAGTATATGCGAAGCAATCAATGAATGATGATATAGTAACTACAGCTTCTTCTTCCAACCTTTCCCCTTTTCCTGACCTCAGGGCTGCCTTTCCCCTTTCCTCTTTCTCTCAGTTCAGATGCTCGGGTTGTTACCCGTGTTGACATTAAACTGGAGCCAAGTTTCCATATTTAAACGTTCAGACTGCTCAAGTTCCACTCAGTTTCCTGGGGTATCTTGCCCTCATTTTTATCTCGTTATTCTCTCCAGTGTCCTCTGACCGTGGTCGTTGGAAGGGTCAGAGAAGGGGAGGGAGCCAGAGCTCTCCGGCAACTGCTGAACAGTGGGTGCTTCTTTCCCAGAATGGGAACAGAGTTAAGCAACAGGCTGTAAGACATGTCTCAGGAACAATCGCCCAATGGGGCCACCCTCTAAACCCAGGACCTTGCATGCTGTCCTTGGCACAGAGATCCTTGAGAGATCCATCATGGAACAAAACCTCCTTGAGCATGTGGATCCACAATGGCGTTGGAGGTATGGAGAGTGAGCTACCTCCTGAACATCCATCCTGGGGTGCAGTGGGTTCCCAGCTGGATGCCCTGTTCTCACCTGCCCCACACTGCCCTGAGCAGGAGATGTCCACACAGCTGTAGTACAGTATTTTGGGACTTGGGATCAACTCCACCTGCTGCTAGTCAAGCTCTGCCCTCTGATACCTGATGCAGTAGGAGGAGCAGGAACCCCACCCTAGCCGGGTTCCCCTCCCACCTCTCTGGCTGTTGCCAGAATCCCAGCATGGACACGGCAGCTGTCACAGAAATCAGTCATCAGGAGGGTGTGCATGCCCACCCAGAATGGCAGTTCTGTGTAGGTCCAGTGATGACTTAAGCAAATTTTGGGCAAATCTGTTCACTCTCCCCCAACCAACAACATGAGGACAGGCTTTCTCCAAGAGGTAAAGTGAGGGGCCTCACTTGGCAAATTGTGACATAGGCTGCTGCTGCTCCACCCTTCCGCTTTTGGGGTTTCCCCCCTCTATCCTCCCAAGGACCTTGTGTCCTTATGCTATGTGGAAGCAGCCACCCACTCAAACAGCCCTGCTTCCCTCCTTTCTTCCTCATAAGACATACCTTTCCTCACCCGACTTCTGAGACCTCTGCCTCACTTTGGTAACAATGGAAGTTATTAAAGGAACAAATCATGCTAATTGGTCAACCAACTATGGGGCTTTATCTCCCAGGTGCCTTAACCCAGATCAAATGTAAGAAAATGTGACTTGTGGAGAATTACCTAATTCTTAGGTAATTTTTAAGTTTGTTGCTGCTCACCTATGGGCTGCTAAGATGTAATGAGAAGTTTACAATTGATGCTGTAAACTTCAAGTTGATGCTATGAGGTGAGGAGGTGTTTCCATGAACTGGTTACTCAGCCCATGAATCCCACTAACACAAAGTAATAAAATCTTTGTGCTGGGAGCCATGGGGAAGCTGGACAAGTGACTTCATCCCACAAGCACCTGAGCTCCAGGAGGGGTCAGGGCTCAGGCTGCTCATGCTTCATGGTCTCCCTAGCGTGTGTGGCCCTGCCATACACAGCCCTCCCTAGTTCCTTCTCAGCCACTCAGCCCAGATGCCCCTGCGCAGTCCCCTGGAGTCCTCAGGGCTGGTCTGACGGCATCAGAGCTCAGCTCAGCCTAGACATGGTAACAGGGATTCGGAGCTCCCAAGCAGTGATTATTCCTCCTGGGATGCATAAATTACAACCAATTTCATCTTCTACCTGTCCTCACTTTGCTTGCTTTTCCATTGTGACTGAAATGCATGGAAAACCTGAGGATTTTCTTTGCCTAATACCCTCCTCATGCTTGTTGCTCTATTACAAATACATACATACATATATGCATTATATATATGTTATTTGTCTATCCTATATATCCAAATTATTTGCCTATTCTAAGTACCTCATAAAAATGGAATTATACAATATTTGTGTGTGTGCAAATTTGAATTGTATGAGGTAGCTGGAATAATCACCATTCATAGAATGGTGATTATGAATAACTTCCATTCATAGAATGGAGGTTACCAGCGGTTGGGAGGAAGGAATGGAGAGTTAGCGTCAAATGATGATGGTTGCCCAACACTGCGAATGTACATAATGCCCTGGGCTGTATATTTGAAATGGTTAAAGTCATAACTTTAATGTCATATATATTTTACCATCGATATATAAATATATATATCGGTATATATATATCGATATATAAATATATATATCAGTATGTATATTAATATTATACATATTAAATACATTATATATTATAATATATACCAGCTCAAATCTTACTTAGATATACTTATATAACTAATATCAGGCAACTCACACTTTACTTTTTGCTCTCTCCCCTTTCATATTGTATGCCTCGGTTTGAGTCTTTTGTCTCCTAAATATTCCCCAGATTTGGGTTTTACACACTCAAGAGTAGTACCAGGCTGATAAAAACCCCACAGCCCTCTCCTCCCACATTCTCCACCCACCCACCCCCACCACCCTCTTTTCGGTGCTTTTAAGCAGAAAGCTTTACTAGTTAAAGAAAAAGTCCTTGATTTTCAGTGGTACATTTAATAATTCATAAATCACGAGAGGTTCAAACAGGTTCAAAGTTTAAAAGTTTAAAAGTTTTGCTGGAGCTTTAAAGTTTAAACTGTCAGAGGCTTTGACAAAAAACTTTTCCTGTCTGGAATATTTAAGATTGTTGTGTCATATTATATTCAGGACTCTATTATATCCTCCTCTCCCAAAACGATTCTCCTAAGACAATCCCAGAGTCGTCGGCACCAAGCATTTTCTTTGTGGCCCTGAGATCCCAGATCCAGAAGGTCAGCAGGTACAAGGAGCTGACTGGGGGAGAGGGTGGAGGCTATAACAACCCACATTTGGGGGGAAAGCACTTCGTTGGCCAGAATCACCAGGGCATGGGGATTTGTCTTTAAAAGAATGAAAATTGTAAAATGAGATCCTGGCAAATGTGTGCAACAAGGTCTTGGCGGAAGACAGTGAGTTGTGTGTAATCTGCTATTTCAAAATCTGGAAGCAGAGAGGCCAAATCTTCCGCTGGCCTCCAGCTGACCTCTAATTTTTCAGGCATAATTACTGTATTTGCATGTGCAATTGAGTGTGGTGTCAGCCACCCACGCCAAAGCACTTTCTGCAGTGTTTTGGGACAGGAACGAATGCAGTCATTTCCCTCTCAGACTGTATTTGATCAAGCAAGCGTAGAACATGGAGGTCAATTCTGACGTTCTGGCCTTGGACCCTGACGCTGCATATACTAGGCTGTTTTGCTAATGTCATTCTATTTCTCAGAAACCTACCATGGTTCCCACTGGCCTTTCAGGTCAGATCTGAGGACTTAGTCATGAACTTTCAGTGTGATTGCGCCTCCTACCAGACTCTCACTGCAGACAAGCACACCCACCACCTCCCCTCCCACCTGCCTTGCTCACTGCTGCCTCCAGCCCTTCCTGTTTGCTGTTGCACACAGCTGGGATTTTCTTTCTCCTTTTCACCAAATACTGCATTTCTTCAAAATTGTCCTTTCCCATAGGTCCCAGATGCCATCAGCACTAACACCATCAACAACATTGGCATAATCAAAATCTTTCCCCAGGTTCCAGGATTTGGTGACAGGATTTTGTAAATGACCTTGTGACATGTATGTAATAGTACTGGAGTCCCAACATTGGCACCAACCTTTGGACAATAATAACTGCACTTTAACATAAATCACCTCCTCTTATCCTAACATCCTCCCATTCACCCCTACACCTCCTGTGGAGAGACTTCAACCCAAAGTATTCTGCCAGCTTCTCCAAGAATTGCTAATAAGAAAACCCAGCACCCATTTTCAGGTCTCTCCTAGGTAACCAATTGGTGGTATCTCTCTTCTTCACTCTATTCTCTTGATTTGAATTGAGTTGAGTTGTTTCTCCTCTTTTCATGACTCCCTCCATGACTTGCGTAGGTCCACTTCTCCAGCTTTTCTCCCTCCAGTGTGGGGTGCTCCCCCTTCACTCCATGGTGCTGCCCCTGACCCAGCTCCTTTACCTATGGCTTGAGCTACAACCCTTATCCTAGTGACCCCAAATCCGGGTCTCTGCTTCTCAACTATTTCCTGGGCTCCAGCTCCATCACCTTCCCATCTCTAACCTGGCTTCCCGAACAAGAGTCCAGCAAACTCAAAAAGCATTTCTTGATCAACTACCCACTGAAATAAAAATAAGTATGATATTTCATGTTTTTTTCTGCCAATGCTCCTTTTGTATTTCCCAGTTACTCAGGTACCTGGTTGTCCAAAGTAGAAATCTTGGATTCACCCTGAATGTCTTCTTCCCTCAACTTTCCCATCTGAATTGAGAGTGAGCCCTGTTGCTTCAATACTAACAACCTCTCTCCCACCCTCTTACTCTTCTCATCCCACCAGTACTTCCTTCATTCAATCTTTCATCATCTCTCATCATAACCATTGTAATCACCTTTCTGGTTGCTCTCCTCATAGTCTTTCCCACATCCAAACTTTTCAAGGTGGAAACAGTCATGTCACCGCCTGTCAACTGCTCTGTTTCCCAAAGCTGCCGTCCACACTCCCTTCTCAGTCTGCCCCCATTTGACCTTCTCAGCTACATATTCCACTACAACTCTCCTCCTCTTGCTCTTCACTTGTGTTCTGGCCAGACCAAACTTCCTTCTGTTTCCTGAGCATGCAGCCTCATTTGTATCTTCATACTTTTGAAGTCTCCTACCTACGCTGTGCCTGGTTAGTCCTCATTCCTCCATCGAGCCTAGCTCACCTCCATCATCAAACTTTTGGGGATTTTTTTAATATATTTTATTAATTATGCTATTAGAGTTGTCCCATTTCTCCCCATCATTCCCCTCCACCCTGCACACCCCCTCCCACCCATATTCCCCCCTTTAATTCATGTCCATGTGTCATAAGTTCTTTAGCTTCTACATTTCCCACACTATTCTCGCCCTCCCCCGTCTATTTTCTACCTACCATCAATGCTACTTATTCTCTGTACCTTTTCCCCCTCTCTCCTCCTCCCACTCTCCTGTGGCTAACTCTCCATGTGATCTCCATTTCTGTTTCTGTTCCTGTTCTAGATATTTGCTTAGTTTGCTTTTCTTTTAGGTGTGGTTGTTAATATCTGTGAGTTTGCTGTCTTTTTACTGTCCTATTTTTTTATCTTCTTTTTCTTAGGTAAGTCCCTTTAACACTTCATATAGTAAGGGCGTGGTGATGGTGAACTCCTTTAACTTGACCTTATCTGAGAAGCACTTTATCTTCCCTTCCATTCTAAATGACAGCTTCGCTGGATAGAGCAATCTTGGATGTAGGTCCTTGCCTTTCATGACTTGGAGTACTTCTTTCCAGTCCCTTCTTGCCTGGAAGGTCTCTTTTGAGAAATCAGCTGACAGTCTGTTGGGAACTCCTTCGTAAGTGACTGTCCCCTTGTCCCTTGCTGCTTCTAGAATTCTCTCCTTCATTTTAATCTTGGATCTAATGTAATTATGATGTGCCTTGGTGTGTTCCTCCTTGGGTCCACCTTCTTTGGGACTCTCTGAGCTTCCTAGACTTCCTGGTAGTCTATTTCCTTTGCCAGATTGGGGAAGTTCTCCTTTATTATTTGTTCAAATAAGTTTTCCACTTGTTGCTCTTCTTCTTCCCCTTCTGGTACCCCTATAATTCAGATGTTGCAACGTTTAAAAAGGTCCTGGAGGTTCTACGCCTCTCCTCATTTTTTTGAATTCTTGTTTCTTCCTTGTTTTCTCTTTGGTTGTTTCTTTCTTCCTTCTGGTCCACTCCATTGATTTGAGTCCCAGTTTTCCTCCCATCTCTACTGGTTCCCTGTGCGTTTTCCTTCATTTCACTTATTGTAGCCTTCATTTGTTCATCTAATTTGTGAGCAAAATCAACCAATTCTGTGAGCATCCTTATCACCAGGGCTTTAAACTGTGCATCTGATAGGTTGGCTATCTCTTTGTCACTTAGATGAATTGGCTCTGGGGCTTTGATTTGTTCTCCTGTTTGAGCCATTTTTGTTTTTGTTTGTTTGTTTGTTTGTTTGTTTTTGGTCTGGTCGCAGCTGTTACGCAGTGAGGAGTGGAGCCTTAGGTGTTCCCCAGGGTGGGGTAGCCCAGTTGCTGGGTAGTGATGCTGTATGTGGGAGCAGGGCCCAAGAAGGAACAATGGCACTTGCTCTGCTCTCTCTTGGATTCCAGTCCCTTCTGCTGCTTCCCCTTCGCCTGGATTATCTGCACACAAATGTGGGACCACCTGGTCAGCCAGCCACTTTGCTCAGCCTCACTGGGTCTGCACAGTTGCCACCCCATGTCCGGGTCTGCTAGCCACCACCTGTGCACCTGGGGTCTGCTAGCCGCAGCCTGCACACCTGGGATCTGCCAGCCGCTGCTGCCTATGTGCCCCAGTCCACACCTCCACTTTTTCCTGCTGCAACTCCACCCCTCTTACCAGTCTGGATGAATGGTTATTGGACTTCTGTACAGTTCAATTTTCTGTCAGTTCTGGTTGTTTTCTTGTTTCTAAATCTTTGTTGTCCTTAATTTTGGCTGTGAGAGGGGGCACAGTGTGTCCACCTACACCTCCATCTTGGCCAGAAGTCGGGGATTTCTATCAGCAGAGAGATTCACCCCCTCCCTCACACTGCTAGACTGCTATGTCCCACACACAGGGCCTGCCCATTGGACATGCTGCCCTTACTTGTGGTACCCTCTGGGGTCACAGTAAACTTGTGACTGTTTAGTGTTGGTCTCTCAACACCTAATACAGTGTCTTGCCCTGCATGTGCCAATTTCTCTTCTGAATGAATTAAATCTCATGGCACCAAATGCCACTCTCTGGATAGCTAAGTGTAGTTAGGGGTAAAGCATAATTCTTAATTCAGATTCTTTTTTCCTCTCTGGCTGCAACTTGATAAAATGTTCACTATTCCTGTATGATAAGTTTGAAGAGAAAAGAAAACAGGAAAAATCTCAAGTAGATGAATCCTCTCTCCCCAGCCTTTCTCTGTGGGTTGTAAAATCCATTTATCCAGCTGCACACGTTTTAGGTATCATGTATAATGTTCTGGTTTTTACTAGAGTGGCTATAAATTATTTTATGCTAAAACCATACAGATATTTGTACGGCTCATGGAGAGCTCTGTAGTTGAATCTCTGTTCTGGCAAGTGAATTAGGATATCTTAAATAAATATAGGCATTGTGATATTTCTGGGTAGGTTTTCCTTTGCTTCAGTCTATGGGGAGATGACATAAATTATTCTCATATATTTCAGGCTTTGAAGTCAGACAGACCAGGGTTTAAATTCTGGCCCCATCACCATGTGACCATGTCACTTCACCTCTCCACCCCAGTTTCCTCATCTGTGAAATGGAAAAAGCGATACCTCATAGGGTCATTGTAAAAATTAAGTGAGAGCATTTATCACAGAGGAAGCCTTCAACTGTTGCTAAGGTAAGTGCTTGAGTGCTAATGATTGACCCTTAATGCTAAACATTGCCCCAATTATTAGCACAGGAAGTGCTTTACATATTGTGTAATTATATATGCACACCCACACAAAGGAATATGTAAATATATACATAAATATAATTCATGTGTATCTGTATGTGTATATATACGTATGTGTGTGTGTTTGTATTGCCTGTAACAATATATAATCCTTGCACTAGCCCAGTGATGTAGGTACTATAATAATCTCCACCTTACACTCAAAGAAACTAAAACAGATGAAATAACTTGCTGAAAGTCACACAGTTGATAAGTAACAGACCTGGAATTAAAGTCTAGGCAATGTAGAGTCAAATACCATGCTCTTAACACCAATCAAAATGTTCTACAATGCCTCAATGCACTCTTCAGGTCAATAAATGGTAACTATCATCACCATCACCATCACCATCACCATTGTCATCACCAGCACCATCACCATCATGGTTTTCCAGGACATGCCCAAATGTCTACGTCATTCTATAAAAGTGCTTTGGCTAGGCTGGCTACTCAGTCAGCCCTACGGTGGTAACTTTGTTGCACAAGTAAAATTGTATTCAGCTGGCAGCCTCTGGGGTGGCCCCAAAGGTCAACCCATTATGATGCTAATACTTGGGCAGTAGGAAATACTATCAAGGTAGACCTTGGGATTTCAAAAGGGTCCAGCCAGGATACAAGCTGGAACAGTCAGAGTGTGTGGCCCCAGCACAACTTCATCTCATTGCTTGTTGTCTTTCTTCTATTAGCTGGAGAGACCAATTGATTCCTGCCTCCCAACCAACTCTAGTCAGATGGTGAGATTCTGTAATCATATCTGTCTCAGATTACAGCCCCCAGAAATCAGACATGGAAGCATTTGCTTGGGTTGTCCAACATTCACATCCTGAGCCAGGAAATGAGAACTTCTAATCCAGAGTCACTATTCTGTTATAAAAATCAAAATTATTTGTAAAATATATAAATGGAATTGCATGCCTCTTAGGGCCCTGTGCTTATTTACCAGAAATTTTATTTCTCCTGTATGTTCTGTTCTTCCCTGTTATCACTACATTTACTGAACATCCTCCTTTACCTATTTTTCCCAAACTTCCCCTTCCAAGTATGTTCTTTGCATTTACCTCTATGAATGGTCTTTATCCTCTGTAGTCTGTGCAAAATACGCTTCCTGAAATATTTTTGCTTGTGGAATCAGGCAGATCTGCCTTTTAATACTGACTCAGTTTGACATTAGGCAAGTTGCCTTCTCTAAACCTAAGTTTTTGCGTATGTAGAATGGGTGTAATAAAGAAGCCAACTTGATAGAGTTGTGACAATAGTCTGCAATAATAACTAACACTCACTGAGAATTAACATATGTTGGTTATTCCCAAGCTTGCAGACAAAACTGCTAAATAATAGTAATTTTAAAAAAGAGATTATAACCCTGGCTGGTGTAGCTCAGTGGATTGAGTGCAGTCCTGCGAACCAAAGGGTTGCCAGTTCAATTCCCAGTCAAGGCACATGCCTAGGTTGCAGGCCAGGTCCCCAGTAGGGGTTGCATGAGAGGCGACCACACATCAATGTTTCTCTCCCTCTCTTTCTCCTTCCCTTCCTCTCTCTCTAAAAATAAATAAAAATCTAAAAACAAAATTTTTTAAAGAGAGATTATAGTGTCCTATTTGGTATCCAACCTCTTTCTGGGAGGTACATCTCCACCCTGATGGAAGGGAATGAAGACTGTCCCATCTGTCAGACCCCTGCACATAGTACTGAGATGCAGGCATCATCTCATTTAATCCTCCCAAAAATCCTACAAGGAAGGTATTGTTTGTATTCATATTTTACAAATAAGGAACTGAAGTGACTTGCCCAAGGTTACTCAATAAATAAGTGGCAGAGGGATAAAATTAATTACCATGCACTATAACAATAAAAAACAACAATAACAACATTAACAGTTAGTGGTTATTGAGCAGTCACCATGTGCCAGGCACTATTCTAGAAGCTGCACATGAATTATTTCATTGAATCTTCACATCAACTCTATGAGGTAGACAGTATTACTAAACCTGTTTTTACAGATGTATAGCTTGAGAGGGAAGTGTATTAGTGATTTGTTAAAGGTTGTGTGGTTGGTAAATTGAGAGTCAGAACTTGAAACCTGGTAGTCCAAATTCGGAGCTGGAATCTGTCCTATGCTGTCTTTCTAAAAGGGTTATCATGAAAAAGGAATATAAAGGGCTTATCTCAATGCCTGGCATATTTTTTTTTCAACATAGTATCATCATTGGTATCACTAATACACTGATAGTCAATATTTTAATATTATTATGTTTTGTAAGACCTCTTTTCACTCACCTGTATAATGTGATCTTCAAGCAAAAATCTGAGTGGACAGGAGCCCTTATTCTGTGATTTACTTGCTCTTTGCTCATCTTAGCTGCTTTCTGTAAATGTCAACAGCAAGGTGCCCATCCTAATCCAGGTTTGTCATTATCACAAGTTTTCTCTTCCAGAAGCCTTTCAAGTAAAATGATCCTGCAAATCACCTTTGCTTTCTACATCATCTCTGTCTCAATTTTCTATTGCTGTATGAAAAGTTACCCCAAATTTAGTGGTTTAAAACAACACATATTTATTACTGAACAGTTTTTGTAGTCCAGGAGTCCAGGCCCAGCTGAGTTGGGTACCCTGCTCAAGGTCACACAAGGCTGCAGTCGAGGTTAGCCAGATTGAGCTCCTTCTGGAGCTTACAGTCCTCTTCTGAACTCATGTGGTTATATCCAGGCTTCTTACTAGATATTGGCCACTAGATAGAGGCCCCCACAGTTGTCATCTACATGGCTCTGTCCAGAGGAAGCCCACATCCAGAATAGCTTTCTTCTTCAAAGCCAGCAGGAAAATCTTCCCCACCAATCTGCTAAGATGCCATCTTAGAGAACAAAGCATAATTGTGGGAATGACATCCTACCACCCTTGTCATATTCAATTGGTTAGAAGCAAATCATGGGTCTTACACACACTCAGGAGGAGGGAATTACACAAGCTGGGTCATGGGGGGAGTCATTTTGGGGGGCGGCCACCATAAGTTCCCTAACTTCAATTTTTTTCTCCCCCCACTTGCCTCAATTTCATTTTCATCCCCAAAGAATACTACTTCTTTCTTACTGTGTCTGTAAAATTTAAGATCCACTCTTTCTCTTTCTTCCACATTTGTATAAAAGCCGGGAGTCAAACCTACTTTTTTAATAGATCTATAGATGTGCGATTTGTTTACCGTAACATGCAAAGTGTTCCATTCAGTGTACACCACCAGAGTTGTTCAGCCACCACCATAATACAGTTTGAGAACATTTTGCATCACTCCAAAAAGAAACTTCATATCCTTTAGCAATTACCGCCCCCCCCCCCCACACACACACACCATTTCCCATATTCCCCTCAGCTCTAGGCAACAAAGAATCTAGTTTCTGTCACAGAAGAGTTGCCTGTTCTGGATATTTTATGTAGGAGCCACACACTACGTGGTCCCTTGAAACTGGCTTCTTTCACTCAGTATGACGTTTCTGAGGCTCATCTGTGTTGTAGTATAAACGGTATTATTATGGCTATATAGGATGTTTAGAGTGCTGTAGACAAAACAGGCAGGAAACAGATGATTTTAGCTTATAAAAATAGAATTAGAATACGTATCCTTATTTATATTTCTACCTCACAATTTTTTAATGAGAACTTATTATACATAAGGCCCAGAGGGAAGAGAAGATACATCAGATTCAGACATTGTCCCCCAAAGACACCAAAGATTCAGGAGCTCAGGGTGATAAAGGAAAAGGCAAATGCACCACCCATATTCCATAGTCTGGTTATGCAGTACACGTGAAATCCAGAGGAGAAGAAATGTAGTGTGAACTTTCAACTCACTAGGATAAAATGGTAGTCTCTCTAAGATGTGAATTGTTTTTAGGAAAAAGTAAGATAATGTGAACACATACACTTTGCTTTCAGTCACATGGAGCTTAATGATCTTTAAGATGGGGCAGGAATTGCCCTGCAAGCTGCCACATGCTGCGCGTGCAGCAGGGCCCCCCTTGCAAGCCCAGTCAGGGAAGTCCTGGGAGGGACAGGCTTCCCCTCGGGGTTGGTGTTCCCTCTCTTGCCATCAGCCCCAGAGATCCCACTCTCCAGTGATGTGCTTGTGGGTGTGTTCTCCAAGCCCAGAGGAATTTCACTGTGACTTACCAATTTTTCACCCACCCTAAGGTCAGCCTTTGAATATTGAAATCACTTCTGTTTAGACAAGCTGAAGAATGAGGAGACTGAACGGTTTCTGTCAGCAGGGGCTAACCTATACATGGGAACTTTGGATGTTTCACAAAAGGGCAAGTTCAAGAATCTGTAAAATTAAGAGGTATCTATCACAGCAGCTGGAAAAAACAGTAAGATAATGAAACATTTACCACAAATGTAACATTCATAGCGTTTCCAAACATTCCTCTGGGATAAGCAAGAGTCTTACTCAAGATTTTCAGTCAGGTCCCCAGGACTTCGAACTCTGGTCATGGAGCAAAGGCCAGACAGAGTCTGGGCCAAAGGGCCAGCTCCTACCACGGCCAGAAGCCTGGGCCTCCCCTTTCCAGTTTCTGGCTACCTTGGAGGGGCTGCCCTTGAGGAGCAGGGCTATGGGGGCCTCAGGAAGATTCCTCACTCCTCAGTCCTTCTCCCACCTGGCTTGCTGAAATTCCACCCTTAGAAAATTTATATCTTTACTCCAGTGCAAATACTCCTGGGAGAAGAAACACATCTTTTATCATCCATTTACACCTCAGTGCAAATGTGTTTATCAGAGCTTTTGCCAAAGAGTCTGTTTTTAGAGGGGAGGAGGTAAAAGGAACTACGAAAAGAGAAATGCCTGAGGATGAAGAGAGAGTACCCAAAGACACAAAAAGACAAAAAAGGGAGATAAACAGGGTTCACCAAAGACAAGTGAACTTGGCCTCTTCCCAGGAGTGCCTGCCTGAGAGCATGAGGGGCAGACACAACCTCGCTGGGATCAAATAAAGAGAACGGTATGAGGCAACTACCCATATGTGGAGGAACTCCACACTTCACTCTGGCTGGAAGAGCAGGGACCAGGACCTGGCCCTGGTTTGTATGCAGTGCCCGTCTTCTCCAGACAGACAATCTCACTGGGAACAACAGCACTTTGAGGGATTTACCTGTGCTGCCCAAATAAAGGAGGAGGAAGCCCACACCTGCCTTACTAATTACTGGAGTGCTTTGTTCTACTTTAGTCCACTGCCAAGAGCTTCCAGCCCACTTACTCACACACAGTCTTTTTGCGTTCAAAGGAAGTGAACTGTTTGTCCAACAGAATGTGATCTCGCACCCTGCAAAGAAGAAGCTGTGCCCTTCTACACCAAGCACTCACACCAAGCTACTATTTCAGACCTCTCAACGAGGCAGCCAGCCCCCCAAACCTGGCGAGATGATTTCATATTCATACAACATGGCTTCACAACACTCACAAGGGACTAAAACTCAGAGCCATCAAGTTCCACCGGGGGTCAGGGAATCTTTTTCAAAGTCATTTTAAAATTAATTACTTAAAAAAATTCTCTTGGCTTCTTCTAGTTGGTACTATTCCTAAGAACCACAAACCAGAGCCAAGTCTCTTTAATAAGCCCCAATTTTCTGAACTTATAGTCAGTTTAGGTTACTGGCAACAACCCACAGGTAGCTGGACTTTCTCTGCATACAGACCAAACCTGGGACATGTTGATCAACGATGGTGAGTCAAGAGAGACATTTAACGTCTGCCCTGGCTCTGCATACCCACATCATTTTTAAGGGGTAGGTGTTTAGATATTTCTTTTTCAAAAAATAAGTGAATTGCTATGCTCCAAGATAGAGAGTGAAAGATTCACAGGATGCTCCCTCAGTGATCCTGCCTGCAGAAAACACATTTAAAAGCCTGGCAAAGGAAGCTCCAACTCTCTTTAATTTGCTTAACATTCAATACTCATTCTAGATAATTTCATTTGAGGAGAAAAATGCCTACCTTAGCACCTTGTGTAAAAAGATCCCCCTTGTAAGTGAAAGTTGAATGAACTGTAAAACCTATCATAAAACACTTCATGTGGCTTCAGTCACTCCATGAGCCAAACAATGCCTTGGGCATACAAAATTATACTTTGTACATCTTTTCAGAGGCCACAAGATGCCTATATTGAGAGTAATTCCTTTTTCCCACCCCAGTGTTTTTTTTTAAACCTTTCTTTTTTTAGTTAAAAGATTAGACAATCAAATTCTATTTCTCTTCCTAGAGAAGACTGGTCCTGAGGTGCTTTTTAAAGTGTGTTTGCAGCATCTGAAAGTTCCCTACTTCCCACACTCAAGTTCTAAAGTTTGAAAGAATCATCATTTCTAGTATGATGTATATCCAAAACAGAGAACACAATGCAAGGGAGTGTATGCCATATTTCACTCCACAGTGGAGTCACAGTTTTTTCTTAGACATGGTTTTAGCATAAAGTAAATTGTATTTCCAGGATTGCTGCCAAACACAACAATACAAATAGTGATGACCAAAAACAGCAAAATGTGAGTGAACTAGAAGTGATGATGTTTCATAGGGAAATCCCATAAATGTTAATATGCTTTGGTTTTACTTGAAGATTAATTAATTAAAGCAGGTTGGCAAAGTCTCAGCATATAGAACTGTACTACAACTGAATTCAATAGAAACCCAATGGGGATACAAATAATTATTCAATGCTTCTTAATGTAAATGATGAATTGTATCTCAGCAATCAATGATTCTGAAAATGAAGCTCCAAATAGTTTATCTGTTATTTATTATTATTTTGTGGGGACCGGGTGGGGGTGGTATTGGCTAAATACTTAATAGTGACCATTTTCCAGAACTTCTAAGTTGCTCCATACCTGGTTGTAAGGATTCCCAGCAAATCAGCATCAAATCATTCATAAAGCATCCCTATGAATTTGCCTCCCTATGTTCTCAGTGGAATGAAGGTAGTGAAGGGGCAGCATCCATACAGGGACTTCACTAGGTTATTCCATGATTTTCTCACACAACCCTCACAACAACAGTATGAAATAGGTACTATCATCATTTTACAGGAAAAGAAATTTAAGTTCTGAAAGGTTCATTAAAGGTTAACTATTAAAAAGGAAACAAATAGGGGCTATAGAAGATATTTTTCTGTATAGCCTACTTTACTCAAGAAATTCAAGTGAAGGCACTGACTTGGCTTAAAATTGCTTTATATAACCACTGTGTCCTCCTGAGAGTGATGCTACTCTGAGGCTGAACACGTGGGTGTCAAGCTTATAAGCATCATATCTTTGCTGGTGTAGTGTTTTACCAACATGAGGAAGAAAAGATTTTGAGTAGTACCATAATATGAGACTAAGTCTACTGAATTTTGAAAAACTTACTTTTTTTCTTCTCTCTTTTTTAAAATTTAAGTAAAATTAACCATTTAAATGTACAGTTCAGTGGCTTCTGGTACATTCACAGTGCTGTGCAAACCATATTTCTCTTTCAATACTTCAGACTGAGTCAAGGAAAAAGTCTCAATAGTGCTGTTATATATTTAATCGTTCTCTAATATTTGATAATTTCCCTTTTTGAATTTTTTAATTCTCACCCAAAGATATGTTTTATAGATGAGAGAGAGAGAGAGAGAGAGAGAGACATTGATTGGTTGCCACCAGTACATGCCCCAACAAGGATGCTCCAACCAGGGATCAAATCCACAATCTAGGCATGTGCCCTGACTGGGAATGGAACCCCCAACATTTTGGTGTGTGGAATGACACTCCAACTAACTGAGCCACCTGACCAGGGCAATAATTTCCTTTAAAACAAAAAGGGAGAGAGAGCAAGCAGACTTTGAACCTTTGATAAATAAGCATACAACTGGAATATGAGAACATAAATTTGGTGTTTTACTTGTATTTATTTTGTAGCAAAATTTCCTTACAAAATAAATACTTAAGTAGAATGGTAAGCTGATTTAAAGAAAAAGTTTAGGTAAATAATAGTGTTGGTGATACATAGATGGGGGTGGGGAACGTGACAAAGGAGGTACATGAATGGCTGAAGATCCAGAATGCTCTCCTGGCAGTGGGACAGAAAGTGGCTGGAAGATTTAGAAGAAACAGTTAGAAGAAAGAAGCTGGGCAGGACGAAATGGACAGTCAAAACATCATAGGGATGAGAGCTTAGGGCTTGAGAAGGTGGAATCTAACAATAAATTCTAGAATGTGGGCCAGCCCCAAGTCTTTCCTGTTGGAAGTCCACTGGCCAACCTGCCTTCCACTGAGGTTCCAACGTTATCCACTCTGGGAATTATAGAACATTACGCTGTCTCAGAGCAGCAGCAGTGGATTCACCCTCACACTGGGCATGAGAGCGAAGGGCAGCAAACCATGAGGGCTGTTTTCATGGAGGAGGAGCCAGAAGGAAGCCCAGAGATGGGTCCAGAGAGCTGAAAGGGTGGGCTATGCTTCACAACTTCTGGCTGTAGTATAAGGAGACATTCAGTCTCCCAGATAACTGCTAAGGAAGGTGGTAAGGAGGCCAGGTAAGGCCAGGGACCTTCGAGGTGATCTTTAATGCAGTGCTTGTCCTTTTGCCCTCAGGCTTTGAGATGAAGGCTTGCAGTCAGAGCAGCAATGTGGGAGTGTACACATGTAATGAGTTGTCTTCCCTCCCGAAGATCCACTCACAGGGCCCATTCGTGCAGGAAACAGACTGCATGCCTCAGAAGTGAGGCTCTGCTGCTGGAAGATCCTTCTCCGCCTACAAATCTGTTTCTAATGATTCACCATTTGTAAATGGAACTCCCATCCCAGGCTCTTCATTAGTAAGAGGTTATCAAGAAGAAAAATGGGGCACCCATCTGGAGATAAAAATCCCTGATGCCTAACAGATTGTCAGGAAGATTTCCAACCCACTAGATTTGAAGACAATGCATGTACACACACACACACATGCACTCCAGAGCTAGTCTTAGCCAGAATATTCATTCATTCTAGGTACCCCACATATATTAGACTATCTACTACATGAAAGGCAAAATTCCTCCTTTTAAAAATGCAAATATATTTCAAAGAAACAATATTTTAAGCTACCAGCTCTGTACAAATTGGTCTAACACAGTGTGATATGATGCTTTCTGCTACATCTTGGAGAGGTCAGATACACTGAGAAAAATGAGAGTTTGATCCATGGAAATTGCACTTCCCTCCAATCACATCTCTGTGTTTCCCTTCATGCAAAATTTGTCTCAAGAGTTGTCCACTTTCCGCCCTGGTTGTTGTAGCTCAGTGGATTGAGCACGGGCCTGTGAACCAAAGGATCGTGGTTCGATTCCCAGTCAGGGCACATGCCTGGGTTGCAGGCCAGTTCTCAGCAAGGGATGCACAAGAGGCAACCATACACTGATATTTCTCTCCCTCTCTCCCTCTCTCCCTCTCTCCTTCCCTTCCCCTCTAAAGATAAATAAATAAAATGGTTTTTTTTAAAGAGTTGTCCACTTTCCACATCTTCATCTTTGTATTCACTCCTACCTGGCAAATTAACCAGTGACTACACATGTCAAATTCAATGGTGACTTTTCTGTTTTCCTCCTTCTTGACTACTGATAGCATGAAACACCATTGGGCTCTCTAATTTGAAACACTGGCTTCTGTGACATTAAACTCTTCTGATTTTGATCTCTACTCATGGGCTTTTCCTTCCCAATGTTCTTCCCTTCTGTGTTACTTCTAAAAGTAGGAGACCCCCAGAGCCATCCCTCCACTCTTCTCCATCTCCAGTCTTGCCCTGGGTGATCCATCAAGTGACAGATCAAGTCCTAAGGCACTGAATACCTACCATTCCTAGGCTGACAACTTCAAACAAATATCTCTAGTCCTAACTCCTCTCCTGAGTTCTGGACTCAAATATCCAGCTATCTAGTTGATATCTCTAATTGTGTGTCTAATAGGCATTTCAAACTTAATCTATCCTGCATAGAACTTTGATTTCTCCTCCCTTATTTCTTCCTTTGTCTTCCCCTTCTCAATAATGGCATCAACAGCTGACCAGTGGTCAAAACAAAACCATCACATCTTGTCAAGTCTCTTGCCTTCTTGCTGATCTCCCCATTTCTGTTCCTCTCTTCAAAATTCTCCAATGGTTTTCCATCTCAAATAACATCTAAATCCTGATCTTAGTCTATGATTTGCCTGCCCACCTCTGTATGACCTCGTCTCCTCCCAGTTCCTCTCATTTCACTCCACTCCCTACACGCAGCCACCACCCAACACACCACGTGCGCTTCACCCCAGCACCTCTGCACCCACTGTTTCCTCTCCCTGGAGCACCCTTGCCTCATATATCAGCATGGCTTATTTCCTCACTCCTTTGCTCAAATATCACCCCATCAAAGAGGACTTCCCTGATTATCTAATCTAGAACTAGCCTTCGCTGTCACTCTTTATCCCCTCACGAGGCATAACTTTACTTCACTATGACTACCTGACATGTGTTGTTTATTACTATCTGTTCCTCTGCATGGGACTGCAAGGTCTAGGAGAGCAGGGACTTCATCTGTTTTGTTCTCTGCTCCATCCTCAGAGTCTAGCAGAGTGCCTGGCACATAGTAGGTGTTAATCAGTATTTGTGGAATTAATTCATAAATCTTTTTCTCTTTTCCTCAACTCCTCATGTTTGATCCATCTGAAAAATCATCCTTTCATGGCATTTTCAAATCCACCCAATTTTGTCATTATTTAAATCACCATCATCTCTCGCCAGGATCACTGCTTAGTATCCTGCCTAGCCAGGCTGTTTTCTCTCAAAAATACCTCCTCCAAACTGCAAAATCTACTCAGTCCAGTTGTTTAAAACCTGTGAGTGGCTCCCAGTGCTCTTTGAATAAAAGTAAAAACATTTAGCCCTGATCTAAAGGCCACACATGAACTGACACTATCACCCTCTCCCATCTCACACTCTGTCTTCCCTGCTAAGTTTCAGCCATGTAAGACTTTTTCCTATTTCTTGAACACACTAAGTTTGTTCCAGCCCCAGGGACTTTGTATATGCTGTACCTCAGACAGCTCTTCCCCAGATAGCCACATGACTGACACCTTCTTTTTATCCAAGTCTCAACTTAAATTGTCACCTTCTGAAAGAGTGATCCTCCCTGGCCACTTGTCTAAGCTTGACTTTACACCAAGCACTTTGTTTCATGTTATAGTGCTTGATCATCTTCATAACACTTATGCTGTTTATTCGCTTGTATATTTTATTGCCCTCTCCAATAAAATATTCTGCTTCTTTCTCCATTATATTCCCAGTCCATACTACATAAATCTTGGCATTATTATTATTAGCAGTAGTACTATTTGCACATAAATAGTTATTCATTGACTATTTGTTAAATTTAATTAAATTTGGTAGCTTTTAAATTTTTTCTTGGACAAATAAATATACAACTGTTCTAAATTTTGAGTTACTGATATTATTATTTTGTACTGTTCAAACTAATAAAGGGTAGCAAACTAACAAATGGTAGCAAGCAGAATCTCAGAGGCTTAGACCAATCAAAGTATATTTTGTATTCATTCCTCTGTTTAAAAGGAGTGATGTGAGCAGCATTCTACACAGAGATTCCAGGACCCAGGTCCTTCCATCCTGTAGCTCTACCATATCCAACCTTCAAATTTTCCACTGAATTTTCTTCACCTGACTAGTCAGCACTCAAAAAGAAAGAGCAAGCCAAGGATCTTTTTGGAGATGTTGGGGGCCAGACCTGGAAATGGAAGACACCACTTTCACCCACATTTCATTAACCAGAGCTAATCATGTGGCTCTGACTTAACTTCAGGGGAGGCCCTTTGAATAAAAAGCTGCCTAGGAAGAGGACTCAGGACAGAGGAGCATCTGTTCCACCTCTGCAACACCACAGTGTGCTCTGCAGAGAGCATTGTGCTTCCAGGTGTCTGCCACATGAACGAGTTTGATCATCACCTTTACATACTCAAGATTCACAGGAACTGACAGATCAACCTCAGCAGAAAAAAGACCCAAAGTTCCTTGCCCTGTCAGAGCAAATGGACATGAAACTCTGCCAAGGCAAGCCTAACTCCTCGGCATATGTGTCTCATTCCTAGGAGCACAACATTTGAGCCTCAATTCTACTCACATCACCAACCCAAACTTACAATCTTTAACAGCTAACTTGAGCCTCTGAAACTCAAGGCCTTGTTTCTTGCTAAGGCAAGTAGATTTTGAGAATCTGTGTTAAGGTAATTCATTTTTACTAGTGGTTTCTCTCTTTTAGCTTGTCTTAGATGTGAGCTAACTATGTATGTTTGGCTATATATGATATCTTACCACATATCTTAAGATACATGATATTCAGTATCGTGGGAAAGAGGCTACATGAATCAATTATCAATAGCTCAGCCAGACTGGGAACAAATTCAAATAGACAGCTGTACCATGTTCTAAAGGAGTGGATTTGAATATTTTTTAATTTGTTGTGAATGAAATCTGATGACAGTAGACCACAGATCCTAGTAAAGACATTACTCCTTTCTTGGTATAATCTCATTCACCTTGAGATTAGTGTGTAATCTGCATCTCATAACTGTTTTGCTTAAGCAACTAATGGAAATTACAATGCCATAAAGATAAGGAACAAAGGTATATTTAAAAAAACAATGTAGAATTTTATAAATAAAATGAAAGGATTCAAACCCTAGCCCCACTCTAAGAACAAGTATGAGGGCATAAAGCAAAACACATGAAAATAAGTGTGTGGAATCTGATATGGTTCTGATTTTGTTCATTTCTTTTATGAAATTAAATACCAAAATACATCCAGCTAGACACATTCGGGAACAAAAAGCAGATACAAGAGACCAGTTGAGGAGATAAGATGTATGTAAGTAGAATAACTCTATAACAACCTTAAGGCAGTTTTCAATTTATTTGAAGTAATTTGATAAATGCAGACCATAGGCAGAAGCATTACACATAAAAGACCGAGTGCTTTGGAGTGGGTGAGGGCAGAAAGTCTTCAGGAGCCTGAAGGAAAGGCATCATGCAGACTGGGGAAGAAGGGAGGAGATCCTTCAGGGAGGGTATGGCAGAAAACAGGCGTGAAGATAGAAGCATGTGAGTAAAAGAGAGATGAAGAAAACTATTTGCTGAAGTAAGGCATGTGTAGTGGGATGCTCTATGAGAAAAAATGGAAAAATATGACTTATTGAGGAAAGCTCATTGTTAGCAGGCTAAGGAGTCCAGACTTGAAGTAATCAGAAATAGGGCAATAGTGTAGGGTCTTAATCAGGGGAGAGAGATGATGAAAGCAGTGATAAATCTGGCAGCAGTCTGTGGGATAAATTGAAAGTGAGGAGACTAGTTAGGAGGCTGCTGCAATAATTTATATGGGACTTGATAGGGATTTGGCTCTCAGAGGTGGTGCTAAAATGAGGCCCAGGGACAAATCCAAGAGGGAAAGATGCTTGTGAATGATTGGAAACAAGAAGTGAAGGAGAAGGAGTGGATCAGAAACCTGGGTGAGGCAGTGATGGTGGCACTAAACAGTAGGAATTTATGAAGTATATAATGCATCTTTCAGATTAAATTGTATAACACTTATTACTGAGTTAGTCATCATGGAGTATTTTTTTATAATTTCTAATTCTCATACACATGGTTAAAATTAAAGTCAATATTCTTGTTGGCTTTAGTTTCATATAATTTTGAAATTTACAAAGTTGAAGGGATTGACAATACCTATCAAAATAGTATACAGTTGCCAGATCATGTTTTAATCTATAACAGAATAGCAGAATGGCGCTACATGTAATCAAAACATATTTTACTAGGAGAGGCAGTCAGAGCTCAAAATCAAAATAGTTCTTGAATAAGTATAGCTGGTATGAGACAGCTAATTCATCTTTAAAGTATCATGTTAGCCTTTTACCTGACATTTTATGCTTTTTTATAATGACTTCTGTAGAAAATAGAAATTGGTGCAACTAATGCCAAAAAGCAAAGAAAAATAGATAATCTATCAGAGTAAGGTAGACACCAGGAAAGATGTTAAAAAACTGGTGAAAAGCAAAGCATGCAAATTTCAGGAAGAAAGAAATGTCTGTATGTGAAGTGAATATAAATATGAAGGTCAGCCAAGAGCAAATGGGAAAGCAGAAGAGTGAGCGAAGCCTCCACAGCCTCCACAGCCACCAGCAGAGGATTTAGAAGTAAGAAAACTATGGTCAGCAGAAGTGAACTAGAGACCCCAAAATTAAAAATGTGTGAATTGGCATAAATAAAACATTTCTCTGAGAGACTTTAGCCTTTGACACAGTCAAAAATAGAATCTTTCCTCAGATTCATGAGCCTCCAGTGTACCCCAAAAGTGCAAACTTCAGGCCAGAAGGAAGGTGGCATAAGCCACAGTGTTGTAGGAGAGCCAATGGGAACATGAGTAAGTTCTGCATTAGAAGAATTATGTTCAGGATCTCTGCCATGGTATTCCCAAAGGCAAAGGCTGGAGAATTAAATAGTTCCCAACCAGCAGTCCCACTTCTGGGTATACATCCAAAGAAAATGAAAGCAAGGTCTCAAGGAGAAATCTGCATTCCCATGCTCATTGCAGCATTATTCACAATATGTGGAAACAACCTAGGTTGTCTGTCAACACATGCATGGTTAAGAAGATATGATACATATGAATATTCATGTATATGAATATTATTCAGCCATGAGAAAGAAGGGAATCCTGCCATTTATGACAACACAGATAAACCTCAAGGACATTATGCTAAGTGAAATAAGTCAGACAGAGAAAGACAAATACTGTATGATATCACTTATATGTGGAATCCAAAAAAGTTCAACTCATAGAAACAGGGTAGAAAGGCGGTATCTGGGGGCTGGAATGGGGGGAAATGGGGAACTGTCAGCCAAAGGGTACTAACTTGTACAAGATGAATAAGTTCTGGGCATCTAATGGACATTGTGGTGATTATAGTCAATGATACTGTATTATGTATTTAAAAGTTGCTAAGACAGAAAGTCTTAAATGTTCTCACCACAAAAAACAAATGGTAATTATTTCACAAGATGAAGGTGTCAGCTAACACTATGGAAGTAATCACTTTGCAACATATAAGTGTATCAAATCAACACATTATATACCTTAAACTTACAAAATAGTATATGTCAATTATATCTCAATAAAGCTGGAAAATAAAATAAAATGTTCCCAAAACTTGGGTGCATAAATGAGATTATAGAAAGAGGATGTTTAGAATTTATTTGGAAATAAGGTATAGATTGGGGATTTCTAGTTGATCTCCAATATCTAACCTTCTCTTCCTTCTCAGTATTAGAATTCTCAAATGGCAGCAGGGCACATCACTGTCTAAAATAAAGGCTATATTTCCCAGCATCTCTTGCAGCTGAGGTGTACCCATCTGACTCATTTTTGGTCAATGGATTACAAGAGGAGGTGGTGTGTACGAATTCAGGAAATGTCTTTAAAAAATGGAAATATGCCCTATTCTTGAGCTTTTTTCATTCCTAGTCACTGAAACGAAAGTGCAATGGCTGAGACTAGAGAAGCCACTTCAGACCTCAGAGTGAAAGCCACATGTTGAGGATGGGAACATAAGAATATAGGAGCCTGGGTCCCTGGTAACAATGGAACCATTGCATCTACCATAGATAATGCTTACTTGAAAGTGAGAGAACTATCTTGGCAGAGTCTCTGATACTCACCTAACTAAAAAAAATCACCTCTAGGATAACTAGAACTTACAGATACAGAACAGGTTCACCAAACCAGACTGGTATGAGGCTCCCAGTGCTATGGAAACAGGAGCCTTCCAAAGCAACTATTAGGGTAAATTTTATCAGCCTTGATGAATATGAGTTTTTAGATTGGCACTGAGAAAAAAGGGAAATAAGTTAATCAAACCACCTAATTAGACAACTAACCAGGTGGGGGATTGGGGAAAGTGATGGGAACATATCTAGCACCTTCTATGCTTAAAACACACAAAATAGAAAAGTGGTCTTTGGCTCTTGAGCTGAAAGTAAGGGGATTTACACAGAAATCATTAAGAGAAAGAAAGTCAACAATGCACTAAGAGTTTCCCATTTACAGACATGGGAAAGGATGGAGGATGCTGCCCAAAAACACTCTATGTCAGGCACTTAATCAATAGCAACCTTGGAAACTTCTTACAGGCCTAAGAAAGTACGGTAGAATTTTTCTGGGTCAGAAGTTCACAGTTCAATCATGACTGTGTTCCTACAGGGTCTTACCATAAGCTAAAAATCTATGAGATGAAACTGAAAATGTTAAATGAAAGTGAAGAAACCACAAAAACAAGCTAGTCAGAAAAATAGTACACCTCATTTTATCACACTAGTGGATGAAACACAATTTAATAAGGTGGGAGGGCCCAGTCTGGGGATCAGACAAAGGGCTGCTCTTTAGAATTCACAAACAAAGGAAATATCATGGTCTTGGCTTTGAGTGCTAGATAAGAATGTACTTAGATAGCACTTTCATAGGAACCACTATGTAATAGTTGTTACAACACAATTTAGTTCCACATTCTGGCAGAAAACCCAAAAACTCCATTATGCCATTACCCAGCTTTAAAAAGGGAACTGTGACCAACCCACAAGCAGTAAATTGGAAAGAAAGAGGGAAAAATGTTAAAAAGAATCACACAAAGAGAAATTAGCTGAGAAAGCCAGGCAATTGCTTCAACATTACTAGAAGCCCAAGAAAACTATTTACAATGAATTAAAAAATTTGTTCCTTAAAAAAAAAAAAAAAATCTTTGTTGAAAACAAACAAACCAACAAAAACTACCTCTATTTTTGGAGAAATATCTTTTTTTTTAATGTGAAGACTGAGCAACTGAGAGGAACGAGGAGATACACAGTGTGAAGGACAGGTGTAAACCAGAAACTGGGCAGGTAAAATAATATAAGATCTGCTAGGGAGCTTCAAACACAGGAGTAAGAATATGGAAGTTTGTCTGGAAGTCTGTAGGACCCCTTTTGACCATGGTGCTAAAGATTTGATTGAAGATGAAAGGAGGAAAGAGACCAAATGGAGTTTTTTGGGAAATTTTGCCTCCCAAATTCAATTTGGAAGTATACTAACAGGAAATATGAAATGCCCAGAATCCCTAGACATGGCCGACAGAACTAACTCAGCAGAGTCAGAGAGCAGCTACTCAATAGTTCTGAAGGAACTATCTCCTCAAATGTGCTAGGAGCTGTCATCAACACGTGACTCTCCGCCTGCCAAGGAGAGCCTTATCCGAGTGAAAATCTTGAAGAACACGTGCAAATGAAACAGGAGACTTACTCTTATAATAGATAAATGAGTAGAAGATGAAATCAAGCAGAAACACTGTATTTTTTAAATGTGGCAAAGTGCGGGAAAATCATGCTAGGTTAATACAGTATTTTAGGAGAGAAAAAAACATGGAGACAAGAGGAATTGATAGTCATAATTTATTGAGTCTAAAAGTTCTTTACATAGGTACCTGCTTTCAAATATAAGAGAAAACAAAGCAAAACTTAGATCTGACTCAGCCCTTACAGAATAATGTCATTTTTCTTGACAATTCCTCAAGGCTGTGCAAGAGACTGTGTTGCATCACTCAGTACAGGCAAGTGCTACAATTCTTTCAATCTCTGTTCTCCAAGCTCTTCTCCCTGAGGCAGTCCTTTCTTCCTCCTCTTCATGCCCCTCTTGACTCCTAGAGCTCCCCCTTGGGCTCTGCTTTACCCCCTCTCCCTCTCCAAAATCCTGGTCACAGCACACTCCCCCCACTTCATCCCCTTCACCTACCCAGACCTAAATGGGCTAGCTCGAGTTCAATGGCATTCAGCAAGAATTTAGCCTAAACGTTAACTACTTACATTTCTTTAATTGTGAAAATACATAATTCACAGTCACCTAAGATTAAAATATTTCAGGAAAAAATAAAATATTCTATTACTTTTGTACACATGAAAAAAATAATGATGACAACAGCTGATACTTTTATAGCATTTACTAATGCTTTCTGTATATTATTCCCTTTAATCTCTATCATCATCATCATCATCATCATCATCATTTAACACATGAATAAATTGAGGTCACACAGTCTAATTAGCAGGACAGGTTTCTGATCTCTGCCCTTTAGCCTGGCTCCGGAATCCACATTCTGAGCTATTACACCAAATGGACTCTCATCTCTCCCCACTGAGATTCTCTTCTTGAGTTTCTGTCTCTGTGGATGGTACCCCTGCATATCCACCAGACCCCTCTCTCTCACCCCCCACCTTCCACTCACTACCTGAGCCTGCATGGATTCCTGCAGCAGCCTCTCCCTGCCTGTATGTTTGCAGGAGTGTGTACATACTCCCTCCACCACCATCTTTTCACCATCAGTACCCAGAGCATGAGGTGTCTAGTACTTAAAGTTAGCACTTTAGCTTCGTGTATTATAAGATTTTGAAAACAAACACACACACACCAAAAAATACAGGGTATTTTTAAATTATTAAAGCAAAGATTTTGAGTGTGTGTAGTGGGGTGTTGTAAGACTGGATCTCTACATTTCTGAACCCCTGAGGGTGAAATTAGGGATGAAATGTATTGGAAATCTTCCAGAAATGTGCTTCCTGTTGCGCTAAAAGCAGAAGTAAAAGCACATCTCATGGGCAGGCTCTTCTTGCTTCTGGGAGGGAGCAAGTTAATGACCTCAGGATAGTGGCCACTCAAGGTCCACATGACAGTGATGCTGGAGCCTGTCCCAAGCCTGTCCTCCTAAGGGTACCGGCACCCAGGAAATCGGCTGTAAGGAGAGTGGATTTTGAAAGTAGAACATTGGGAGCAGGCCAGTGTGGGGTGGGAGTTTGCCTGTGTGTTGGGGGTTGGGGAGAGCACTGTTTTGGCCTGGGGAAGGGCAGGGTCTAACAGGATACAAACCCTTTCCCCATCAAAGAACAGCCATGTGCCTTTAGCAGTGACCCAACACTGACACCCAGGCATAACACATCTTTTGGAAGAGAACCAGCAAAGATGAAGTATTCTTGGAACTTAGCAAGAGGTTCCTCAAACTTCAAGGGGCACCTGGGTTCTACGCACAACATAAGGAGAAAGGTACAAACCCTATAGCTTACTGGCCATATCAGGAGAAGAGAGGTGCTAAGAGAGGAAGACACAGGATTTCCTGCTTATCTAGGCACGTGGGAAGTAGAAAAGGTATTAATTTTTTAAAAAAGATGGAATGTGATCTTATTTGTCTCTTTGTTACATGGAATGTGTCATATCAGTTATATTAGCTATTATTGTAATTATTTTCTTCTCCTTCTCTCCACTCCATCTCTGAGACCATGGCCTGGAACTGATGCCTCCTTCTAATTTTCCTGAGCCAACACTGCATATCACTATGTTTAACTCTATTCTGCCATGACATTATTTCTTCATTAAAGGGGGCCTATACTTTGGTGAAATGTTCATGGTCTCGTCTGGTCCTCAGATTTTCAGGACCACAAAATGCAATTGGTCTGTTCGCTCTGCACAGTGGTGGGTAAATTGATTCACACTAATTAAATCCACAAGAGGGTGATTCATGAACTGGGAGAACAATATGTTAAATTACCAAGAAAGATGAAGCTAGCCTGAAAAGCAAGGACATGCATTTGAACTGGATATGGTGTTAGAAATGATTCAGTCTACCCTAGAAGCCAAATAACAAAGCAAAGCATTGCCTTGTCAACACAGACTCAAAACAAAGTTGTTTGTATGCTGTCACATATTTCCAGAAAATTCTGGGAGACTGAGAAATTGCTTTCCATGATTGCTATGCTTGAAAAACCAAGACTATTACCAAGAATGAGATGTTCCCCTCCCTTGAGAATATCAGAGTAACACTGATAAATTCTTACAGACCAACCCTCATGTTTCCCCTTGTCATTGAGAGACACTCTTATTCTATTTGCACTTGTCACTATGCTTAAAATTGTTAAACTTACATATAATTTTTTATCAACTATAGTTTAATGGGTAATTTAGATTGTGGCAAATAAGTCTAAACATCATAGCATAGCACCCAAGGGCTAAAAGGACATCAGCAATCATCCACCTCACTGGTTTTTAAATTGTGTTTCATGAATCCAAGGGGCTGCTGAATAGGAAACAAGAGGTTTGGAGGCTGAGTAGACAGGTTGTGGTTCACCACCCCCTTATAAAGAGTTTGGATTATTCAAAGTGCAGAAACCACTGTTATGATTTAATATGGAATGGCAGGATAACATTTATATATTAAATAAGCAATTTGGGAGATGTGATTGGAGGTAGCCAAGAGACAAAGTAAGAAGACCACCTAGGATGGTATAGTATTTGCACAGGGGAAATATGCTAATATTGGGGATCAGGGTGATAGCAGTAGAGCTGGAGAAAAGTGGATAGATTTGAGATGTAATTAAGAGGTAGAGTATATAGGACTAGGCTAGTGAGGGAGCAGAAGTTATCAAAGATTCACTCATTTATTTATCTTGTCCAGGAAATTTATCAAGTGCTTACAACTGGCTCGGTGCTCATTACAACTGGGTTACGTGTTCAACTAGAGAGCCAAGTCTCTGCAATTCCTGGATTTCATATTGTAGTGGAGGGAGGCATAACAGAGTAGTACACACAAAGGCAAAATGTTAACATGCTTGGGAAGAGCTTGGGGTATCAGTTGTAGGGCTCATGTTCTTTGTTTTCTTCTTTCAGAGGTCATTGTCCTGTACCATCTCTTCTCCAATAAACCAGTTTTCTAATCCTCTGAAAATCATTTTTGTATATTTTGCCCAGTTTTTCAGTCTGTAAGATGGAAGATGAATTTATTCCCTACTATTCCATCATGGCCAGAAGTGGAAGTGGCTTTTTTTTTTTTTTTGCATGGCTTTGATATAAATAATAAAGAAAAGAGGAGAGCCAAAACTTACCACCAGGTTCTGACTTTAATAGCACAGTAGATGGTTGTAAAGCAGAACCAGATGGCTTTAGATTTATTTTTTCCTTCCTTCCTTCTTCCTTCCTTCCTTCCATTTGTCTTTTTGTGTACATGTTTTTAAAAATTTGTTTTATTTTGAATATTCTTGAAAGCAGAGTAAGGGTTTGAAGGATGAAAATCAATGGAGTAATTTTGGACATGTTGAGTTTGAGATATCGATAAAATGTTATACTAGAATTCAAAGAGGAGGAATAGGCCACCGGTATCCTTGGACACCTGGACATATGGAAATATAGTTCCCTGAGACAAAGAATCCTCTAGAGGGAGAGATTTTGAAATGGGAGAAATTCTAGAGCTCAGATTTTGAAATGTTAAGTCTATGAAACATTCAAATAACAGTATTGAGTAGGCAGTGCAATATTTACACCTGGAGCTCAAATAAGAGCCCTGGGCTACAAATATAAATTAGAGACTCCCCAGCATATAAGTAACATTGAAAAGGATGAGGTTACTTCAGAAGACAGAGAGAAGGAAAAGACAAAAGGAGAGGAAAGGAGAGCCAAGGAAAGAAGATAAGACAGTAGAGTCCCACAACAAGCCCTGAGGATATCAGCATTTTGGGGCTACACAGAAGAGGAACCATCAAAGGGGAATAAAGGACTGATCATAGATGCAAAGGGAAACCAGAGAGTGTATTTTCAAGGGGGAAAAGTATTTTAAGAGAAAATATCAATTGATTCAAATGCCGCAGAGAGATCAAGTAAGATTAAAAAATTTGAAGAATCCATGGGAAGTTCCAGCCAAGATGGAGGTGTAGGCAGAAACCCTTCACTTCCTTACACAACCAAAAGGAGGATAACAACCTATTTAAAATAAATAAACAACCAGAAGTGCCAGGAAATGAAACTGCATAGAACTCCGACAACCAAGAAATTAAAGAAAAAGTCAACCAGAACAACCAGACCACAGGTACACTGAGATAAAGAAATATGGCCCAAATGAAAGAACACAGCAAAACTTCAAAAAGAGAACTAAATAATGAGGAGATAGCCAACCTATCTGATGGAGAATTTAAAGTCCTGGTCATCAAAATGCTCACAGAACCTATTGAGCATGGTTGAAAAATGAAAGAACAAATGAAGCATACCCAAGATAAAATAAAGCAAAATATTCAGGGAACCAACAGTGACAGGAGGGAAACCAGGACTCAAAACAATGATTTGGAAAAAAAGGAAAAAATAAACAGCCAGCGGGAACAGAATGAAGAAACAAAAATCCAAAAAAATTAAGAGAGGCTGAGGAATCTCTAGGATGACCTGAAAGTTTCCAATATTTGAATTATAGGGGTGCCAGAAGGAGAAGAACAGCAGCAAGATATGGAAAACTTATTTGAACAAATAATGAAGGAAAACATTCCCAATCTGGCAAAAGGAAATAGACTTTCAGGAAGTCCAGGAAGCCCATAGCGTCCCAAAGAAGTTGGACCCAAACAGGAACACCAAGGCACATCATCATTAAGTTACCCAAGATTAAAGACTAAGAGATCATCTTAAAGGCAACAAGAGGGAATGGAAAGAGTTACCTACAAAGGAGTGCCCATAAGACTGTCAGCTGATTTCTCAAAAGAAACTTTGTAGGCAAGAAGATCCTGGAAAGAATTATTTGAAGTCATGAAAGGCAAGGACCTACATCCAAGAATACTCTATCCAGCAAAGTTATGGAAGCAAACTATCCAGCAAAGAATGGAAGGGCAGATAATGTACTTCCCAGATAAGGTCAAGTTAATGGAGTTCATCATCACCAAGCCATTATTATATGAATTGTTAAAGGGAATTATCTAAGGAAAGGAAGATCAAAAATATGAACAGTAAATGACAACAAACTCACAACTATCAACAAATGAACCTAAAAAATAAAAGAGGACTTCCAGACAAGATGGAGGTGTAGGTGGAGACACTATGCATCCTCGCACAACCAAAATTAAGAACAACAAAGATTTAGAAACAAGAAAACAGCCAGAACTGATAGAAAATTAAACTATATGGAAGTCCAACAACCATTCATCCAGACTGGCAAGAGGGGCAGAGTCGCAGCAGGAAAAAGTGGAGGTTGGTAGACCCAAGCATGCAGGCAGCAGCTGGAAGACCCCCGGTGCACAGGTGGTGGCTAGCAGACCCTGGGTGCAGGGTGGCAACGGGCAGACCCAGTGAGGCCATGCAAGGCGGCTGGCTGACCAGGCGGACCCACATTCACATGCAGATAATCCAGGCAAAAACAGAGAGTAAGACAGATCTCACAACCCAGGGCCCCAGTGCCAGGAAATAAAACCTAAAAACACCAATTAAAAACACTTGTGAGGGTTGAAGTGCCAGGAGGGACTCCCAGCCTCACAGGAGAGTTTGTTGGAGAGACCCACAGGGTCCTAGAACTTACACAAGCCCACCCACACAGAAATCCAGAAGGACCAATTTGCTTGGGGGAAGTGGTGGAAGGGACTGGAATCCGAGAGAGAGTATAGCAAGCTCCATTGTTCCCTCTCAGACCCCCCTCCACATAAAGCATCACAATCCAGTGACTGGGCTGCACTGTCCTGGGGAACACCTAAGGCTCTGCCCCTCGCTATGTAGCAGCCATGACCAGACAAAACAAAACAAAACAAAACAAAACAAAACAAAATAAAATAAAATAAAAATGGCTCAAATGGGAGAACAGATAAAAGCCCCAGAGTCAATTCGTTTAAGCAACCAAGAGGTAGCCAACTTATCAGATGCACAGTTCAAAGCTCTGGTGATCAGGATGCTCACAGAATTGGTTGATTTTCATTGCAAATTAAATGAACAAATGAAGGCTACAATAAGTGAAATGAAGGAAAACACACAGGGAACTAATAGTGATGGGAGGAAAACTGGGACTCAAATCAATGGAGTGGATCAGAAGGAAGAAAGAAACAAGCGAACAGAAAAGAATGAAGAAACAAGGATTCAAAAAAATGAGGAGAGGCTTAGGAAACTCCAGGACATCTTTAAACATCCCAACATCTGGATTATAGGGGAACCAGAAGGGGAAAAGGAAGAGCAACAAGCAGAAAACTTATCTGAACAAATAATAAAGGAGAACTTCCCCAATCTGGCAAAGGAAATAGACTTCCAGGAAGTCCAGGAAGCTCAGAGAGTCCCAAAGAAGGTGGACCCAAAGAGGAACACACCAAGGCACATCATCATTACATTAGCCAAGATTAAAATGAAGGAGAGAATTCTAGAAGCAGCAAGGGACAAAGGGACAGTCACCTACAAAGGAGTTCCCATCAGACTGTCAGCTGATTTCTCAAAAGAGACCTTCCAGGCAAGAAGGGGGAAAGAAGTATTCCAAGTCTTGAAAGGCAAGGACCTACATCCAAGATCCAGCCAAATTTTCATTTAGAATGGAAGGGAAGATAAAGTGCTTCTCAGATAAGGTCAAGTTAAAGGAGCTCATCATCACCAAGCCCTTATTATATGAAATGTTAAAGGGACTTACCTAAGAAAAAGAAGATAAAAAATATGACAGTAAAAAGACAGCAAACTCACAGATATTAACAACCACACCTAAAACAAAAGCAAACTAAGCAAACAACTAGAGCAGGAACAGAAACACAGAAATAGAGATTACATGGAGGATTAGCAATAGGGGAGTGGGAGGTGGAGAGGGGGGAAAAGGTGCAGAGAATAATTAGCATAGATGGTAGGTAGAAAATAGACAGGGGGAGGGCAAGAATAGTGTGGGAAATGTAGAAGCTAAAGAACTTATGAAACATGGACATGAACTAAAGGGGGGAATGTGGGTGGGAGGGGGTGTGCAGGGTGGAGGGGAATGATGGCGGAGAAATGGGACAACTGTAACATAATAATCAATAAAATATATTAAAAAAGAAAAGAAAGAAAAACAACAAAAACAAAAACTAAGCAAAGAACCAGAACAGGAACAGAATCAGATAAATGGACATCACACAGAGGGATTTCATTCAGGAAGGGGAAGGGAGAAATAGGGAGGGAAAGGTACAGGGAAGAAGAAGCATAATTGGTTGGTATAAAATAGATGGGGAGAGTTAAAAATGGTATATGAAACAGAGAACTAGAAAAAAACTATATGTACAACCCATGGACATGAACTAAGTGGGGAGGAATGCTGGAAGGTTGGGGTGTGCAGGGCAGAGGGGAGATAAAGGGGGAAAATTGGGAAAACTGTAATAGCATAATCAATAAAGTATACTAAAAATAAATAAATAAAAAGAAAAATTTTCTGTGGCCCTTCAAAAACAAATTTTATTACCAAAAATACCAAAATAATTTTTTTAAAAACTGTTCTTTCCTAACGTTAACTTCTTAAAATTACACAAAAGTTCATGTAATTATTATTAACTTTTGCTGAGATATCTCTAGAAAAACTCAGTGAATACATTAATAAATTTCTTATGAATGTGAGGCCTTGGGAAAAAAAGAAAGAATCTGCTGGATTTAGTAACTTGGAAGTCATTAGTGAGCTTGTCAAGAGCAGTTCTGGTTGAGATGGAGAAGGGGAAGTTGGACCAGAGTCACTTGTACAATGAATGGGAGGTAAAGGGAAGGCAGCATATGAAGACAGATCTTTCATGGGAAATGGAAAAATAGGGCAATCCTGGAGAGACATGTTGAGTTAGCAGAGGTTTGTAAGACACAACATATTTAGATGATAAAGCCAAGAGGTTAAAATGCAGAAAGAGGGGCTAACAGAAGGACAAGTCTCCTGAAAATGAGGCTTCAGAAAGGTCCAGGATGCAGAATCCACTGCATTCTCCTCTGTTAGCCTTGACAGATCTCCTCTAGTAGATTAAGTCTCTCTAAAAGCAAGATCACCCCCTCAATTTTTTCTGAGCCCATATGTGGCATAGCACACAATAAATGTTTGAAATACTTTTTCAATAAATTAATGTATACACAGTACAAATGAATGAATAAAATTTATTTGGCAAAATCCTCCCTGAAAAGAGGGCAAACATCTCTATGTACTTAATTACCTCAAGATCAGAAAGCACTTTCCGTAGATTTTAGTTAATTTCCCCAGCGTAGAGAGTAAACACAATAAAAACAAAATTCTTATTATTAATATTTTAGAGACAAAGAATGTGATTTTTTTCCAAATTAATCACAACAGATGAGTAGCTACTTCCTGTGTAGATCCAAAGGGCTTCTTTCAGCATTCTAGGGCAAAGAGTAATTGCTGTATCTTACATCTGAAATCCATTCTCATTTATCAAAATGCATTTTAGTCTGGAGAGTGCTACATAATTATTTCCATTACCTTTCTATATGTTGACATAGTATTATTATGCCATCAATTCTCAATCATGAGGCTAATGATAAAATCAAATCCTGGGATAATCTACATCAGTGAGTAATAAATAGAATAGAGGACAGCAGGTTTGTCATCTAATTTGGGCTTATTTGGGCTAACAACCCTTGTCAACCTGCTGATGACAGAGGTTCAGCTCAGAAGCCTTTTGTATGGTAAAGAATCTGCTTGGGATATTTTTTTTAATTTCTGAGATTTATGTACAAAGTAGATCAAGAACTGGCTAAAGGGGTAGGCCCCTCTAAAGGAAGAGGGTTGTATAATTCAAGAACATGGCAAAAGGGAAAATTAGATTCATAGCATTTAGAGCTGAGGATTAGAATTGAAAATCACCCAGTCATTCCCCTCTTTTACAGATAAAAATAAAGCCCAGAGTGATTGCACAACTTGCTCACGGTCACACAACAAGTTAATGAAACAGCTTCCTGATAAATGACATCTCATGTTACTCCCAGTCCAGTGCTCTATACCATCTTGCTTTCCCAAAGAGTTCTTGTTTCCCTTTGCCTTCTCCAGCAAAATGAATTGTCTCCAAATTCTAAGGGACATTTTAAAAATGTAAAGAATAAATTAAAGAATGGATAAGAAAGCATGACCCACACATATGCCACCTACAAGAGATGCACCTCAGGACAAAAGACCTACACAGACTCAAAGTAAAGGGCTGGAAACAAATTTTTCAAGCAAATGGACAGGAAAAAAAAGCCGGGGTAGCAATACTCATATCAGACAAAATAGACTTCAAAAGAAGGGCCATAAAGAGAGACCCAGAAGGTCACTTCATAATACCCAAGGGAAGAATCAACCAAGAAGACATAAACATCATAAATATATATGCACCCAACATAGGAGCACCTAAATACATAAAGAAAATCTTAGAGGACTTCAAGAAATATATTGACAGCAACACAATTATAGTAGGGGATTTTAACACCCCACTGTCAAAAATGGACACATCTTCCAAACAAAATATCAACAAAGATATTGTGGCACCAAACAACACTCTAGATGAAATGGGCTTAACTGATATACATAGACCCCTTCATCCCAAAGAAACTAAATACACATTCTTTTCAAATGCACATGGAATATTTCAAAGATAGACCACATGATAGGACATAAAACAAGCCTCAACAAATTCAAGAAAATTGAAATCATACCAAGCATTTTCTCCGACCACAAGGGACTGAAACTAGAAACCAACCCCAACGGGAAAAACCCAAAACACTCAAAATCATGGAGATTGAATAGCATGCTATTAAACAATGAATGGATCAAGAATGAAATTAGGGAAGAAATCAAAAAGTTTCTGGAAACAAATTAAAATGAATTCACAACAACCCAAAACTTATGGGACACAGCAAAGGCAGTCCTGAGAGGGAAGTTCATAGCGATACAGGCCTACCTAAAAAAGATAGAAACATTTCAAACAAACAGCCTAACCCTACACCTACAAGAACTCGAGGAACAACAACAAAGACAGCCCAGAGCAAGTAGAAGGAAGGAAATAACCAAGATCAGAGCAGAATTAAATGACCTAGAGACTAAAAGCACAATTCTAAGGATCAATGAATCCAGGAGCTGGTTATACAAAATCGACAAGCCTTTAAGCAGGCTCATCAAGAAAAAAAGAGAGAGGACTCAAATGAACACAATCAGAAATGAAAGAGGAAAGATTACAACTGACACCACAGAAATACAAAGGATTATAAGAAATCACTACAAAGGACTGTATGCCAAGAAATTTGAAAACCTAGGTGAAATGGACAAGTTTCTAGAAAAATATAATCCTCCAAAACTCAATGAAGAAGAAGCAGAAAACCTGAACAGACCAATAACAACAGATGAAATTGAAGCAGTAATCAAAAAACTCCTGACACACAAAAGCCCTGAACCAGATAGTTTCACAGGAGAATTCTGCAAAGCATTTAAGGAAGAGCTAACCCCTATCCTTCACAGACTATTCCAAAAAATCCAAAATGATGGAAGACTCCCAAACTCTTTTTATGAAGCCAGCATCATCCTAATCCCAAAACCAGATAAAGACACAACAAAAAGAAAACTTCAGGCCAATACCGCTGATGAACATAGACACTAAAATCCTCAACAAACTATTGGCAAACGACATCCAACAATACATTAAAAAGATCATACACCATGACCAAGTGGGATTCATCCCAGGGATACAAGGATGGTTCAATATTTGCAAATCAGTAAATGTAATACATCACATAAATGAAAGCAAAGACAGAAATCACATGATCATATCAATAGATGCTGAAAAAGCATTTGATAAGGTACAACACCCATTAAGGTACAACACCATTCAGCAAACTGGGAATAGAGGGAGCATTCCTCAACATAATAAAGGCAATATATGAGACACCTACAGTCAACATCATACTCAATGGGCAAAAACTAAAATCTTTTCCACTAAGATCAGGAACAAGACAAGGATGTCCGCTTTCACCACTTCTATTCAATATAGTATTAGAAGTATTAGCCACAGCAATTAGATAAGAAAAGGAAATAAAAGGCATTCAAATTGGAAAGGAGGAAACAAAACTATCATTGTTTGCAGATGACATGATAGTGTACATAGAAAATCCTATAGACTCAGCCAAAAAGCTGCTCGACCTAGTAAATGAATTTGGCCAAACAGCAGGATACAAAGTCCATATCCAGAAATCAAAGGCATTGTTGTATACTAACAATGAAACAGCAGAAGCAGAAATCAAGAAAAAATCCCATTTGATATAGCAAAAAGAAAAATAAAATACCTAGGAATAAACCTAACCAAGAAGGCAAAAGACCTGTATGCAGAAAACTACCCAACACTGAAGAAAGAAATCAAGGAAGACACAAACAAGTGGAAACATATACTATGTTCATGGATTGGAAGAATCAACATCATCAAAATGTCCATACTACCCAAAGCAATTTACAAATTCAATGCAATACCTATTAAAGTACCAATGGCATATTTCACAGACATAGAACAAACACTTCAAAAATTTATATGGAACCATAAACGACCCTGAATAGCTGCAGCAATTTTGAGAAAGAAGAGCAAAATAGGAGGGATCACAATACCTGATACCAAACTGTATTACAAGGCCACTGTAATCAAAACAGCCTGGTACTGGCATAAAAACAGGCACATGGACCAGTGGAACAGAACAGAGAGCCCAGAAATAAACCCAAGTCTCTATGGTCAATTAATATTTGACAAAGGGGGCAGAAACATAAAATGGAGTAAAAGTAGCCTCTTCAACAAGTGGTATTGGGAGAACTGGACAGATATGTGCAAAAAAATGAAACTTGAGCACCAAATTTCACCATACACAAAAATAAATTCAAGGTGGATAAAAGATTTAAATATAAGCCATGACACCATTAAAGTCCTAGAGGAGAACATAGGCAGGAAAATCTCAGATATTTCACACAGCAACATTTTTACTGATATGTCCCCTAAAGCAAGGGACATAAAGGAAAGAATAAACAAATGGGATCTCATCAAAATAAAAAGCTTCTGCACAGTAAAAGAACAGTATTAAAATAAAAAGAGAACCGATTGTATGGGAAAACATATTTACCAATGATACCTCAGACAAGGGCTTAATCTCCAAAATATATAAAGAACTTACACAACTCCACTCTCAGAAGACAAACAACCCAATTAAAAAATGGGCAAAGGACTTGAACAGACACTTCTCCAAGGAGGACACACAGAGTATCCAGAAACACATGAAAAGATGCTCAATATTGCTAGCTATCAGAAAGATGCAAATTAAAACCACAATGAGATACCACTTCACACCAGTCAGAATGGCCATCATAAACAAAGCAACAAACAACAAGTGTTGGAGAGGTTGTGGAGAAAAGGGGACCCTAGTGCATTGTTGGTGAGATTGCAGACTGGTACAACCACTATGGAAAACAGTATGGAATTTTCTAAGAAAACTAAAAATGGATCTACCTTTTGATCCAGCAATTCCACTGCTAGGATTATATCCTAAGAACCCTGAAACACCAATTCAAAAGAACCTATGCACCCCAATGTTCAAAGCTGCACAATGTACAATAGCCAAGTATTGGAAGCAACCTAAGTGCCCATCAGTAAATGAATGGATTGAAAAACTATGGTACATTTACACAATGGAATTCTATGCAGCAGAAAGAAAGAAGGAGCTCCTACCCTTCATGACAGCATGGATGGAACTGGGGAGCATTATGCTAAGCGAAATAAGCCAGGCAGTGAAAGACAAATACCATATGATCTCACCTTTAACAGAAACCTAATCAACAAAACAAACAAACATGCAAAATATAACCAAAGACACTGAAATTGAGAACAGGCTGACAGTCACCAGAGGGAAGAGGGGAGGGAATTTCAGGGGAAAAAGGGAAGGGTTTACAGAAACAAGTATAAAGGACACATGGACAAAAACTAGGGGGGTGGAAATGGGAGGGAGGTGGGGAGAGCTGGGGTGGTGGGCTGGGATGGGAGTAAAAGACAGAAAACTGTACAAGGACAACAATTAAAACAAATTTTAAAAAAATAAAAATAAAAATCTGGAAAAAAGAATAAATTAAAATCTATCATAGATAAGGCATTAAGGAAAATTCATATTTTTGAAACTTATAATGCTCTTGACACTTTCACAACTCTTATGAGGCTTTATCTGCATTTACAGAAAAGAAACAGAGACCACATAGACTATTTAATTTATTACAGAGCACACAACTAGCAAGCAATGTAATATACAAGATTTTAGGTCTAGAACTCTAGATACACTTCTTTTTCTACTATATCACACTTCAAATTAGATCACACCTTCTTAAACAGGTCACAACCCAAAATATCATAAGACTTAGAGATGTAATTTTGCAACCACCATCAGCAATTTGAGGGGGGCATGCAGAGCAGATGTGAAGAACTAAGAGGTGCCAGAAGACTGAAAAATAGTTTTTGATTGTGAAATTCAAGAAAACCTAGATTCTGGGAACTCTGGTTTGGTCAAAGCAAATTCTTGATTTCAAACCTTGGCAAAATTCCAGAATAAAATTACTAAACAAATGGTTTGTGAACTACTTAGAAAATAATGCTGTGATCACATGAAGCCATCATGGGTTCATTAAGGTTATGATGCCAAACCATCAAACATATCTACTGGGAACTTAGGTTGTCTTTTGGGATGTCATTGTGCTCAAATTGAAAATATGTGATTGAGATAATAGGATAGTTTGGTATGTTCACAACTGGTTGATATTGCCAGTGGCCTGTCCTATGACTCTGCCTGATATAATGCCATTAAAAATTTTAGCAATGGCCCTGGACAGGTAGCTCACTTGATTGGAGTATTTTCTCCTATACCAAAGGGAAGCCAGTTCAGTCCCTGGCCAGGGCACATGCCTAGGTTTCAGGTTCAATCCCCAGTCGGGGTATGTACAGAAGGCAACCCATCAATGTTTCTTTCTCACATTGATATTTCTCTCTCTCTCTCCCTCCCCCTTTCTCTCTCTTTAAAAATTAATATACATATCCTTAGGTGAGGATTAAAAAAATGTTAGCAATGTCTTTTTTCAACTTTGGAGATTGTCAGACACATGGATAACTCGAAGTTCAATGGAAGATGATATATGATAAAAACCAACACTATTTTGACATACTTGCATGGTGGTCAACCCCTTCATTTTAGATTTCACAGGGAAAACTACAGTTTTACTTTTAAGTACAAATAAATCAATGAGTAGGTGACAAATGATGGCAGGTAGATTGATTGATAGATAATTATTTACTGTAGTAAATTATTTAATAATAATTTAAATTTAAATATAATTTAACTAATAGATTAAATTATTACTTAAGAAACACTGTTTAACAGGAAATGGTAAAAGTATAAATTATCCCAGATGAAATAAGTCAAGGAATGATATTGTAATCTCTAAAGTAATAACAAAAAGAATGTTAAAAGACTATATCACAAACAAGCTAATAAAAGCAAAAGTAAAATAATGAAAAATACTTGATTAAAGGAAAATAAGTCCAAAACAAGAAGAGAAAAGGAACCATAAAAACAGGTGAACATAAAGAAAGCAAATATTAAGAAGAGAGATATAAATCAAATAATCTCAGGAATTAAATTAAAAAGAATAAAAGCTCCAATTAAAAGGCAAATATTGGAGTACAAGGGGATTAAATGGTAATGGAAAAATACAATTAAAAATTTTTGAACAAATATTATCAGTCTGTATAATAATCACAAAAACAACTACAAAACCAAAGCAACCATGCAGCTTACAATATACACACCCTACTATGAGGACATCACTGAAAGCTTTAATCACAGGGAGATGGTAAAAGATAAACCATGCAAATGCTAACATAAAAGTACTAAAACAACATTACTATCAAAGCAAACTTTAAGGCAAGAAAATTATTAAAGATAAAAGACCTTCATAATAATATATATAAACCACAAGGAGAATATAATAATTCTAAATAACATAGCTTCAAAAGTTGAAGAACTAATGGAAGAAATATATAATGATAGAGAGCAAACCTTTTTTAGCAAATGAGAGGGAAAAATAATAAATCAGTAAGAATACAGGAGATATGAATAACAAAAGTAACCAATTTGATTTATTTGACATATGTAGAATACTCCACCCAACAATAAGAGACTACTCATTCATTCCAAGTACACATGAAGCATCTACAAAATTGGCATTATGTTCTCCATTAATAAATTCTCAACAAATTTCAAATTGAAAATATGTGATTGAGATAATAGGATAGTTGGGAAATCATTCAGAATATCTTCTGACCACAGAGAAACTTCCAAATGTTTAAAAATTAAGCAATTCATCTTTGAAAATATTTTTTAAAAATTCACCTGAATCACAGAATAAATCACAATAAAAATTAGAAAACATTTTTAACTATACTGTAATGAAAAAATGACATCAGCCTGTGGAATGTAGCTATAATTATATCCTAGAGAAAGATGTGTAGTGTTAAATGCATACACTAGCCAAAGGGCTGAAAATCAATTAAGTGTCTGTCTCGAGTTAGTACAAAAATAGCACATTTAATCCAAAAAAGGAAGAAAAAATAAAAAATAACATGAATTAATGAAATAGAAAATAAATATACACAATAGAAAATCAATAAAGTTCTTTGAAAAGATAATAATAAACACATAGCAGAAGAAATTAAGCAAAAGGAATGCAAAAATTACAAAAACCAAGAATGGAATGAAAGAGGAAACATCACTACAGATTCTACAACCATTAAAAGATAAAAAGAGGTCCAATTCAAGGCTCCAGGTTGCTGGGTGAGGCCTGCAGTAATGTGTCTGGAAAGGCGTGACAGGAGTTTTTGTCCCCACACAAAGGTAAGTCTGAAGCTCAACTCTGCCCAGGCTGACCCACACCAGGAGTGGAATAGTGGCCACTGGCTGGTTCCTATCACACAATGGCAGCAGCCACGCTGACAGACCTGACTCAGATAAATGCTGTCTCATTCTCTGGATCTTCACCTACCCTCACCCTCACCCAAATCTAATGCCCTGATTAAGGGACACCTGCTCATGTCTCAGCAGCCCAGGCCCCTGTGTCAATCCAGGCCAGTGAGGTGTTCCTGGGTGGGGTCTCTATTTCTGACAGCCAATGTGATGGAGTGTGGGAGAGTGTTCCAGGCAGAAAACAACCATGTGTAAAAGCTTGAAAGTGGAACTGAGCTGGGAAGATTCAGGAAAACTGAGATCTTTCTTGTGTCTGTAGGGAGCAGAGGGTGCGAGTGGAGTTATACCAGGAATGGCAGGCTGAGGGGTTGTACTTCATTCAGAGGGTCCTGGAGGGTTGGGAACAGAAGGGGACAGTCTGAGTTAGGTTTTAAGAGTTTTTCAAAGCCTGCTCAGAGGTAGAACACACTGGAATAAGGGTATGGGGACACTGCGGCAAAGAAAGTTGATTCCTTGGTGGAGAAATCATCAAGCTGGTAAGTGGTGGCACCAAGGACTGAAAGCACAGGGGGTTAGTCTGCAAACCTGAGGTCACCTCGCTGGAGGTGGACAGGGCATAGTAGAGGCCTGAGCCGATGGAGCCTGGCCATGATCACCTGCCTTTTCCCATAGGTTCTGACAGTTGAAGAAGCACTTATGGAATCTATGCAGGGAAGTGGAAAGGGTTCTAATCCCTCCCTGATCCTAACCACACTCACATGGTCTCTGGAATTGTGGTGTCCTGGGACTCTTCACCTGCCCTTGGATCTGGGGACTCTGGAGATTCCAACTCAGGGTCCTGAGTCCAGAACAATGATTGTATGGAAGGGCTCCCATTTCAGAAAACCCATGTAACAGGTGTGGACATTTATCCCAGGAACCAGTACCAGGATGGGAAAATTCTTAAAGCTAATTCTCAGGGAACCACCGGTCTTTCTTTCAGATGGGAACAAAGGTAATGGGGCAAGAATCAGGACTGTAATAGTTGCCTGAAAACTTGGGCAATTATTATAGAAGGTAATGGGAGGTTTGGATCAGAGAAGGGAGGTGGTCTTACCCAGGTACAAACAGGCTCACTCCAGCTGCAGAATAGAAAATAAACTGTGGGGGTGAGGGAGAAGGAAGGGAACCTAGGAAGAGGCTACTGCGATAGTCCAGGTAAGTGTTGATGCACCAGAGTGATGATCTTGGAGGTGGGAGAAGTACTTGGATTATGAGTCTAATTTTAAAGAAAGAACAAGCAGATTTTAAGCTGTTGTAGGTCACAGAAATAAAAGGAGGAGTCAGGAATGAACCCAGAGATTTGGGTTCCAGCACCTAGAGGGATGGGAGCTCAGTCAACTGGGATAGGTATTATGCGCTGAATTTTGTTCTCATAAAATTCGTATATTGAAGTTCCAATCCCTTGTTCCTCAGAATGCAACCATATTTAGAGATAAGGTCTTTAAATAGGTGGTTAGGTTAATAATCAACAAAACAAACAAACAAGCAAAATATAACCAAAGACACTGAAATAGAGAACAGGCTGACAGTGACCAGAGGGGAGAGGGGAGGGAATTTCAGGGGCAAAGGGGAAGAGTTTGCAGGAACAAGAAAAAAGGACACATGGACAAAAACAAGAGTGGGAGATGGAAACGGGAGGGAAGTGGGGAGGGCTGGGGGGGTGGGCTGGGACGGGAGTAAAGGCAGAAAACTGTACTTGAACAACAATTAAAATAAAAATAATAATAAATAAATAGGAGGTTAGGTTAAAATTAAATTTGTAAGTCAGGGCCCTAATTTGAAATAAATGGTGTCATTGTAAGAGCAAGAAGCACCAGGAACACATAATCACAATTAAACAACCAGGTGAAGAGACAGGTGAAAGGCAACAATCTGCAAGCCAAGGAGGGAGGCCTCAGGAGGAAATCAAACCTGCCCACACCTTGATCTTGTACTTCCAGCCTCCAGTACTATATAAAAAAAAAATAAATGTTCTGTTACTTAAGCCAAAAAAAGAAAAAAGAAAAGAAAGGAAGGAATTTAGAAAATTAGGGAAGGAGAAAGAAAAGAGGATGCCAAGATGATTCAATGCAAAAAGGATATTTTTTTCAACAAACAATGCAGGAAAAATTGGATATCTACATGCAAAAGAATGAAGTTGAACCCTTACCTACCTCATATACAAAATCAGCTCAAAATCAATCAAAGATTTAAACATAAAGGTTAAAAATATAAAACTCTTAAAAGAAAACAGATAGGAAGAGCTGCATGACATTGGATTTGACAATGAGTTCTTAAATATGATACCAAAAGAATAGGCAACAAAAAAATAGATAATTTGTACTTCATTAAAATTTAAAAGAAAATTACATTGAAGGAGACTATCAAAAGAATGAGAAGACAGCCTACAGAATGAGAGAAATACTTGCAAATCATATATCTGATAAAGGGTTAATATAAAAAATATGTAAGAATTCCTACATTTCAACACAAGAAAACAAACAATCCAATTCAAAAATGGGCAAAGAATTTGAATAAACATTTCTCCAAAGAAAATGTACAAATTGCCAATAAACATATTAAAAGATGCTCAGCAACACTAATCATTAGGAAAATGCAAATCAAAACCATGAGATACCCACTGCATATCTATTGAGATGGCTACTATTTTTTTAAAAAGAAAGAGAAAATAACAAGTGTTGGTTTGAATGTGGAGAAATGGGAATGTTTATGCATGGCTAGCAGGAATGTAAAATGGTGCAGCCACTATAGAAAACAGTTTGACAGTTATTCAAAAGTTAAATATAGTATTAACATATGATCTAGCAGTTACACTTCTAAGAAAATACCCAAAAGAACTAAAAGTAGGGGTTCAGGTTCTTGCACACCCATGTTCATAGCAGTATTACTCAGAATAATCAAAAGATGTAAACAACCTAACCCAAATGTCCATCAGCAGTTGAATATATAAACAAAATGTAGTATATACACACAATAAAATATTAAAAGGAATGAAATTCTAAACACGCAATAACACAGATAACCTTGAGGACACATACTAAGTGAAATAAGTCAGACACAAAAGGACAAATATTGAAGGATTTCATTTAGGAGATACCTATAGTAGTCAAATGTATGAAGACAGTAGAACAGAGGTTACCAACGGCTGAGGGGAAAGAGAAGTTTGTTTAAAGGGCACAGAGTTTCTGTTTGAGATGAGGAAAATGTTCTGGAATTAAATAATAGTGATGATTCCTCAATATCGAGAATGTCCCTAATGTCACTGAATTGTATGCATAAAAAATAGTTTAAGTGGCCATTTATGTTAGGTGTATGTTACCACAATTTTTAAAAGTTATACAGAAAAATTCCATCAGTGCAGTTCAGCATATTAACAGAATAAAGAGGACAAACTATGACCATTTCTATAGATACAGAAAAACAACTTGGTAAAATTTTTAAAAACTCATTTGTGGTATTTTTTCCTTAACTTACTGTAGATAGAAGGGAATTTAACTAAATATATTTAAAAATCTTAACTATCTTTTTTAAAGAAACTATAATAATATAATACTTAATAGAAATATATCAAAAAATTTCCCCCTAAGATTGGGGATAAAAGAATACCCACTATCACTACTCCTAATTGACATTGTTCTAGAATGTCTATAAATCAAGAAAAAGAAATAGAAGTTTTAGAAAGTTGGAAAGAAGAAATAAGAACTGTCATTATTTATAGATAACATGACATATACATAGGAAATCTAAAACACTCCCCAATTAGAAAATTAATAAGTGAAAAGCAATATCTCTACTTAAAACATCAATATTCAAAAATCCTTTATACTACAACAATTAGAAAATGAAAGCATTTAGATGATTACATTTATAATGGATTTAACAAACCAAATGCCTAGAAATAAATTTAACAAAATGTGAAGCAGGGCCTCTACACAGAAAAAATGTAATGTTATTGTTAAAGAAGAACTCAATAAACAGAGGGATATACCATGTACATGGACCCAACATAGTTAAGATGTTAATTCTTCCCAAATAGAAATATAGATCCAATGTAATTCCAATCAAAATCCCAGTCACCAAAAGCTTCCCATATAGTTAGGCAGTAAGACACAGGTCTAACAAATGACTGGAGAATGGGACAGTACATAAATAAGAAAGCACTCCATTACACCAAGTAGCTAGTTAGAAAACACACCATATTACAGGTACAACTATACATGTAGATGTGTTATAAGGAGCTGGAGAACGAAGAAATCAAAGGCACAGAAGGTGGTGATACTGAGTCATGAGAAAAAGTCTGGAATGGTTATCCTGGCATACAGTTTATAAGAGGTGTCAACCCCTAACTAACACTGGCATGATTTGCTGTACTTGCTTAAGAAACACCCAGAACTGGAATTGCCTGGGTGGGGATTACAGGTTTGGACGATGGAGCTCTGGCAGGGAGAGGAAAGAGAGGAAGTCATCCTGGGGACAGCCACCCACAGCCCTCTCCCTGCTGACATCAGCCTCTTCCCAGGCACTTTGTCAAATGATAACTCTAAGAAGCCCTTTGTATGCCAGTATGGTAACATTGATCCATTTTCAGCAAAGGAAAATATATGCATCTTCTTCTCCTTCACACTTTCAGTTTCTTATTTAAATAAGATATTTAAATATCTAGTTAACTAGATATGGGATAGAAACCAAACACCATCTCTCACTACTATCCAGAACACCCCAAAAATAAGATGACTAAATCTGAAAAAAAAAAATTGAAAAATACACAGGCAGTTCATGCAGCTAACCCACACAAAGAAGCATGCAGATTTGAGTCCACTGTTGATTAATCTTGGGGATATGTCCCCACATTCATTCTTAACTCCTCCCAGTTTTGCCTATTGGTGCTCTAACTTTCATCTGACTTAAGCAGGTGAATTATCAGTTTGTGGATAGCTAAGTCCCTATTTCTCTCTCTTCCTTCTATTGGTTTCATTTTTGTTTGTTTTTTGCTGTTCATCACTTATTCTGGAACCTGTATCAGAGGATAATGGGGGAAAAAAGAGAGGCTTGAAGGTAATTAATTAAATGTCAGGGGAAAGGTGAAAAATACCTGAAGTCAGGGTTTCTAAATTTTTATTTTTTAAAGGTTTATTTAGTTTTTTGTTTTTTTTTTCAGAGAGAGGGGAAGGGAAGAAGAGAGGGAGAGAAACACCAACATATAAGACATGGCCTGCAACCCAGGCATGTGCCCTGCCTGACTAGGAATCATACCTGTGACGTTTTGGTTCATAGGTTGGCGCTCAGTCCACTGAGCCACACCAGCCAGGGCTCTAAATTTTTAAATTAGTATTATTATATGTGGTTTTCCTTTATCCAGCCTCCTTTTTTCTCAATCTTTTTTTTTTCTTTTTTAAGAGTCTCTGCATGCCCATCTTAAGTAATGAAGGTCATTTGGGCTAGGATGTTGTTTGTTCTTGGCTGAGAATATTTGACTGTGTAACTTCCTGTTTAGACATGCTTTCTGAGGATTCTGTTATTACAAATATTTTTTTTGATTACTGAATTCCAGATGTAATGAAACAAAAACACATTTGAATCATTATCTTGCTAGACTGTGAGTTCTATATATAACTAACATCTCTTTCAAAAGCAGCAAAATCATCTTCCACCTTCAAAACGTGTTCTTTCTCTTTATTCTAAAAATACCTGTATTGGTGGCACCACCATCCACTCAGCTACCTAAACTAGATGCCAGGAAGTAAGCCTTGACTCCTCCCTGCCCCTCACTTTCCATCCCAGCAATCAAGAATCCTGTTGAGTTCACCAACGTGTGTTTCTCGGTTAAGAGGTAGACAGACATCAGTCCCCTTTGACTCCACTTGGATGTGTCCCTGGACACAATTTTTCATTCCATTGACTTGGAAGTGATAGGACTGATCTTTATTTCCTAAAGCATATTTACCAATAAAGCCTTCGGAAACTGGAATAAAAAAGAATCCTGTTGAGTTCACCAACTTCATTTCTTGGTGTCCCTGACTCTCCTCCTTCCCCAGAGGAGCTGCCCACATCCCCTTCACCAGCCCTTGCTCCAAAGGCTCCAGTGGTCTCCTACCCCAACTCTTGCCACCAGTCTCCCTCTCCAATCTGCCCTCCACACAGAATGCTCTATCTCAAAGGAGAATATATGAGGTATGTCCAGGAGGTATTCAGCCAATGTAATATGAAAAATAGAGATATTCATTGAAGAAGATACAAGATACAATAAACATTGTACAGGACAATGATACTTCAGTCCCCTTCAAAGTAGGCACTTTGGGACCTCACACAGTTTTCCCAATCACTTTCAGCTGCCCAGTTGTACTTTCCCGAATCTCATCAATGGTCTGAAATCTCTTCCCTTTCAAAAGTGATTTTAGTTTGGGGAAAAGCCAGAAGTCTCAAGACGCCAAATCTGGGCTATAATGGGGCTGAGTCACCTGGGCGATTTGATGTTTTGCCAAAAAACTCTTCATGAGACATGATGTGTGAGTTGGAGTGTTGTCGTGATGACGCTGCCAATCACCAGTGGCCCATAGCTGCAGCCTTCTGAATCATCTGAATAGTTTCCACAGAGAAATGTTCAAACTTAATGCAAAATTTGATGCGGATTCATTGCTCTACTTGCTCAGTCATTTTGAATGCAATCGCCACACAGCACACATGCGCATACCGCCCCCAGTGACTAGAACAGTGAAGTCAACATTGCTCACACATGCACATTCCAGTCCTCTCTCCTTGGCTGCCAGGTTACATCAAAGTCCTGCAAACCATTCTCATGATATTAACAATGGCTGGACTTTTTCTGGACAGACATCTTATATTCAATCAATAGCTCCCTACAGCTTTCAGGATGAAGGTCAAAGGCCCCAGCCGAGCAAAGAAAAGCTCTAGAATTTGTTTCTCTTTTCAGCCTCTTTGCCCACCATTCCCAGATTTGCACTTTACACTCTGGCAACCTGACTTCTTGTGGTTGCCCCACTGCCCACTGCTCTCTCGCACCTCCATGCTTTTCTCATACCAGAAGTTCTCCTTTACCCATTCACTACTTCCTGCACCTAAGCACTTTCAGGAGCCCCCGTCACTCCATTCTCTACACTGACTTGTAACTACCAGTTTGTGTCCCTCTCCTCGCACTATTCAGTGACTGTCTTCCCTCTGCATCACCGGCACCTAGCTTTGTACACAGTAGGTGCTCAACAAATATTCACCGAATACAGTGGATGGAAAGTTGCATAGGTAATATGTATATTTAAATAGTTTAGAAGTTAGGTATATAAAACATAATGTACAAAAGAGTAAAAACAAATATGTTTTTGAAACTTTTTCATTGCTTTGGACCAGAGCACAGAACCAGTCCTTTGTTCTTCCCACAAATCAGTGGCATCCAGCCAATGCATTGGATTGCTTTTGCTTCCTGAACAATCAGAGTAAACATCTATTGCATTACTTATTAAATGCAGGTGCTGAGTGCTTCACATGGGTTGTCTTATTTAATCCGCCAAACTACCCTATTAGGTAAGAACCATTGTTAGATGTGAGGAAACTGAGGCTTAGGAAAAATAATGTTAGTTTTTGGTGGAGCTGGAATTTGGAATTTGACATCTAGTCCCAAAGTTCATGCTCTTAACCATTCCAATTTCCATGGGAGTTAGGGTCAGAAGGCAGTATATTGAAATGTAGAGTCAAAATTACTCTTGGGAATATCTTTTCATCAGGAATCTATACCTCTTTGGCAGGAAGTTAGAACACATGTTAAAATTCATCAGCACACACTTGTAGTCCAGGTCCTCCAGGCAAAGTCAAGGGCTCTTTCAGTTTGCGCTATAATCTGCTATGTATTTGACTTGTCTCCTTAACCATCATTGTAGTACTAGATGCTACAGCTTGATGGCCTTTTTCTCTCTCAAATCTTCAAGGACCCTGTTAGACTGAGCAAATCCACACTTCTGAACCATGTTGGAGATGGACATCCCATCTCTCAGGAAGCTCACAGCCACTCCTGCACTAGGGTTGAAACTAACCACTGCTGAGCACTAGGAGGAGAAGATGGCTTGTATGTGGGAGCCGTGCTGCACAGGAATAAAAAACTGCTAGAATCACACTCAGCAGGGTGAGATGTTTACACTGAGAGGATGTAAAAAAGCCCAGTTGCGAAATAGCAAATTCCTGTACCCTCATCCTGTCTTCCTGTGGGACCCTGGGTGGAACGGCTCGCCTAATTGCCAGCTCCATGTAAATGGCTCCCTTCTCACTCAAATGTGTGCCTATTTGAGTTTACATAAATTAAATACACTGATGAAATGATTCCATTACATCAGGACCTCCCATTGCTCAGGGTCAGGGCACCTGACATTGACAATGATATCCATTTTTATTTTGAGATCTCTATCGTGGAGAAATGGGATAATTGACATGCAGTTCTTCCTTTCCTCTGACTTAACTCCCTTAAGTGACATGTTAAAATGGTTTCTATCTGCTTCATTCTTCTTAGAGGTAAAGAACAGATGCCTATCCCCAGTGGCTCAAAAGCGGTAATTGCAACTCCTAAACTTCCTGTAAAGTCTGCATTTCTTTTCTTTGTAATAATAAGATTAAATCAGATGTTTGCAATGTCCTTGAATGGTAGTTAGACAGGTAGATAGATAGATGCAGAACTTAAAATATGGGCTAATAAATGCATTTGAAATTCCTCTGAGAAATTTTAAGGAAGCCCACTGTTTTCTCATGGGAAATTATGATTCAGGCCTTTTTTTTTTCTGTTTACACTAAGTACACTATGGCCAAACTCTAATTAACTTTAGGTGAAGGAGGTCAACAACAAAAGAACTGAATTACCATAGAGGAATCATCAACCCTCACAGAACACAAAGAGTACAATGGAAACTACTATGTGAATTTTTTGGTGGACATAGTAGCTTAGCAACACATATTTACTTCCTGTTATAAAAAAATATGGGTCCTATACAATAAAGAGTTCCTGCATGGTTAATCATATATGCAGCCACAATTTTCCTTGGAAATGGATGGTCACAAGCCTTTGTCTTATGTCAGTAACAAGGTCAAGTACAGAAATAAAAACACTGCAATGACAAGTCCAAAGTTCCTAGCAGAATCATCCCAACCTAAATCAAGTTGCTCCTGCTGCTGGCTTTCAATGCCACGGCCACTCGTCACCACTTAGGGAGCCTTCCTGGCAGTGGAAAGAGCTGGCTTCCAGCGGCTCTGTCATTTGAGTTGGGCCACAGTCCACCCAAGCTAGCAGGTGACAGTAGGCCTTCCCTATTCCACACACCCCTCAGGCTGCATGCTGCATTCTTCAGGCTCCAGTGTTTTAAACTCTCATTTTATATTTTTTAATATGATAAAATACACATAATATAAAATTCACCACCTTACCCATTTTTAAGCACACAGTTCAGTGGCATTAAGTACATTCATGGTGTTGTGGAGCCATCCCCACCATCCATCTCCAGAACTCCTTCATCCTCCAAAACTGACACTGCCCATTGAACAGTAGCTCCCCTTCCCTCCCCACAGTCCCTGGCAACCACCCTTCTACTTTCTGGCCCTATGAATTTGACTTTTTTATGTACCTCATATAAGTGGAATCATACAGTATGTATCTTTTTGTGACTGGCTTATGTCACTTAACATAATGTCTTCAAGGTCCATCCATGTCATAGCATGAGTCAGAATTTCCTTCCTTTTTCTGACTGGTTAATATTCCGTTTGCTATATTGATTTTGTCCTATCTGTAGAATATTTGTGTGCAATGAGGGGAGTAAAAGGTTGATCATCTAACTCGCCCACTCCTCTCATCCCCTATGAAGTGAAATTGATACCTGGGGTATCACTTTGTATTTGTTACTAGTGGGGCCATGGAACAGTCAGAAGAAAATCCCTCGTAGGAAAATGTGGTGAGAGTATAGACTAGACCAGGGCTTTCATGTGCCTTTAGCAAGTCCATGGTTGGGCTTCAGGAAGTTTGTGAATTCCCTGAAACTGAAACCAAAAGTATGGGCCTTTGTCTTTTTTCTGGGAAAAGAGTCCTTAGTTTTTATGAGCTTATTGAAAGGACCCTTGGCCCTCAAATGGTAAGCATCACTGGTCTCAGTGACCTTTCACTAAGGTTGAACTGGGATGGATTGCCATTGTCCACTTCCATTTGGGCAATGGTACCATGAGATGGCAGTGCTGCTGTCTTCTGAAGCACCTGTGACAATAGAAACTCTCCACTGTACCTCGGCCTCCCGGAGCACTGGCTTCCTGGGAGTACATTCAAAGGATGATGGGTTGGCTGTGTTTGGTCTAATTAGCCTTCATAGTATGTAAGAAATTATTTTTCAGTATGACAGAAAAAAATTTAATACTCAAAATATTTTCACAAGATTCAATGTCAAACAAGTATTGTAATGGGAAGTAGAAAAACATATAAAGCTTGGTCTCTGATCTTGAAGAATTGAAACTTGTGTGAGAGAGATAGGGCTTAACCAACATTAAACCAACATTAAACACTATCAGGACCTCAACCCTACCAGTGAACCACACATACAAGCCAGATATGTGGCATCAACCCGAATTTGCTAGAGGAGTGGTCTTAGGGTCACAGTCTGTTTGAATTATGCTGCCCAAAGGAGAAAATTCCTATTGATGCTAGCTAGCATCTAGGAAAAATCTGACTTTAGGTACAAACTGGTATGCTTTCACATCTTTGAAAGGAAAACTATGTGACTGACCTCATCTTCCTTTAAAATTTGGCCACCAGGAAGCTCAGAGCCATGTTTCTGGCTCAACAATGGCAATTATGTAAGTCCAAATATTCTCCACATATTTGTTTTATTATCCAGCCTTCTTCCGTTCCTCATACTTGACCTTCAATTTATGTTTTCTGTGGTCTGGATTCTATTTTTGAATTTGTATTTATTTCTCCATTGAGTTTGCTGTGCTCACAGCTGCAGTCCTCGGTAGAAGGAGACGTGTTGTCTGTGACACAGACGTTGAAAGGAGCTGGGGTCTGACTAGGAGACGAGATTGATATCTGCCATGCCAGTACTTCCTGCTTCCCTCCAGGTAAACTCCCCACCCTTCTGCTCTGAGTCTCCCTGCCAAGCTGTAGGCTGGCAGTGGCTGTGTTCTTTCACCAAAGGCCCCAATTCTTAAGGCCTTCTTATGCTTTTAGCTATAGCATTCTTGGATTTTAATAAGTTTCCTCCTCTTGCCCCATCAGTGCTAGGAGTGGCAACAGCTCCTCCTTTCTACTCCTGCTGGACCCAGAGTGTATTGCCAACCCTCACTGGTTTCTTTCAGCCACGCCCATACCTATGTAAGTAGTGGCTGTGTAGGTTCCTCAATTATTCCATTGGGTGTGAGCTGGGATGGTGGCTGATAAGTCTATCAGAACAGTTTGGGTTTTTTTGCGAGTTCTCCATATACTCAATATGTTCAAGTTATACTGCTTTGCCTGCATCTCTGTGACAGCACCAGGTTCTTCTCACCTCTGAATCTTTTACCCATTCTACTCCTTCCACCTGAAAACCCTTTTCCTTCAGTTCATCTCCCTCGATTCACTTCTACACACTCACGGTGCTCAGTGGGTGCTACCACCCAGACTTAACCCTCTGAACTGTCATTCTTTGTTTCCGAGTCTGTCCCTCCTCTGGATTATAAGACCAGACCTGTGCCTAATGATTTGTTGTGTTCCCAACACCTGGTATTCGATAAAAATTGTTGACTGGATAAATGAATACACAAGTGAATAGAAGGCCCCTGGCCTTCCCATTGTGCAGGGCTGGGTCCGACACTTGCCTGCAGGGCTGCCAAGTCCTCCTTCCCCATGGACTGCTGAGCTGGCCAGAGGCCCCGTGCTGCCTGGGGAAAGCACAAAGATGGGATGGGCTGGGTCCACAGAGGGTGCCCCAGGGGTGTGCCTGAGAGACTGATGGAAGATGAGAAGGGGAGGTGAGGTCACTGCAGGAAACCTAGTGAGACTCGGGCTTGACTCTAAGATAACTGGGAATCACTCAGGCTCCAAAGAGCAAGATAGCACCAAAGTGACCCAAAAGGAGGTAATTTTGAACATGGATTTAGAACAAATGGGAGGAGAGGGTACTTCAAGGACAGGGCATCTGCTGAGGGGCAGAGAGGTGGCAGTCAAGCCATGAGAGATAAGGAAGAAAATGACCATGGGCCTTTCCCACAAACTAACAGGTCTCACTCTTTTTTTGTCATCTCCCCAGAGCTTTCCCCTAGTCCCTGTGTAACCATGACAACCTTAGCTACAGCCCTGATGTATGAGGCTATAATAATAGGCTCTTTTTGAGTAAAGTCAGTATTCTTTAGTGACTAAGAATGTGGCCTGTGGTATCACAAAACCCTCAATTCGAGTCCCAATTCTGCCCCTCACCCACCTGGTCCAATGACCCCAAACTCTTCATGATGTGATTCTCTCAGCTGCAAGTGAGGACAACAATGGTACCCACTGCCTAAGGTTGTTTTGAGTATTAATTGTTTCTCTGTGTAGAATGCACAGCCCACTGCCTGGGATGTAATACACATTTCTACTGTTTTTCTTTTGTTACTTTTATGTTAAGCTTAACTTCTAAGGCCGTTACCTTAGGGGAAAATCAGCTAAGATACTAAGTAAACACAATCATGGACATGCTACTAACCAGACAAAAATGGGAAAAATTCTGACAAGAGCTTAAAATGCTAAATCAGAAATACCATGTGTACTGCTTCCTTTTTAATAACAAAAGGTTCCAGGTTTTGAATTCCTATCACTGTTGGACTTGGATTCAGCTCTTTTCACACATTATCTGTGCTCCAGGGAATCACCCATCATTTCAGTATCATTTCCTCCACTCTGAAGATGAGGAAACTGAGATTTAGAAGGCTACTAGACTCACCTAAAGCCACATGACTAAAAATGACAGAAAACTGAGGTTGGCCCTAAAGTCTGTCCCTGTCCTATAGGGTCACTGTGCTTTCTTCAAAGTGACCTTGTCAGTGCTCCCAACATTATTTAGATGCAATTGTTAACAAAAAACATAAAAGTCTATGGTTATGAGTGTTAGAAAACCCATGTGTGCTTATAAAAAAGAATTTGCTGGTTAGGATAAGTGATGAATTTCTAACTGCTGACCTATGACATCCATCACATGCACAGAAAGGTATTCTAAATTCATCATTTCAAGTTGAACCTCTGTCATGTTAGCCTCCTTTGCTTGCATAAGCTGGGCCCCTGCAGCATGTGGGGAGCATTTTAGCCGCCCCCCCCCCACCTGGATGCTGGCACTGGGTGATCAGCTGGCCAGGGAAATCAGGCCTTGCACCCATGACTTGAACATCTCTAAAATTCTTGTCTCTGTGTGTAATGTTTGGACCCTTTCTGAGAACCATCACCAGGTCTGTATTACATCCTTGACACGTCTGCAGATACTCTGAGAGAGGTGGAGTTGAGCGAAAGAAGTAAAGCCCAGAAACAATTGAGGAGTAATGGTTCCAGCTCTACACAAGTGCTATTTTGGTATCTTGGCCTTGTACCTGACAAATGAGTGGAAATTCTGAGTGGAAACATAGATGTCCATTAGTAAGAGAAATTAAGAAAGAAATGGGCCCCTCACAATGCCCTCTTGGTTCTCAGATATTCATTCATTTGACCGTGTTCCATATTAGGACAAGGCATATGCCAGGGTCTTTCTACATACGGCTTCAACCGCCACTTTAACTTGTCCTTAAAAAGCTCTGCAAGATAATAAAAGATTAATATGATAATATACACTTATAGATTACAAAATATACCTGTGTGTTGTGATACGTGTGCTTTTCACAGCAAAGCAGAGGGTTTGTAGGGCTGATGTTACTGTGCTCATCTTATAGATGAAGAAACGGAAGGACAGAGGTTAAGTCTATTAGCCAAGGTCACGAAACTTGTAAAAATCAAAATTCAAACCCAATATCTCATTAGTCTAAATCCAAGTCCAGTGCTTTTTTATCTCACCTTTAAAAAAAAAAAAAAAAAAACCATAGCCACAGCTAGAAGCAAAATTACATAAAGAAAATTTGGGAAAGTACTAGGACAGGGTATGAGCATCACTGTTGCACTCAAAGAATCCCAAGTAGCTGCCTTATAAATGGGTGTTTTCATCGTCCCTGCTGGGCCTGCCCACTTTGCCTGCTGATGTGTCCTTTGCTCCTTTCTGCTCTGGCAGCCACTCTCTTTGACAGGTCTGCTGGTGTCTGGAGTCACAGGGCTGCAGCTACATTCCCCTGGAAAGTAGGGGCCCCCAAACCATAAAGAAACAGGAACACAGCACAATGGCTCATCCTTGACACTGTGGCTTGGTCCCTTCCCACTCCTGTGCGGCCCTGCATTCTCCAAGAGAGCCTGTAGCCACACCCCACCTGCTTTGTGAGGCCCACCAAGGCTAAAATGCCCAACTCCACATAATATTTGTTATCTACTGGCTTCTCACATGAGGAAGTAAATATCCTCTCCCCAGCTTACAGAAGAGCAAACTGAGGCTCAGAGATAGGAATACTGATTGGGCCCATTGTCACACGGCTACTTCATGGCAGAGCTGGGAACTACAACCCAACAAAGGCTGCCCTTTGCTTATCTCTAGTTAACACACTGAACACTGCAGGCCCAGTGCAGGTTAATGGAGACCTTGAGGCAGTGCAGGGGTGTGGTGGGCCTGCCTGGGAAAGAGGCCAGCTTTCCCGCTTCCAGTCTGGACATCCAGCCACAGGACCCTGCCGCTCCCCCTATGTAATACAACCTGGAAACGGACAGTGGATCTCACTATAACACGCTAGGCCAGTGTGGGGGTATTTTCCAGATGGATATTGGGGGGGGGGAGTTCAGGTTAATGTAGGGATCTATGGCCCAAAATACCAAAAGGGAAAGTACGGTAATTCACAGAGGGCTTAAAAACAAAACAAAGGAGGGAAAATTGAAACAAAAGCTATCTCATTGACGATCTGCCATTTCCTTTTTTCCAGTTGCTTTTTTTCCCTCTTGGGAAACTGGCATGTGTCTCTCCTCTCACCAAGCACATAACATGTAAAGACAAGGGCTGGGTCTAACGAGGCATTAATAGAATGTGACTGCAGAGCCCAGGTATCCACGGGCCCCTGAAGCACACCAGGCTACTCAATCCAGAGCCAGGCAAATGGTGTCCCACCTGCACTGGAAGCTATTTACTGACATTTAGTGATTTAGACAAGGCCACGGGTTTTAAAACAGGCCCCTTTTCCTGAATTTTATTGCCTGGTTCCATATTGTTTCACTAAAAATAATTAACTTTCCATAATATTACTTACACTGACCTTTCACTTAGCAAAAGCAAGGTTAAAAAGAGAGCTGAGAGCTTCACATAAAACAAATAGTCCAGAAAGAATAGAAATCCACATCTAGGCCAGTCACCTTCTTAAAAGTTTCCATTTTGGAAACTTGTATGTTTCTAGGAATTTATCCATTTCTTCCAGATTGTCCAATTTGTAACATATAGTTATTTATAATATTTTCTTAAAATCCTTTGTATTTCTGTGGTATCAGTAGTTATTTCTCCTTAATTTCTGATTTTATGTATTTGGGTCCTTTTTTTTTTTTCGTGATGAATCTAGTTAAAGGTTTATCAATCTTGTTTATCTCTGCAAAGAACCAGCTTTTGGCTTCATCAATCTGTTCTACCTTTTTATAGTTTGAAAGAACTAAATTCTCCTGCAGTTGCTAAACCAAGCAAACACTTAGAGGGAGCACTGTGTTAAGGCAAATGGATCCACTCTGCCACCAGATGAACACAAGCAATTCTCAGTTTTCCTTTCTAATGGCTGAAATGGGCACACCACCCAAGGCTGTGCTCATTTCACCTGATATGACATCCAAATGTTCATATGGCAGGCAGGATTTCTGGAAACAGCCCCAAGATTGCATATCGTAATGCCAAGACCTGGGAATGTGATAACATATCACATCATGTTATGATATATGGCATAGTTGACCTTAAAAAGGGGAGATAATCCAGATGGATCTAGTCTATACATATGGACCCATAAAAGCAGAGAACTTTCTCCAGCTGGTGGCAAAACAAGATGGTGGAGGATGACAGAGGGAGCAAAGCACGAAGACTTGTACCATCGCTTATATAAGGATCCAGCAAACCGCAGTGCTCATAACCCAAGCATAAACCATTCACTCCACAAAACCTCCTTAAGCCCTCTCTCTGCCTGGGTGCTAGGCTGTGGGTTATTACAGTCACAATAATAACTTCCTCCAGAAGTTTACAGTGTGCTGGTGGGCAGTACAGGTCCACAAAGGTGACCTTGGAAAAGGAAAGCCTGCCTGTTTAAAGATCTAATCAAATAAAAGAACAAACTTTTCAGTTCACTACAGATCCAAAAACAGAAGGAAAGGTCTTGTATTTCTGGCTCTCCTGCCGCCTTCCATCTCCTGAGTGTGTCTCCCAAGACAACCAACTCAATATGTAGATGTGCATACTGTTTTCTTTTGCTAGTGCTGGGGGGTAAACATCCAGTGGGGAAGGAATTACAGTCCTGGCAAAAGGAGCAGTTTCACACCCACCATGGCCTCATGCTGTCTACTGCTCAGGTAATTCCCCACCTATGGCAGTTAGGCCATCATTAAAGAGCCTGGAAACTGCTTTTTAATGGTGAATTCTTGCGTAAGTCTTCAGAAAATAAATCTGTGTCTGTTGTTTCCAGAGTGCCTCCTTCCAGAGTACCTATGTCTCTGTTTATAAAATGAGGGTGACATTCCAAATCTTTTTGTTGGGACTATTCATAGTGACCAGAAATATTTACATAAAGTGTACCTGGCACAGTGGCTAGTACATAGCAGACAATCCCGATTGGTAAGCTTTGTGGCTGTTGTGATTTGTAATGACTATGATCATTCTTGCCTGCTGAGCAACTGTACCTAGATGTCCCAAAGGTCCTCAAAGTCAATATGTCTGCAACTCAAGATCTATAGCACCAAATGTGGCCCATCTGTGTCATTCTATTTTTGTCTCATGATGCTGTCGCCCACCCAATCACTCCTCTTCTTTGTCTTCTCCTTCTCTCTCCCATCCATCCTCCTCTTCATCCTTCTTACTCCAAAAGGATCAATTATTAGGTCCTAGCCATTCTGTATCCCAAAGATATCTTTAATCCATCTCACTCACACTGTATTAGTCCAAAAAGTTATTAATTTCCACCTGGACAACTGCAAAAGTCATATAAATACTTTGTCTTTCTTTCTCTCTTTCCACCCCACTAAAACCATATTTTGCTTCTGCGTATTCTACAGCTTAAATCTGGTCATGGCATGGACTTTATTAAAGCCCTTCAGTGACTTTCCACTGTGGATAAAACAGTGCCCAACTCCTTGGAACACACAAAATGCCCTTCAAAGTCCCTCCCCTTCCTACCCTTCCGGCCTCCTCTGCTGTCACTGAGCACCGTGACCTACACTCCCACCATTCCAAGCTTAAAACTAGTCCCCAGATGCGCCGTTCCCTTTCACTCATTCCTCCATGCCTTTGTAGTAGTGCTGCCTATGTTCAGAATGCTTTCCCACACTTTTCCTTTTGGAAAATTTGCCTCCAAAGAGCTAATTCAAATATTCTTCCAATTTGAAGCTTTGGGTTACCTGGATCAAAATTAATCTCTCCTTCTTTGTGTTCACATAGCACAATGTTTTTAAGGTTAATCAATGTTATACATGTGTCGGCACTTCATTCCTCTTAATCGATGAATAATATTCCCTTGTATGAATATATCAATTTTATTCATCCATCTACCAGTTGATGGACATTTGGGTTGTTTCCACTTTTTGACTATTATGAATAATGCTGCCATGAACACATGTGTACAAATTTTGTCTGTCCTATAGCATTTTTCAGGCATGTCCATTATAACATTGTTTATGTTGTATTATCATTGTTTTTATATTTTTCTCCATTGAATTATAAAATCTTCTAGGACCCTATCATTCTCGGAAACTGCTATATCACAAACAAATCCAATAAATGGATAAATAAGTGAATGAATGGGTGAATAAATAAATGAAGCTAATAATGAGTGAACACTCTTCTTTTTAATAGATGTCATTGAGCAGTTTTAAGTTTGCAGTGGATAATCCTTTGAGAAAGGTCAAGAATGTATGGTCATATTTATTTTCAAGTAAGGAAAAGAATATTATTCCTGGCAACAATCCAGGAAGGCAGAGGCAAAATAGGAAGGGAATAACCCTCAACTAACCAAATAAATGACATCAACACCTTCCATGTTCATGTGGACATGGCTTCCCTTGTCCTTTCATAAAATCTTCTCATTAGATAATGTCACCCTGGAAGGAGGGCTGCTATGAAAATGCAGTGAGGTGCCTGGGTCAGCGCTTGTTCCCTGTCTACCCCCTGGTGTAAACTGGGCTGTTGTTGCCTATGACAGAGGACCCTGAGCACTGTCCAGAGACACACAGCAGGATAGGCACATTGCCATCACCAGGACCCCAGCTCTTCACTCCCCTGCCAACATTCTCCTTCAGTCATGCTGGCTGCTGGGTCAGCTATGAGACCTACATTATTCTAAGCCCATATTTTTCATCTCCTAAGGATATGAGACACCAATACTTACAAGAAGCCACTTCAAATCACACCTCTTTGGTGCCCAGACACTCAGGAAAAGCCCTCATGGCTAGCAGGGCACTCTATGAAAGAGCCATATTTCTTTGGATTCTCCTGTTGGATGATTTGAACAAATCACAAGAACTGTCATGGGCTTGTCTCCAGAATGGCCTGGAGTTCACCTCCATAGAGAATACCCCTCATCTTCTTATGCTTCGATTAGAAATGCCACAGAACATTCACAGAGAGTGAGCGAAGTCTGTCTGGTACTACTTAGAACCCCCAACAGGCCACCCAGGCATCCGAGTGCCTCCCTGTTCTCTGCCCCCACCCCCACCAAGAGCCAGCATGACGTTGCCTCTCTGGATACCTTCCGTCACCCCAGAAGTTCAAATGGTTCCTGGTGACAGCTCAGGATGCACAGACCCTAAAATAGCTGATTAAGAGGTGGTGCTATTTCTAAAAAGTACAGCCTGTTCTGTCTTGAATGCCAGGGGATTATGTCACTGTTATCTATTCCCATTACAAAAGGATGCTTTTCTGACCTTCAGAATACCTGTTCCCAATGCCTACTTCACTACATGGCTCCTGCACACATTGGGACAAGGAATATCAATGAGGTGAAAGGTAGGAGTTTCACCTTTGATCCCAAGTGAGGGCTATTAGAAAACACTTATTTAAGAGGACAGGCATTCCAGGCTGTTGTGTCTGCTGTGTGTGAGGAAGAGACACCAAAACCCTGAAACTCAACAGGACTCCCAAGTGACAACAGAGAACAACAACAGAGAACAGAGTCTCACTCCCAGGCAAGGAGAGCAAATTCTGTTCCCTCAAGGGTGTGATACAAGAGACATCAGGAGAGGGGGAAGTGGCTGAGCACTTTCACCCTTGTGCCAGGATCAAGGGTGCAATGTCTGACCTCAGCTTCTCATGAAGAGGGAAGAATGTATGTGGTAAGAGACCACCAACCGCAAACTGGAAGTGGCTCATGCTGCTTGGGTTTGGGTCCTAATGCTGCCACTTACCAACAGCAGGTGACTTGGGCAGGATACCCACATCACCCCTGCCTCTGCAGAAGGAAGTCAGTGTTAATATCTAGGGTGTAGAATTGTAACAAGGACAAAATGAATGAATACTAACATTTTACATCCTTTTTAAAAGCCTGGCACATAAAAAGTGACATGTTACCTTGACTCCACAAGGATTTTCTTCAATATTGCTGCATTTCTGAGTTACTGGTACTGATTGCTGGTACTGCAAAGCCTCAGTACCAGCAATCAGAAATCCCTTTATGCATCAACTCTTCCAAGCCTGAGGGAGTAAAGATGCTATGACTGATGCAGATTTTTAAATGGTTAAAAAATGTACAATATACAAAGGCAGAGCCCTTCCTGCAATATAGGTTAGGTCATTTAGTCAGATCTTTCCTTTATAACTATCAAAAGGCAAGGAACACCTACAATCTGGGGAGCACTTCTAAAAGTAAGCCTGGGGACTTCTGGTCAAGATGGAGGCATAGGTAAACACAGCTCACCTCCTTGCACAACCACAGCAAGAATTACAACTAAACTACAAAACAACTATTACCCAGAATCATCACAAAATCAAGCTGTATGGATGTCCAACAACCAAGAAATGAAAAAAGTCACATTCATTCAGACTGGTAGGAGAAGTGGAGATGTGGAGATGCAGAGATGTGGAATTGGCATCCCATACCCACATGTGGTGGATAAAAATCAGGAGGGATATCCAAAAGCAAGAGATCCCAGCCCCACATCAGACCACCCAGCCCAGGGTTCTGTGCTAAGAAGATAAGTCCCCACAATTTCTGGCTGTAAAAACAAGTGGGTATTGGGGTGGCAGAAGAAACTGAAGGATTCTCAGGAGTTTCCTCTTAAAGGATCCACAAGGGACTTAGGACTTATGCAGACCCACTCAGTCTGGGCTCCAGCTCTGGGGCAGCAACTTGAAGGGTACCCATAGCACAGGGGAAGAAACTGAAGCATGTGGCATAAAGCAAGTGCTGGGATACAGCCTCCTCCCAGACAAAACAGAGGCCATGTAGCAGCCACTGTCCCTTTCCGAGCCCTCCCTGACACAGAGCCAGAGAGCAGCAACACCATATCTGAGACTCCATCAACCTGGTTCACATGGGTTGCCCTGCCCAGGCAGTTACCTAAGACTCCACCCCATCAAACTAATGGTACACTTTTCTACATTAGGCCATGCTTCTAAGACAGAGAATCAAAGCAGCTCTACCTTATACATACAAACAAACACAGAGAGGGTGCCAAAATGAGAAGACAAAGAAATATGGCTCAGATGAAAGAACAGAGTAAAACTCCAGAAAAAGAACTAAACAAAATGGAGATAAACCATCTATAAGGTGCAGAGTTCAAAACACTGGTTATTAGGATGCTCAAGGAACTCACTGGGTACTTCAACAGCATTAAAAAGACTGAGGCAGAAGTGAAGGCTACACTAAGTGAAATAAAAAAAAAATTTACAGAGAATCAACAGTGGAGTGGATGAAGCTGAGAATCAAAGCAATGATTTGGAATACAAAGAAGGAAAAAATTCAATCAGAACAACAAGGAGAAAAAAGAATCCAAGAAAAAAAAAAGTGAAAAGATAGGGTAAGGAGACTTGGACAACTTCAAAAGTACCAACATTTGAATCATAGGGGTGCTGGAAGGAGAAGAAAAAAGGCAAGAAATTGAAAACTTATTTGAAAAAATAATGAAAGAAAATTTCCCTAATTTGGTAAAGGAAATAGACATACAAGTGCAGGAAGCACAGACAGTCCCAAACAAAATGGATGCAAACAGGTCCACATCAAGATACATCATAATTAAAATGTCAAAGGTTAAAGATAAAGAGAGAATCTTAAAAGCAGCAAGAGGAAACCAGATAGCTACCTACAAAGGAGTTCCCATAAGACTGTCAACTGATTTCTCAAAAGAAGCTTTGCAGACTAGAAGGAACTGGCAAGAAATATTCAAAGTGATGAAAAGCATGGACCTACAACCTAGATTATTCTATCCAGCAAAGCTATCATTTAGAATTGAAAGGCAGATAATCTGCTTCCCAAAGTAAAGCTAAAGGAGTTCATCATCAGCAAGCCATTATTATATAAAATGTTAAAGGGACTTATTTAAGAAAAAGAAGATTAAAACTATGAACAGTAAAATGGCAATAAATTTACAACTATCAACAACTGAATCTAAAAAATAAACTAAGAAAACAAGAACAGAGACAGAATCATGGATACAGAGAGTGTTTTGATACTTGCCAGATGGGAGGGAATGTGGGGAAATGGGTAAAGAGGTGAGGGGATTAAGAAGTATAAATTGGTACTTGCTGAATGGCCATGGGGATGTAAAGTACAGTATAAGAAATGGAGCAGCCAAAGAACTTCTATACATGACCCATGGACATGAAATAAGGGGGTGGGGTGTTTACTGTAGGGAATGGGGGATATGGGTAGAGCAAGGCAAAGGGGGGACAATTGAAACAACTATAATAGCATATTCAATAAAATATACCATATTTTTCGAAAAGTAGTTTGGGAAAGGAGAAAAGTCTTTTTCTCAATTTCTAAATATTTCAAACTACATAATAAATTACAGAAATGATCATAATCATCAGTTTCTGTCTGAAGCAGGAAGAACCTTTCCTTGTGACAATAGAAAGCAGGAACACTGGGGTATAAGAACATCAACTGCTCTGCATCCTGTTTCAACATTTTGGGGTTACAATTTATTCATTACAAAAGAAATTTAGCTGTTCTATTCAGAGACACACTATGAACCAAATTTCAACTCTGGGCTGTGGGGTGCACCTGTGAAAACAGACTCTCCCACCTGGACCTGCCAAAGCCTGGAGCATGTGTGGCTGTCGCCATCCATGGAGTGTGGGAGGGAGGGAGTGCAGGCAGGCCTGGGGGTGAGACTGTGCCCACAGCTGGGGCTGAGGGTGGCTTCATTGGGACTTAGAACTAAGCCTTGAACACAGCAATGTTTCTGACTGCAGAGCTGCTGGATGGCATATCTTTTTATCCCTGCCTCCCTTTATTATCTTTTTTAACTAAATGTCTACAGCCACAAGGATCCCACCTCAGGAGTGCTATCTGCCACCTGCAATGGGAAACTTTTCAAATAGGATTCGAATGATTTCTGTGCTGGTACATGCCTCTTATTTACTACCATTTTAAGACATATAATGAGAGAAACAGGAATATGTGTTTTCTCAAGAGGAACATAAAACCAAACACATACTCAGAGGAAATGTCTGTTCGGCTTCAAGAAATAAAAGTGAACAAGAATATAAATCATGAAGAAGAAGAAGAAAAGGAAGAAAAAACCCTTAGGTAAAAAGCAGGTGTGGGCAGGCTTTCCTTCACTTCAGTAAGAACAAAGTGAATATTAAATAATATTTGTTATTTTTTACACACACACACATACACAAAAGGGCTGCAACTCATTTCTTCACTTAACAAATACCTATTTGGCACCTGTCAGGTGCCAAACATGTTCTAAGTGCTGAAGATCCATCAGTGAACCCCACAATAAAACTCTCTGCCCTCATGATGCTTAGTTCTTGTGGAAGAGGACGACAAGCAAATGAAGCATATGCAATGTTGCATGATGCTAAGTGCTGCTGAGAGAATAGAATGGGGAAGTGCCATCTGCAAGCCAGGAGAGAGCCTCTCCACAAACTGAACACTGCTGGCATCTTGTTTTTAAATCTATTTTGAAAATTTAGCTAACATACAATATTATATTTGTTTCAGGTATACAACATAGTGTGACATTTATATACCTTACAAAGTGATCACCATGAACATAGGGTGCATATATCTTTCCAAATTAGTGTTTTTGTTTTCTTGCTGGAACCTTCCAGAGTTGGACTTTCCAGAGTCTACAATTATGAGAAAATAAATTTCTGTTGTTTAGGCCACCCAGTATGTAATATTTTGTCATAACAGTCCAAGGCAACTTGAGTTGGTCACCAAGAAATGGAATGCTGCTGTAACAAGTACTTTAAAATATGGAAGTGGCTTTGAAGGTGCATGACAGAAAAATTCTAAATCACCATGAAGGGATTATTGGTAGAAATACGACACTAGAGGGAATTCTGGTGAGAGCTCAGAATAAAAAGAGGAGAGCTAGAGCCCTGGGTGGTGTGGATCAGTAGATTGAGCGCCATCCTGCAAACTGAAGGGTTGTTGGTTCCATTCCCAGTTAGGGCACATGCCTGAACTGTGGGCCAGGTCCCCAATAGGGGAAGCACAAGAGGCAACCACACATTGATGTTTCTCTCCCTCTGTTTCTCCCTCTCTTCCACACTCTCTAAAAATAAATAAAATCTTTTTTATAAAATAAAGTCAAAGAAAGTGCAGACTCAGCTTAAAAAAAGAAAAGAGGAGAGCTAGAAAGAGAGCTTCCATCTTCTTAGAATATACATAGATAATCATGAACAGAATGTGATAGAAATATGGGCATTAAAGGGTTCCATTGTGGTGAGGTCTCAGACAGAAATCAGACACATGTTATTGAAAGCTGAAGGAAAGGCGATCTTTGTTATAAAGTGGCAAAGAACTTGGCTGGTTGTGCCCTAATGTTTTGTTGAAGGTAGAATTTGTGAGCAGTGAAATTGGATGCTCAGCTGAGAGGATTTCTAAGCAAAGTTTTGAAGGAGTGTCATGGTTTCCCTTTACTTATAATAAAATGTGAGAGGAGAGAAATAAACTAAGGTCATTTTTAAGCAAAAGGAAAGAACTTGAAGATTTGGAAAATTCTGTTTATTCATATTGGAAAAAATAGAGAAAAGTGTTGATAAGGAGATCTGTATGGGTATGAACCATAAATCTGATCAATCACTTCAGAAGAAACCAGGGAGAGATGAAATTATACCAGCACAAATGCAGCCATGACTGAGGAAGAGAAATGAAAGATAAAATGAATAAAGACTGTTGGGCTTCTTGGATTCTGCAGGAGTAGAAAATAGAGATATTCCACTGCAAAAGTTTGTTATTCTTCAAGAAAAGAGAAGAATGATCCCAAAGGTGATCCAGAGATCATCAGCACTGCTCCTATCTTGGTTACAAAGATGGAGTCACCACTGTGGTTTTAACAGGCTGAGCTGCCACCTCCTAGAGCCTGGGGGGACACAATTCATTCTATAGCATTCCTACCCGGGTCCACAAAAATTCATGTTCTTAATGTATGCAAAATTGTCTTTCCATCCCAACAGTCCAAAAAGGACTCAAGGAGGAAAAAAAATCCGGTGTCTCCTACTGCATGGACAGAATCTTTCAGCAAGCTACAGGTCCAAAAGGACAAAAGCACACAGTTATTGCCTTACCACCAGGATCTGAAGCAAGCTGCTTGAAAACTCTGTGACCTGGTCTATGATATCCCCAAATCACTGTAGAACCAAAGTTCTGAAAAACCATTTGAACCTAGTTCTGACCTGGGAGTCCAGAGAACTGGTGGAGAAGATCCCAAAACCAACAGAGAGGTAGGCACAAGGAAAGGGAGAAGACTGATTCAATGAAAGAAAGGCAACAAAATCAGTAATGAGAACAAAACTCACGCCAAATTAAATTCACTTTATAGAACACAATATATATAAGATGCTCAAATAACAAAATAACTTTAATTTTATAAGTATAAGAAATTATGAGACAAAACAGTAAGGAATAAAACATGAGCAAATGAATATAAACAAGTAACAATTTTAGAAATAAAAAATAGAGTCATTAATATTGTCAATGTAAGAAATGTCCAAACTTGTAGAGAATTTTTATAAAAATATATTTGAGCCAAACTTGAAACTGAAAGTCAGCATTTGTGCTGCCTGTCACTACCAGAACCAATAAGCAGAGACAAGGATTGAATTTTTTATGGGCACTTTATTCAGATGCCTATGATCTAAAAAGACTGCAGGTTATATACCTTTGAAAACCATCTTAACATCTCATCTCAAGCTGACCTTTTATAAAGAGAAGGAAAGGGTAAGTAAGCAGTTTGGAGAAAGGTTAATCAGATAAGAGTTGCGGTCCAGCCAGCAATTTTCCTAGTACTTCTTTATTTGTTGATCAACAGTTTATCTGCATCATGGACCGCTCCCTCCCTGGAACGCAGCTATTCAGATACCATCTCCATTGCTTGCAGACCCCCTTGAGCACAACGTTGAATTTCCTGTCCACCTCCTGGAGTCATGTGGTCATGCATTCCAATTCCTGGAATAACAGATTTCCATATGCATTAATCACTTAAGCCTATCAACTATGACTGAAGTTAAAATCTTTAACTCTTGAGCGCCCCTATCAAACTGACAATAATGCAAGAAGGTCTTAAATGCTCAGGAGAATGAAAGTTTGCTGTTTCTTTTATACATTTGAAATTAAGGAGGGAATTTAAGAAAGATTATAGGACAATGGGAAAAAAATAAGGCAAGGATTGTATTACAGGACAGTTAGCAAGATTATGTGCTCCTTCCAAACTTATAGAGAATTTTTAAAAATATTTTTTATTGATTATGCTATTACAGTTTTCCCAATTTTTCTCCCTCTATCCCCTCTCTGACCTGCTCCCCAACCCTCCAGCATTCTTCCCCCCTTAGTTCACATCCATGTGTTGTACATACAAGTTCTTTGAGTCCTTTGTTTGCCATACCATTTTTATCTCTCCTCATCTACCTTATGCCTACTCCCCATGCTTCTTCTTCCCTTCACCTTTTGCCCCCTATTCCTCCCTTCCCAGTCCCCACTGAAATCCCTCCATGTGATGTCCATTTCTCTGATTCGTTCCTGTTCTACTTGTTTGTTTAGTTTTTGTTTTCATTGTTTTTCTTTTCTTTTAGGTTCATTTGTTGATAGTTGTGAGTTTGTTGTCATCCTTCTCTTCATATTTTTGATCTTCCTTTCCTTAGATAAGTCCCTTTAACTTCATATAATAATGGCTCAGTGACAATGAACTCCTTTAACTTGACCTTATCTGGGAAGCACTTTATCTGCCCTTCCATTCTAAATGAAAACTTTGCTGGGTAGAGTAATCTTGGATGTAGGTCCTTGCCTTTCATGACTTCAAATACTTCTTTCCAGCCCCTTCTTGCCTGCAAGGTTTCTTTTGAGAAATCAGCTAATAGTCTAATGGGAACTCCTTTGTAGATAACTCTCCCCTTTCCTCTTGCTTCTTTTAGGATTCTCTCTTTCTCTTTAATCTTGGATAACTTAATGATGATGTGTCTTGGTGTGTTCCTCTTTGGGTCCAACTTCCTTGGTACTCTCTGGGCTTCCTGGACTCAAAGTCTATTTCCTTTGCCATATTGGGGAAGGTTTCCTTCATTATTTGTTCAAATAAGTTTTCAGTTTCTTGGTCTTCCTCTTCTCCTTCTGGCACCCCTATAATTTGGATACTGGAACATTTCAGGTTGTCCCAGAGATTTGTAAGATTCTCTTCACTTTTTCAAATTTTTGTTTCTTCATTTTGTTCTGGATGGACATTTATTTTTTCCTTTTGTTCCAAATTGTTGCTTTGAGTCCTAGTTTCCTTCCTGTCACTTTTGGTTCCCTGAAACTTCTGCTGTTTCACTTCGGGTATCCTTCACTTGTTTTTTCATTTTTTGACAAAGCTCAATCAGATCTGTGAGCATTTTGATTACCAGGGCTTTAAATTCTCCATCAGATAGGTTGGCAATCTCCTCCTTGCTTAGCTCTCTTTCTGAGGCTTTACTCTGTTCTTTCATTTGGCCCATATTTCTTTGTCTTGGCACAGCTGATAAGTTGTAAGGGGGCAGGGCCTTAGGTATTCACCCACACAGGGCAACCCCCTTTGCTGCGCTGCAGGGCTGCCTATGGGGAGGGGCCAGAGAGGGAAGAGTATTGCTTGCCTACTCATCTCTAGCACACTTCTCCAGGAACACTTGTGTGAGACTGAGAGCTTCTCCTACTGCCCCAACCACCATAGCCCACAACCACCTCTGAGTCCCCTTAAGTCAGCTCCTCCCATGCAGCCTGCTGAGCTTGGCAGCCAGCCCACCCCCATGGTCCATAGGATCACTGCAATTTTTCTGAGTCAGCCCGTGAGCTGTCACCTCACCGGTCTAGTTGTTCTGGGTGATTTTTTCTTTAATTCTTTTGTTGTTGGAGTTCCATGCAGTTTGATTTTCTGGCACTTTTGGTTGTTTATTGATTTCAGATTGGTGGTTATCCTCCTTTTGGTTGTGTGAGGAAGCAAAGGGCCTCTACCTATGCCTCCATCTTGGCCAGAACCAAGAATTTTTATAAAAATTTACTTGAGCCAAACTTGAAATTGGAAAAGTCAGCATTTGTTCTGCCTGTCACTACCAGAACCAATAAGTAGAGACAAGGACTGATTTTTTTTATGGGCACTTTCAGGGTGGTTACACCTTTCAGGGGCCTGGAAAAGAGGATTGCTTCTGGCATTTCAAAGGCATGTTAATCTAGATGCACAAGAACAATGGACAGGGTTTGCTTAAAAACCTCTTACCAAAGAAGTTATAAGCCTGGGTTATGAGAACCCACCATGACCTGCCCTGTTAGGAATTTATGATCAGATCACCTTGTAAGGTTCCTTCTGGTTAGGTTTATCACAGCATCCTGTTTTAGTCAACAGTATAATAATAAATAAATTGAATTAAACTCTGGACACAAACAAAGGCAGAACAAGTGACAAGGAAATAGTCCTGAAAAAAGCAGGCCTGTATTCTTTAAAACTGCCAAAGGTGGGGATGGTGGGGGATCTTTAAGAGAGCAAAAGACTAAATAATTGTTCCAGATTGAAGGAAATGGAAGAAACATGGCAACTAAATGCATCGCGTGTTACTAGATGAGATTTTGGACCAGAAACAAACAAACAAAAACAACAGACTTCCAACCAAGATGGAGGCATAGATACATACACTGTGCTCCTTGCAAAACCTTGGACAACAACAAATTTAAAAACAAAAACAACCAAAACTGCCAGAAAATCTAACTGTATAGAAGTCCAACAACCAAGGAGTTAAAGAAGAAACATTCATCCACACCAGTAGGAGGGGTGTAGATGGGCAGCCAGGGTGGAGAGGACTCACGGCAAGGTGGCAGCTGGCAGAGAGGGCAAGATGATGGCTGGTGGAGTGGGTGGTTCCACATTTGCATGCAGATAAACCAGGAGTAACAACTGGGAAGTGAGACAGACTGTGCAACCCAGGGTCCCAGCATGGGAAATAAAGCCTTAAAACCTCTGACTAAAAAAAACCTGCAGGGGTTAAGGCAGAAAGAGAAACTCCCAGACTCACAGGAGTGTTCATTGGAGAGACCCACAGGGCCCTAGAATGTACACAGACCCACCCACCCAGGGAATCAACACCAGAAGAGCCCAATTTGCTTGTGGGTAGCAGAGGAAGTGACTGAAAGCCAGTAGAGAGCAGAGCAAGCGGCACTGTTCCCTCTCAAACCCCTCCCCCACATACAGCACCACAACACAGCAGTGTGGGTTGCCCCACCCTGGTGAACACCTAAGGCTCCACTCCTTACTACATAAGACTGTGCACCAAGACAAAAAAAATGGTGTAAATGAAAGAAGAAATCAAAGCTCCAGAAAAAATACAATTAAGCAACAAAGAGATAGCCACCTACCAGATGCCCAGTTCAAAACACTGGTAATCAGGATGTTCACAGAAATGGTTGAGTATGGTCACAAAATAGAGGAAAAAATGAAGGCTATGAAAAGGAAAATGAAGGAAAAAATATACAGGGAACCAACAGTGAGGGGAAGTCAACCAGGACTCAAATCAATGGTTTGGAGCAGAAGGAAGAAACATTCAACCAGAACTGAATGAAGAAACAAGAATTCAAAAAAATGAGGAGAGGCTTAGGAACCTCCAGGACATCTTTAAATGCTCCAACATCCAAATGATAGGGGTACCAGAAGGAAAAGAGAAGAGCAAGAAATTGAAAAGTTCTTTGAATAAATAATGAGGGAGAACTTCCGTAACCTGGCAAAGGAAATAGACTTCCAGGAAGCCCAGAGAGTCCCAAAGAAGTGTGACACAAAGGGGAACACACCAAGACACATCATCATTAAGTTACCCAAGATTAAAGAGAAAGAGAGAATCCTAAAAGAAGCAAGAGGAAAGGGGAGAGTTATCTACAAAGGAGTTCCCATTAGACTATTAGCTGATTTCTCAAAAGAAACCTTGCAGGCAAGAAGGGGCTGGAAAGAAGTATTTGAAGTCATGAAAGGCTTCAAATACAAGAAAAACCTACATCCAAGATTACTCTACCCAGCAAAGTTTTCATTTAGAATGGAAGGGCAGATAAAGTGCTTCCCAGATAAGGTCAAGTTAAAGGAGTTCATTGTCACCAAGCCATTATTATATGAAATGTTAAAGGGACTTATCTAAGGAAAGGAAGATCAAAAATATAAACAGTAAAATGACAACAAACACACAACTATCAAAAACAGAACCTAAAAAAAAAAAATGAACTAAGCAAATATTTAGAACAGGAACAGAATCAGAGAAATGGAGATCACATGGAGGGTTATCAGCAGGGGAGTAGGATGGACAGAGGGAGGAAAGGTACAGGGAATAAGTAGCATAAATGGTAGGTAGAAAACAGACAGAGGGATGTTAATAGTATAGGAAATATAGAGGCTAAGGAACTTATATGTAGGAACCACGGACATGAACTAAGGGGGGAATGCAGGTGGGAGGGGGTGTGCAGGGTGGAGGGGAATAAAGGGAGGAAAATGGGACAACTGTAAGTATAATTATATTCAATAAAATATATTTTAAAGAAGACAACAACAACAAAAAGAAAAACATTGATGGGATATTTGGCAAACCTGAATGGGATGTGTGTAGACAGGAGTGTTATATTAATGTTGATTTGCAAGTTGTTAAATGGTTACATAATAAAGTGTTAGGGAAATATACCACAGAATATTGGGTAGTTATCAAGCATTGTATCTGCAGCTCATTCAAATGGTTCAGGAAAAACAGGATAATCATTAGGGAGAGTAAGAGTATGGGGAGGGAAATGGGTGAAGGTAGTCAAAAAGTACAAACTTCTAGTTATAAGATTAATAAGTTCTGGGGATATTATGGTGACTATAGTTAACAATATTATAATGTATATTTGAAAGTTACTAAGAGGGTAGATATTAAAGCTCTCACCACAAGAAAAAAATTGTTAAAGTAGGGTGATGAATATTATTGTGATAATCATTTTGTAATATATACCTATATCAAACAATTATGTTGTGTACCTTAAACTAACAGAATGTTATATGTCAATTATATCTCAATAAAACTGGAAAATATCATTAGGGAGATAGAAAATAGAAATGGAGCACATGTAGTGACATATTTATAGTAGAGGGATCTGGGTCAGGAGATGTGAGAGTTCTTTTTATTATTTTTGCAACTTCTATGTAAGTTTTAAGTTATTTCAAAATAAATTTTAAAATACAAATAGCACATGGGAGTGTAAAGTACAGCCCAGGGAATGTAGTCAATAACATTGCAGTAACATGTATGACATCAGATGGGTACTGGACATATTCAGGAGATAACTTTGTAAGTTATATAAATGTTTAATCACTACATTGTACATGCACCTGAAGTCAATATAATATTGTATGTCAACAAAAAATGAAAAAAATTATTTAATAAATTAATTGTTTTTATTTACTTATATTTAGAGAGAGGGGAAGGGAAGGAGAAAGCAAGGGAGAGAAACATTGATGCAAGAGAGACACATCGATCAGTTGCCTCTCCTACATGCCTCTACCATGGACCAAACCCAAAACCTAGGCACGTGCCCTGACCAGGAATCAAACCAGTGACCTTTCACTGAGCAGATAACACCCAACCAAGTCACACCAGTCAGGGCTTATTGTTTTTAAAAAAGAAAGTGAAGGTAGTGAATATTTCTAAGCTGTAATCCAATCTACCATAGGCTGTTAAAATGATCAGATGAATGTGTCTGCAAAGCACCTTGCATAATGTCTGGCTCTGAAATGTTTAGTAAATGTTAGTTATCTTCTCCTTCTCTAAAAAATAATAAAATACAACTAGGAATTTTATTATGTGTTTATAGGACCCAGTACAGCCTCAAGCAAAATAGCTGATTCTTGATACCAGTATTAATCAAACAAGAAAAAACTATGGTATATTTACACAATGGGATACTATGCAGGAGAAAGAAAGAAGGAGCTCCTACCCTTCAGAACAGCATGGATGGATCTGGAGAGCATTATGCTAAGTAAGTAAGCCAGGTGGTGAAAGACAAATATCATATGATCTCACCTATAAGTGGAACCTAATCAAGAAAACAAACAAGCAAGAAAAATATAACCGGAGACATAGAAATAAAGAACAAGCTGACAATGAGGGAGGTAACAAGGGAAAGAAGGGGAAGGGCCATCAAGGAACACGTATAAAGGACCCATGGACAAAGCCAAAGGAGGGTAGGATTGAGGGTGGGAGATAGGGGTGGGTGGGGCAGGGGAAGTGGTGGGAAAATGGAGACAATTGTACTTGAACAACAATTTTTTTAAAAAGGAGACTTCTGGCCAAGATGGGGGCATAGGTGGACACACTGTGCCTCCTCTCACAACCAAGATTAAGGACAACAAAAATATAGAACCAAAAAAACCCAACCAGGAGAGAGAGAAAACTGAATTGTACGGAAGTCCAGCAACAATTCACCCAGACTGGTAAGAGGGGCAGAGTCGGCGGCCAGTGGAGTCGGAAGCTGGCGGGGAGGGGTTGCATGGTGGGAGAAGACGGTGGCTGGTGGTCCCAGGCGCACAGTCACCCCAGGTGCACAGGCAGCGGTTACCAAATGCGAGGAGGCCAAGCGGAGCCCACAAGGCAGCTGACCCCGGACACATATTCACGCACGGATAAACCAGGCAAAAATGGGCAGCAAGACAGACTGCATGATGCAGGGACCCAGCACCAGAAAGTGAGGCCTAAAAGCACCGATTGAAAACACTTGTAGGGGCTGAGGTGCTGGGAGGGAGTCCCAGCCTCACAGGAGAGTTCATTGGGGAGACCCACAGGGTCCTGGAGCATGCACAGGCCCACCCACCTGGGAATCAGTACCAGAGGGGTCCAGTTTGCTTGGGGGAAGCAGTGGAAGTGACTGAAATCTGGCAGAGAGTGGAGCAAATGCCATTGTTCCCTCTTGGACCCCGCCCCCACATCCAGCATCACAACCCAGAGACTGGGTGGCCCTGCCCTGATGAATGCCTGAGGCTCCGCCCCTCACTACATAACAGCCATGACCAGACAAAAACAAAAAATCCAAAACCAAGGATGGCTCAAAAGGGAGAACAGACTGGGGCCTCAGAGCTAATTCATCTAAATGACCAAGAGATGGTCAACCTATCAGATGCACAGCTCAAAAAACTGGTAGTCAACCTATCAAAAGCACAGTTCAAAGCACTGGTGATTAGGAAGCTCACAGAATTGGTTGCTTCTGGTCGCAAATTAGATGAACAAATGAAGGCTACAATAAGTGAAATGCAGGAAAACATACCAGGAACCAATAGAGATGGGAGAAAAACTGGGACTCAAATCAATGGAGTGGACCAGAAGGAAGAAAGAAACAACCAAACAGAAAAGAATGAAGAAACAAGAATTCAAAAAAATGAGGAGAGGTTTAGGAACCTCCAGGACATCATTAAACATCCCAACATCCAAATTATAGGGGTACTGGAAGGGGAAAAGGAAGAGCAACAAGTGGAAAACTTATTTCAACAAATAATAATGGAGAACTTCCCCAATCTGGCAAAGGAAATGGACTTCCAGGAAGTCCAGGAAGCTCAGAGAGTCCCAAAGAAGGTGGACCCAAGGAGGAACACACCAAGGCACATCACAATTACATTAGATCCAAGATTAAAATGAAGGAGAGAATTCTAGAAGCAGCAAGGGATAAGGGCACAGTCACCTACAAAGGAGTTCCCATCAGATGGTCAGCTGATTTCTCAAAAGAGACCTTCCAGGCAAGAAGGGGCTGGAAAGAAGTATTCCAAGTCATGAAAGGCAAGGACTGGACTTCCGGCCAAGATGGAGGCATAGGTGGACACACTGTGCCTCCTCTCACAACTAAAATTAAGGACAACAAAGATTTAGAAACAAGAAAACAACCAGAACTCATAGAAAATTGAACTGTTCAGAAGTCCAACAACCATTTATCCAGACCAGTAAGAGGGGCGGAGTCACAGCAGGAAAAAGTGGAGGTGCGGACCGGCTCGCAGGCAGTAGCAGCTGGCAGATCCCAGGTGCACAGGGTGGCAACTGTGCAGACCCAGTGAGGCCATGAAAGGCGGCTGGCTGACCAGGTGGTCCCACATTCACGGGCAGATAATCCAGGTGAAGGGGAAGCAGCAGAAGGAACTGGAATCCAAGAGAGAGCTGAGCAAGTGCCATCGTTCCTTCTTGGACCCTGCCCCCATGTACACCATCACTACCCAGCGACTGGGCTGCCCTAACCCAATGAATGCCTAAGGTTCCACCCCTCATTGCATAGCAGCCGCCACCAGACCCCCCCCCCCAAAAAAAAAAAAAAAGGCTCAACTGGGAGAAAAAATCAAAGCCCCAGAGCCAATTCACCTAAGCAATGAAGAGATAGCCAACCTATCAGATGCACAGTCCAAAGCCCTGGTGATCAGGATGCTCACAGAATTGGTTGCTTTTGCTCACAAACTAGATGAAAAAATGAAGGCTACAATAAGTGAAATGAAGGAAAACACACAGGGAACCAATAGACATGGGAGGAAAACTGGAACTCAAATCAATGGACTGGACCAGAAAGAAGAAAGAAACAACCAAACAGAAAAGAATGAAGAAACAAGAATTCAAAAAAATGAGGAGAGGCTTAGGAACCTCCAGGACATCTTTAAACGTCCCAACATCCAAATTATAGGGGTACCGGAAGGAGAAGAAGAGCAACAAGTGGAAAACTTATTTGAACAAATAATAAAGGAGAACTTCCCCAATCTGGCAAAGGAAATAGACTTCCAGGAAGCCCAGGAAGCTCAGAGAAGCTGAGCTTCTCCAAAGAAGGTGGACCCAAGGAGGAACACACCAAGGCACATCATCATTACATTAGCCAAGATTAAAATGAAGGAGAGAATTCTAGAAGCAGCAAGGGATGAAGGCAGAGTCACCTACAAAGGAGTTCCCATCAGACTGTCAGCTGATTTCTCAAAAGAGACCTTACAGTCAAGAAGGGACTGGAAAGTGGTATTCCAAGCTATGAAAGTCAAGGACCTACATCCAAGATTGCTCTATCCAGCGAAGCTGTCATTTAGAATGGAAGGGAAGATAAAGTGCTTCTCAGATAAGGTCAAGTTAAAGGAGTTCATCATCACCAAGCCCTTATTATATGAAATGTTAAAGGGACTTATCTAAGAAAAAGAAGATAAAAAATATGAACAGTAAAAAAACAGCAAACTCACAGGTATTAACAACCACACCTAAAACAAAAGCAAACTAAGCAAACAGCTAGACCAGGAGCAGAAACACAGAAATGGACATCACATGGAGGGTTAGCAACAGGGGAGTGGGAGGAGGAGAGAGGGGGAAAAGGTACAGAGAATAAGTAGCATAGACAGTGGGTAGAAAATAGACAAGGGGAGGGCTAGAATAGTGTGGGGAAAGTAAAAGCTAAAGAACTTATGAAACATGGACATGAACTAAGGGGGGAATGTAGGTGGGAGGGGGTATGCAGGGTGGAGGGGAATGATGGGGAGAAATGGGACAACTGTAATAGCATAATCAATAAAATATAATTTTTTAGAAAAAAAGAAAAATTTTAAAAAAGACATTTGTCCTACTACCTAAAATTATTTCTAAAACCCTGAAATAAGACTTTCTTCCTGTGAGGAAGGAAGGAAGGAAGGAAGGCCGGCCTGATTAAGCTTTATCTCAGGAATTCAAAGAAATAATATTGTTGCCTCTATGTCTCAATAATAAATTAATTTTTTTAATAATTAATTGATTTGTACTGCTTATCCATCGGAAGTCAAAGCCTCCATAAAGCATCAGGAAGGTATGTATGTAACTAACTGAAATAAAGATGTGGGCAAGTACTACAATTTTTTGCATTTCTGATGAATTACTGAAAGAAACATTATGCAAAATGAGATTGGTCACAGAAAGACAAATATTGCATGATCTCACTTACGAGGGGGGACCCTTGTAGTACATTGTCTTCTGGAGGGTGGGGCCCTTGTAGTACGGGTCTGCTGGGTGAGTGTTCTAAAAACCCATCTATATCAGTATACCAGCTGGTATTTTTGTGAGAAGCTGCTTTTTGGCTTTAGTGAGTGTTTTTTCCAAGACTTTTTCAATGCATTTATCCATTTCATGATGGGTGATTTATGAGTGCACCTGCCCACATCATGCAGAGTGTTCAGCAGTTTTTGACCAAAATCAGAATGACCCCCATGTCCCACCCTCCCCATTTACCCAATCTTGACCTGAGTGACATTTTTTTCATTTCCCTAGATGAAAAAAAGTCCTCAAGGGGAAAAGTTCTGCCAATGTGGAAGAAGTGAAACAAAAAATGGCAGAAGCACTAAAGGCATCAAAATTGACAAGTTCAAAAACTGTTTGGGGGACCTCCAGTCAAGATACCAGTGTAGGCAGACATGGCTCATCTCTTCACAAAATCACATCAAAATTACAACTAAAATACAGAACAACCATCACTCTGAATCATCAGAAATTGAGTTGAATGGAAGTCTGACAACTATGGAATTAAAGAAACCATATCATCCAGACTGGTAGGAGGGGTGCAGTCACGGAACAGGCTCATCCCACACCCAATTGTGGTAGATAAAAATTTGGGAGGGATATCTTAAGAGCAAGGAGTTCCAGGGTCCACACCAGGACCCTCAGTCCAAGCTTCCAGTGCCAGGAAGATAAGTCCCCAAAACTTCTGGCTGCAAAAACCAGCAGGGATTGAGTCAGTGGAAGAAACTTCTGGAGTTCCAAGCAGCTCCTCTTACAGAACTCACACACAGACTCACCTGTTCAGACTCACTTCCTCTGAGCTCCAGCACTAGGGTAGTAGCTTGAAAGGAACCAGTGGTATAGAGGAAAAACCTGAAGTATCTGGCATCAAAGTGAACAGAGGCCATTGTTCCTTTGTTAAACCCTCCCCACACAGAGCTGGCAAGTTGATGCCATATCTGAGACTCCATCAACCTGGCTAACACTGTTTGACATGCTTTGGAGATCCCCAGAGATTCTGCCCTACCCAGTTTACAGGCCTGCTCAAGCTGCTTTTCCATATGAATGGCTGGTCTTGATTCATGCTGCACAACTTCCTAAATCATCTCAAACACAGCTGGCCTCAGTGAGCTGCAGGCCCAGAAATAGCAGCAACCAGCTTAGATTCACAGCTTGGCTTCACCTGGGAATCTCTAAGCCCAGAACAACTAACAACCATCTCAGATTGCTTTATGGCTCAGGCAAGGTACCCCAGGCAAAACATAGGTTGGGGCTGACCTTGGCCTGCACCACCTGGGAAACCCCAGGGCCTGCAACCCAGTGGGCAGCTACAGACCACATTGGAGCACCACCACCCTCCCCCTACACAGCTGATCCTACACAGAAGGTGGAGGTTGGTGGTAAGTGGTCACAGCCAATCCTTGCAGCTGACTGGCTGGGTATATCCCTCCCAACCTTCTGCCAACAGCAATTGAGGCTCAACTATAAGAGGAGGGTGTACTTAGCCCACAAAGAGGGCACACCTCGAGTATTCAACTTGGGTGATATGAGAGGCTGTGCCACTGGACCCTACAGGACACCTACTACATTAGGCCATGCTACCAAGACACAGGGTCAAAGCAGCTCTACCTAGTACATAAAAACAAACACAGGGAGGCTGCCAAAATTAGGAGGCAAAGAAACATGGCCCGAATGAAAGAACAGATCTAAAATCTAGAAAAAGAACTAAACAAAATGGAGGTAAGCAATCTATCAGATGTAGACTTCAAAACTCTGGTTATAAGGATGCTCAAGGAACTTAGTGAGAACCTGAACAGCATAAAAAAGATCCATTCAGAAACAAAGGATACACTAATTGAAATAAAGAACAATTTACAGGGAAACAACAGTAGAGTGGATGAAGTCGAGAACCAAATCAATGATTTGAAACATAAGGAAGCAAAAAACAACCAACCAGAACAACAAAAAGGAAAAAGATCGGAAAAAACAGAGGACAGTGTAAGCAGTCTCTGGGACAACTCTAAGTGTTCCAATATTCGCATCATAGAAGTACCAGAAGGCAAGAGAAAGAGCAGGAAATTGTAAATCTATTTGAAAAAAGGAATGAAAGAAAACTTCCCTAATTTAGTGAAGGAAATAGACAGGCAAGTTCAGGAATCACAGAGAGTCCCAAACAAGATGGATGCAAACAGGACCATAACCAGAACCATATAATTAAAATGCCAAAGGTGAAAGGTAAAGGGAGAATCTTAAAAGCAGCAAGAGAAAAGAGGTTACTTACCTACAAGAGAGTTTCCATA
>PVKU01003337.1:0-56005 GCA_004027475.1 Anoura caudifer
AAAAAAACTATCAAATTAAGAACCATTTCATTCCTAAGATGCTGGTGGCCGTGGTGCATGCAGGTGGCTCTCACTGCTGCCGGCAGAGGCGTGCGCGCCGGCGTCCGAGGGGGCGGTAGTTGACCTACTTCTAGGACTCGTTCCTAACATTTAGGAAATAATGAGAGAAGAGCAAAAATTAACTAAAGCATTTAAAAGACTTTTAATAGAATTTATTGGGGGTGACATGGGTTACTAAAATTGTATGAGTTACAGGTGTACGATTCTGTGATGCATCATCTGCATGATGTGTTGTGTGTTCCGTCCCAAGTCAACGGAAGCATTTAAAAAAATTATTGGGAAAAAACCCTTACCTATTCAGAAAGAGTTAAATTGTTAATCTGAGAATAGGTCAGCATGAAGAAGCAATCAACATATTTTTTTTTAGGAGCTCTAGAAAAGAAAGAGAAAAGAAAGAATGTTTTTTAAAAAAACTGATAAAAGAAAAAAGACTTGGATAACACTAACATGGAGAAGAAACTAAATATAATGTTATAATTTATATGACTATCTCATGAGGTTTACAAGTAATAAAGGTCTTAACAATAGTTATTTTGATAATAAATACATTTAATCAGATGTTACCATTCTTAATATATCTGTATTCTGGTAATGACAAAAGTTATAATCTTAATATTTACTGAGTGTATATATTCCAGGCCCTATATTGAACCTTACGTATGTATTTTCCATGTCATTCTCTGCACAACCCTGTGAGGTAGTAGGGTAGATTTCAATATTACCGTTTAAAAATGAGAATCCGAAGCTTCAGAAATGAAATAATTTTGTCAAAATTACACACAGTTGCTGAGGGTCGGTGCCAGGATTTGAATTCGCATCTCCCTGGCTCTCCGCTCCGTGCTTTAATCCCTGCTGAGGTCATTTGTTTTGCACGTTTACTGAAGTACGTCTTGGACTTACAGCTTAGGGCTGGTCAGTTACTTCGCGCCGAGGCAGCCACGTTACGTGGGAAGCATCCCTTGTGGGATACAATGCCATGCCTGCGACTCCTGGTTCTGTCCCACGGCCTTGGGCGAGTCACCTGACTGCTCCAAGCCCTGGGTTTTCCGTGAAACGTGGATGACATTTACGACCTGGAAGGGCGATTGGGAAGGCTAATCCGTAAAGTGTCCACCGCGATGGCTGACGTGTGCGTGTAAATGGTAACCTGTAAGGTTACCGTGGCACCACTATTCGGTTCACAAATGCTGGGAAGAGACATCATGGATTATAAAGTACGTTGGGATGGCAGTGAGCTTTTACACATAAAGATTTGGCTTCCTCTCCGTCGCCCTACTCACGTTAAGTACAGAGGGGTTTTGGCTTTCTGAAAATGAGATAATAAAATACACGCTTTTCTCCCTGTTTTCGTGCATCGGGACCTTGTGGGACGCCTCCCTTGTCAACCCGGCAGCAGTGGACGTACCAGGACGTATGCAGCCGTACCCAGTCTATCAACCGTCCCTTTGGCTCCCAGTTCAGTGTCCAGTTCAGTGTCCAGTTCTGTGCGATTCCGAGCAGTTCCTTGTTAAGCAGCCGTTTCCGTCCATCTTTACCTGCGAGCACTTTAATTCCTTTGTGAGCGATTCCTAGGCCCAGGGTTGCCAGGTGGCCATGCCGCTGTATTTTCAACGTTAATAGGCTTTGTCAGGTTACCTTCCAAAGAGGCAGCAAAAACATGCATTTCACTACAGTGTTTGGGAATATGCTTTCCTCAAAAATTTTCCCTTCCATTTATCTTGGCTTTGGCAAGATCACGGAACAAGGAAAGTGAGGCAGCAGAAATGTGGGCGTGGGGAAGGGACAAATCTAAATGTCTCCCAAACTTAGTTTAAAAATGCACTAAGACAAATAAAGTGAAATAACAATGAGGTATCACTTTATAAATAACAGATTGACAAGCTCTTCCCAGAAACTACTCTCTTTAGATCCTTCCTGGGGATTTAATTGGGCTGCCCATTGGCTCCCAGGGACCCGCAGGGCAGGGAGCACCTTGGGGTGCTCTCTCCTTGTCCCAGTAACTGCTTGGTGTGGATGATGAGGCTGGAGCTGGCAGAGGAGAGATGGTTGTGTTAACAAGTGGTTCTAGTCCCAGAATTCCCTGCCCCTCTTCTGGAGAAATTTTGTACAATTGGAATTTTACAAAGAACAATAAACTTGTTGAAAGTGACTGATCTCCTATTAGGAGGTAAAAACTTTGTGCTAGGTATTCTATGAGGCAGAATATTCACGTTATCATCCCAGCCTCTGAAAAGTATAAAGTTCGGGACTCCTGGTCTACCTGGGGCAGGATCTTTGATGCTCAGGTGGCACCATCCATGTGCCACCCCTTCGTCTGGGGCCATGTGACTAGCTTCAGTTAACAGACCATGAGCTTCTGCATGGCTCTGTGATGAGACAGGGACAAGCCTGCTCCCTCTGGAGAATGTGTGGCCATCAGATGGAAGGCAGTAGGCAGAGTCCTTGAATCAGCTCCCAGAGGGAAGAAGACCCTGTGGAGAACTCTGCCCTGCTGCCCATTCAGTGGGTGAGACTCAGAGTAGATCCTTTCCTGTTAAGCCCGGAGGATTTTGCTCTGTCTTCGCACAGCCTCACTTGGCTTACTCTGACTATTACACCGTCAGTCCCGTGCTAGAGACAAGTTGTGCACTCCTGCTGGCCCTCAGCATCGCAACGGCATTCCAAACACCATTTACCAGCGGATGTGTTTAGCTAGACACCAAACCGACGGCCATACCGGGGTGAGCCCTGGGCGTCTCAGGCCTGATGAGCGCTGACCTACCTCAGGGTGGTGGCCTGCAGGTTGGGGTGCAGATGCCCCAGCCATAGACAAAGAGACGCACTCCAGGGGACCCCTCAGGGCGCCCGGTGGCTTTTCTGTGCTCAAGTAAAAATATCTTAGGTTTTTGTAAGCCAAACAATGTCAATGCTTTAAATTTTTAATTTCTATTTTATTTTCTTCTGATACTCAGTGAGGTGATCGTGACAGTGGGAGCCAGCGTGCGAGTAGGAGCTGAGAGGTGTTTCGTCCACACTGACACAAGACCTGCGAAGGGAAGTTGACACGATGCCAGTGACGGGGGTGTGGTGTCAGTGGGGAGAGCTGTGAGAACCCCGAAAGGGGGATGTTTGGGGAGCAGAATTCTTTTTCCAGCGCTAGTGTTGGAGATTCTGGGCATGAACTTAGACTTGGAAGGATGGGTGGAGTTTACAAAGGCTGAGCTGGGTCTAGCCATCCTCTATGGCGGGCGCAGAGAGCACGGGGACAGGAGAGTCACTGCTGCAGAAAGGGAGACCCACAGCAGTGACCTGCCTCCACCCACCCCAGGTCCTGCAGGGACTGCGTCACTCTCCTGCCCGGACCTGGCAGGAAGTCCACGTGCCTGACCTCTTGGGCGCCAGTCTCCTCTCTGCTCCTCCCACCGACTCAGAGGCACAATCACTGACCCCCCACAGCCCACTCATGGGGAGGCTTTGGGTTCAGTGAGGGGGAAGAGGCCTCCATAAACCTGCAGGTTAGGTTGGAAGGAGCCAGAGGGCTCTGTACTGGGCACAATGGGTATGATTATGACTGAAATGAACGGTTCTGTGAGTCCGGTTTGCATGGAAGCTCCCAAGGGGATGGAGGGGCAGGAGTCAGGGTTTGAACACCTTTGTTCCCTGCCAGCTGCTGACTCAGACCAACTAAAGCCAGTGAATTAGTCTTAGCAGTGGATGGACCAACTTCTGAACTTAGAAAGTAGGGATATTGATGATTTAACTGACTCCCTCGAGAATGGTTAAATGGCAAATGACTAAAAACACACTTCTTAATATTAACATATATATACATATATTTTTCTTCAATTTTAAATCAACTTGGGTGAGAGTTAGAATCTGGTAAGCCGTTCACAGTTTCACAAAGTAGTGAATCCTATTTTTAGATTCTTTCTCTCTCTTTTTTTTTTTTTTTCTGGTGTGATTAAAATAATTGGAAAATATACCAAAAATTTCATTTCCTAGTTCTGAGGTATACACAGAGCCTCATAATGGGGCTCATATATCCAGATTGGTAGCAATACATCATCGATTTCAAATTCGGTAAAGACTTTTCAAATAAAAAAAACTTTCTGAACTCTATTCTACTAGTTGTATACTTAGCTTGTTGTGAGATTTTGGGAAAGAAATGAGCATGCAAATGCAAAAAGTGGACCAAATCCCCCTTTGTACTCGGCGAGATGGGGCAGGAGGGAGCCCCCCACTGCTCAGCACAGCAGTGGGATAAAAGTGAATACTTTAAAGGTGTTAAAGTATTCTTTAGAGTCCAGCAGTATTGCTCTATGTACAAAGCAATCAGGGGGTAGAGAAAGTACTCTTTTCTTTTTCAAAGAAATACAATGGATTTTGTATTTCCGGAGACCTCCTTCTAAAGTGTTTTATTTTAAATGCCTCAAGATTTTCTTTAGACATTTGGGATCCTCAGCTCCCATTTTCCAGGTGCTGAGAGCTCCATCTTCCTTCACAGAACAGGGACTTGAGTTCATGACAATATTCTCTTTTAATGTGTGCAGTGACTGGCTGAGGAGAATCCAGTACCTTCCCAATCTGACCACTAAATAAGGAAAAGTAAAGTCTAGAGTTATATGGAGTAGATTTAAAGTACTGTTAAGTCCACTTGCTTCTAAGAGTGACCCAAGGCAGCGGTCACACAACAGATTAAAGTGTGGTCCTTAAGGTCAGCAAGACCGTGGGATACCAGTCAGTCTGGGCTGAGCCGCCCCAAGGCTAAGTTCTTGGTCTGTGAAAGGAGGGATGCTAACTCGTGGCTCATCAGGGTTTTATGAGGACTGGTCCTTTCATCAGGGTCCTCAGTGACCTAAAACTGCTGGGAGCCTCACTGGTCTCAGCATCTTGGCCATGTTTGATGGGGCCGACCACTCCTCGCTCATTGGAGTAATTTTCTTTCCTTAGGTTCTGGGATATCCACAGATCTAATTTTGGTTTTTGTGCTCCCTCCTTGGCCACTTCCTCTAGCAGAGTCCTGTTCTAGGAAAGTACAGCCCGTCTCATCAGGCCTTGGAGAACTTTCCTTGCGAGCTGCAGGCCGGCCAGATGCCGGGAAGACTCAAACGTCGATTGCCAAGCCAAGCCTTCCTCTTCAGGTCCAGAATCATGCCTCCAACTCCCTACCCCACACTTGGATGTCCGACGGGCATTCCAGCATGGGCACAGCTGTGGGTTGGCCTCTGACCCTTGTTCATCTGGCTGAATGGTACCGTCCTCCATCTAGGTGCTCAGACCAAAATCCTAGGAGTCATTGCTGATTCTTGTTTTTCGTCACCCTCTCACCCTTCAGGAAGTTCCGTTAGCTCTGCCCTCCAAATACAACCTTGAGCCATCCACTTCCCTCCATTTCTGCTGCTACCATCCCATTCCAAGGTGACATTGCCATTTGCCTGTCAACAACAACCGTCTTGGAACTGGTGTCTTGACCTCCACACTTGCCCCGCTGCAATGCATGTCCACTTAGCAGCTGCAGTGACCTTCGAAAGCATTAACCACGTGATGCCCTGCCTCAGTCCGAGTGGTTTACTGTCACAACTAAATCTGTGTCCAAACTCCTCGTGACCTGGCCCTTGCCCACCTGGCAGATTTCACCCCCCAGCCTCCTGTCCTTCGCTGATGCCGCCCTAGCATCTGGTCTGTGCTCTGGCTCCCGAATACGTCACATTTGTTGCTCTCCCGGGGTCTTTACTGCGTGGCTGCTCCCAGATTTGCTATGACTGCCTATGTCTCCTTCGTCCTGGTGTTGATTCATCAGCTGCTTTCTCAGAGATGTTGTCCTTAAGTTCCCTAATGGAAGCAACTCCCTAACTTACTCTCTAGCAGGTTACTCTATTTATTTTGTATTTAGCACTTATCAATACCCGAAATCATTTATTTACATCTTGATTCATTGTCTGTGTCTCCGACCTGCACCACTAAGATGTGAGCCCCTTAGAGTAAAACTTTTCATTTTCCCATGTGTTGCTGGGACCCCGATGGCTGGCACTGGGCCTGCCACATTGGAAGAGAAGAACGATGGTTATTGGGGTTGTTGGATCGCTATTTCGGTGAAGTTCAGACCCTCACCAGGGTGTGCACGTTCGTGGACATAGCGTAGTCCTAACTTTGCCCTTTGTTAGTCTTCTTATTCTCAAAGAAGGCATCACACCTTGATTAGAGTTGTTTCCCTGGAAATTCCTTAGAAGAGGGGAATCTGGTGGGTACGGGATCGTGTGTCCCTCACACACCTGCCGTTGCCATCCGTGCCTTCGACCTCGGGCCGGAGAAGTGCGGGGCTCTCGGAGGCCAGCCAGCGGACCCACCTCCTATGGAAGGACGTGAATCAAGTAGGGCTCTCCCCTGAAGTAAATCGCTTTATTAATTAATTAGAAATATAGTTATACCACTGCTTATTTTTTTCCCTGCTAGAGGCATTAGCCAGGTTTTTTGTTCTTTAGTTTACACCTCTTCCCTGCCCCCTCCCCAGTTTCCTCTGTTTACCTTTGTAGAATATTTGATTAATTTTAGTCATTTTGAGTTCTTGGTTTCTCTCGCCAGTGTTACTGAAGAACTGTGCAGGCTGATTCCATCGATTGTCTCATCTTTTGCTTAATGTCAGAATGTGCTTCCATTCAGAGTATTATACTCCAAAGACAGATTTTGTGTTTCTTTATAAGACCAAAATTTACTAAAACGAATTTTTACTGGCTTACAAGTTTTGAGCACAGGCTTAATAGACTGTTAGTTTAGACTTTTGTTTCCATCAAAGTTTAAGGCACCGTGTTTGCCACACTGAATTCAGGTGCGGTGTGGACTCGGCTTTCTCTCCGCGGTTCGATAGTCCCATGCAGGTGGTGGGTCCCATGCACTAGTGACTCTGTGTCCACGCCCCGGGCGGCTCCTGCAGGAAGCTGAGCATCTGGCTGTTCACGCGGCTCTGTTCCTGCCCTGCCTTCGTTTGCACCGGTACAGACTAAATTGGCACGTGGATCCAATATTCGAACATGGCAAATGAGCCTAAGAATTCATATTTTATATTGCATTTTCTCTAACATTTTATTGTATCTGTGTCCATTTATTTAGAATTCTCTCTCATCCCTTTTTTAATGGAATATGGAAAAGTAGAGGAAAGGAACCTTGACTATAGAAAAGAAAAAGAAAAAAAAAAAACAGGAGATGTCAAACCAGAGAGAGAAAAAGGAAGCTGCCGTGCGGGAGCCTTGCTGGGAGGAGCTGCAGAGCACGGGGAAGAAGCCACACCGAGCATCTGCCGCTGACCCCAAGGACCCAGGAGAGCAGGGGGCAGTGAGAACTGCGGGGCCAGCTGCCCAGGAATTCCAAGCCACAGGAGATGGCGGGCCTTTGGGATTCCAAGTACTCAGCCATCTGTTAGGTAGCAGATTCCACTACACACAGGTCATCAAAAGGGACGCCAGAATGGTGTTGAGGACAAACTTATAATCCGTAAAGAAGAAAATCAGCCCCTGGGAAAGTTATCCTGGAAGAGTGGAGCTATAATAACTGTGCTACTAAGTGGAAGTTTTTGGAAGAAAATTATTTCCCCAGGTTTAATCCCTTCACCTCTTCCCACTGGCACCTGGTTGGAAAGCAGTGGCAGGTGGGGAGGGCAGCTGGCTGGAGAAATCCAAGTTGGGATACAGAGACGAAAAACTAACCTTCATCCTTAGATGCTACTGGACTATCCCAGATGAAGTTTCCTTCAGGATAATTACGTCAATTATTTTCTGACTACGTTTTATAGTCACAAAGGGAAAATGGTTTTCTTATTCCTTATAAGTATTGTGTTTCCTTATATCCTTTAAGTAGATTTTTAGAAGAAATTGAAACGGGGAGTCTGACCTTTAGAGGAAGGTGTACCACAGATTGGAATTCCAAATCAAGGCGACAAAAAAGGGGGTGGCGTCTCCCACTGTTATCACTCCGTCATCTCAGCAATATTAAGAATACATATTCATTCTTTCATTCGCCAAATACTTGTTAAGCACCTACTATGTGCTACGTTTTAAGAATACAGTCCTGAAGAAAAACAGGCACACATTCCTGTTTCTAAGGAACTTCCCTTCTTGCTAATAGGAAGCAGAATATTTGGAATTACCGTCTTGGATGGAGAGTCCCCACAGAAGGGGGATGTCAAGAGTATGTCACACTGACCCACTTAGTCTTCTTGAATGCTAAGAATTCTCTCAGCAAAGTGCTTTTTGGGGGGTATATTATTTTTAACTTGTTTTGGCATTTCCCACTTTTACCAAGCAATGACCAGCAATGGAGTGGGAGGCAGAGGAAAATGGCACACCCCCGGCGTTATCGGCTTGTTTGCCAGCTTGCGTGGTCATCGATCCTTCGTCCCTTGTGCTGCTGCTGGGTCCCTGAAGCTACGAGAGTAAAGAGAAAGCAGGTATGTGATGAGGATGCTTTGGTGAAGGGCCAGGAGGAGGTAAAAATCAGGTGTAAGTCAGCCCTTTTACGTAATACATCCTTGGTCTGAACTAGCTTGTTCCCGTCCAGGATTCTTCTCATTTGCACCTAAGCTCTCTCTTCCCTTCTCTCCCTTTTCCAGATCCCTTTATCTGCACTGGCCAATTTGTGCCCTAATCTATAGTCACTCAAAAAGTTTACTTAGCATATCGGAAAAGTGACTTGTCTGTTGGATACCGAACTGTGACTATTGTGCACAGCTGATTTACGCGGAGAGGGTAAGTTACGGCCTTAGTGTTATCGGCCTTTAGACTATTTCTCTTGCCTGAACTCCCTTTCCCTCGCCGATTGCTGTTCTCTGTGCATGGAACACTATTTAGGCTCCTTGGCTCTTCCCTCTCCCGTTGGCGCCTTTACCTCCTGGTCATTTTATTGTTCACTGACAGCTCCGTTAACTGTTCCTCAAAGTAATCAGTTCTGATGGTTGTCTGATTTAGTTGGGTGTGGGGAGGAAGTTGAAAACGTTTGCGAACTTAGGGTTGGGGGCCCAGCTACAACTCTGACGTTGGGGGTTGCAACCCGTTTGGCACAGGTAAGAGACATTAAGGCCCTAACCTCCCCGAAAATGTCCGGGGCTTATTTTAATGGGCTAGGCGTCGTCCCACCCCAGAGCTCAGATGGGGCCCTCGAGTTTACTTTTACAGCTCCGCTCCCTCACAATGGAAAACAGCAGCGAGGGCTCGAGGACTCTGCAAAAGGAAGCTGTTGGAGCCGCAGTAAAACGTGGCCAGGTCAAGTTTTTTCTCTCTCATTAGGTTCCAATATTCTCCAGTATTATGACTTATCCAGAAGAGATTGGCATTGAATCGGAGCTTACAGTTTTTGCAAAAAATGTGACATATTTGTCCAAGCTGTATTTTAACATGAGTCACTATATTCTGGGCTTGAACTTCAATAACTCTTTCATTAACATTCTCAGAATAAGAGCTTCAGGAGTACATGCTCAAGCTATGTCATTAGTTAGTCTTCTGAAGATTAATTGAACTCAAAAAATAATTCGATCTCTTTAATAGCTCCAGCAGTATGGGAACATGACTCTTATGTTTGTGTGCTTTTCTTTTTTTAAAAATACTTTTTTTTACGAGACTTTCCAAACATAACCAAAAGTAGAAAGTACAGCAAACCTCCATGTATTCAACGCCTGGCTTAAATGACCATCAACATTTTGCCATTGTGTTTGTCTTTATACTTATAATTACTAGATAGTAACAGAAAGAATCATTATTGCTCTATTAAAAATGCTAATAAGATTCCTCAGTTTGTAAAGAGCTACGCTTTTGGGTGGGTTTCATTTTAAAAAGTTGAATATTAATTATAGAACACTACCTGGATACGGTATATTGAACTTTAAAAATGAGTTCCTATTTCTGCTTTGTGTAGCTATTATTTAAAATATTGGTGGAGTATGAAGTTTTGTTTCCAAATGTCAGCTGCTCTGTTCTTTATTCCTGGTTCAAAGCCAGCATTGTCAGAAGGGAGACAGGCTGGCAACTGGCCTAAATACCAGTGGGAACACATTGTCTCTTTGGGACTTATACTCTTAAACACTACCTTAAAAATCTGCGGATAATTAGTGCAGCAATCTTGAAAATATTAATTAAGAAAAGAGCTAATAATTACTATGCTTGAAACTGAAAGTGATATAATTAGACTTGAACTGTGAGGTTTTTATTTGAAATTAATTAAGACCTTCAATGAATTACTTGGCAAAGAGAAATTTCCCATTTCTATTAAGTCTTTACTAGTTAATAGAAATATATAAACAGCTCCAAATATCTGTTTCTTATCTAATTTCATCTCATTTTAATTATTAATGGATACCAAGCTTTTTTATGATAATGGCATTTAGCAGAGCTGGTGAAATATTCTGGACAAAAAGTGGATATTTTTGATTATGCTCTTAAAAATCTATATACTTTAAGCATACAGACATTTTCTTCACCAAAATCGTAGGGTGTTTCCCAAATCATCATCTGTCCATGTTAAATAATGCTTTGAGTTTCTTTTCTTTTCTGTTTTTTCTCCTCGTAAACAAAGAACCTGAAATGGCGAATCAGTAAAAGGTCTCAAGCTGAATGATGCATTTTGAATGGGCTGGTGTTGACAGGCCGGTGACAGTTTAGGAGGCTCTGCTGCCGACACCCGGCCTGCTTTGGTGGCTGGTGTCCCTGGGAGCTCCGCTGCCCCGCTCCGCCTTCAGAGGCCTTAACCGCACCAGCCAGCCCCCGTTGCCTGAACCTATGAGGTCATCACTATTACTTCATTTTTTATTTCCACATAATCCAGGCTGAACTTGAGAAGCCTTTCTGCTTTTCCCATCACAAGTTATTACTGAAATAAGAGGGTAGACTTTCTGTGAAATGTATACTCTTCTGTTTATCCTAAGTATGCAGTTGAAGCAACAAACTAATTTTCAGAGCAACAGATCTACCAGATCAGAATCACTCTCAGGTAAATGCAGCAGCTTCTTTCCCTGCAAATATTTCTCTGGATGCAAAAGACAGGGAGGGCATGTCCACGGACCCGGATGGAAGGACCACGGGAAAGGGGATGGAGTTTGGTGAGAATGAAAACAATTTTGAAAGAGAACAATTACTAAACTAGTGAAAAAGTGCTAGGGATTGTTAACACCACTAACTCAAACATGTTATTTTTGAAGGAGTGAATTTCTTACGGTGTTTGTTCCTCACCGCCTGGCTTATTTCACTTAGCATAATGCTCTCCAGTTCCATCCATGCTGTGGCAAAGTGTAGGAGCTCCTTCTTTCCTTTAACTGGAACCTAATCAACAAAACAAACAAGCAAGCAAAATATAACCAGAGACATTGAAATTAAGAATAATCTGGCAGTAACCAGAGGGGAGGTGGGAGGGGATAATGGGGGGAAAGGTTTTCAGGAACAACTATAAAGGACACATGGACAAGCCCAGGGGGGGTGGGGTTGAAGCAAGGGAGGGAGGTAGGTTTGGCTGGGGTGGGGGGTAAATGCAGACAACTGTAATTGAACAATAAAATAATTAAAAAATAATAACCAAAAAATATAAAAGAGTGAATCTCTGTATCTCTTCAAAATGGCTAAGAATATGCGCACTGACGTTCTATCTGGATGTAAACCCGACACTACCACCTGCTAGCTGAAATATTTTAGATCTTGCTCCCATCTATGACAGGAAGTGGCAATTTCTTTTCTGTGGAGGGCCAGGAAAGAGCTACTTTAGGCTTTGGGGCCCTGTTGTCTCTTTCATAACTAGTGGACTCTGCCGTTGTAGCGTGAAAGCAGGAACTGACAATTATCCATGAGATGTGTCTGCTGTGTTTCAAGGAAACTTTACATAGGGATTCTGAAATTTGACTTTTACCTGACTGTTATGTGTCATGAAATTTCTTCTTTTTTATTTTTTAACTATCCAAAACGAAAACCAGTCTTAGCTTGAGGACCCAACAAGAACAAAGCCCATTTCCTGGACTGGCCCTCAGGCCACTGTTTTCTGAAACCTGACCTATAACAGCGGTTGGAGAAGACCGGTCCACATACCCGCACACCAGCCTGGTGGCAACCTTGTGCGGGGCTTACAGAATTAGACCCTCCGGGGTGCAGTTTGGCAAATGTTTTCACAGGCATTCCAGATCATTCTGCTGCACTTTCAAGTGTGAGAAATGTGGACCTATAGACAATGCTAATCAGCTGCTTTGAGATCACAATGTGACTGAGCTTAGGATGCTGGTGAGCCAGGTCGTCGGAGCTGAACACTCACGAGCCACCTTAAGGGTGAAGTAAGATGGCTTTCATTTTGACCATATTTTTTATTCTCAAAAAAAGATGACTGTGCACAATAGACTTTTGTAAGAATTCTATAACCAAAGTAATTTGGAGGAAATTAAGAGAGGATACTCTAGTCTTCTTGACTAAATTGATACTACATGGGGATTAAGAAAATCAACACTCGGTGGTGTAATAGACAATGATTTTCTTAGAAAACAGAATCCCTTCACTGCTAATATTTCCTTTGGCCTGTGAGTGATTAGAAAATGACAGCAATGGAGTTTTTAATATCACAAACTTCATAGCAGAATACATTCCTGCTTGAGACAATGCAAATGTATGCTTACAAGACAAAAGCCCGTCTACACAACATGTCTTGTCTTTCACTTCCCGTGAATGTGTGGGCCCAAGACTACTCCTGGCCATTCCCTCCTGGTTGAGGAGGCTCAGCGGCTGCCTGCCCGCCCTGTACTAGGCCCTGGCTCAGACGGAATTGTGTAGGTGCCCTGGCAGAGGCAAAAATAATATTACTTCAAAAAATAATTTATTTGTGCCTTTTGTAGAAATGATGTCATGGAAACCTGCTTTTTTATGGAAACCTCTGTCATTATTGAGCTGAGCATTTTGAAATATAAATAACTAAAGGAAAATGAAAGAAGCTAGTACTTGCAGAAAAAACACCATTTGCATTTCTTGAAGCTTCATACTGACTGTGAAAGTCCCAAATAATCCCAGGTGAACAGAAAACATGATAAAGTTGAGAGTTGGCATTTTCCGTGAATACGGACATCCTAGCAAGCCATACCTAACAGAATGGAGGGAAGGAAGGGAGATTCTGCCTTTTCCGCAATTATCTAGATAATTTCTTAATTAAATTTTTTTGCTATGATGTGTCTAGATAGCTAGGACTACTTAGGCTTAGAAAACATCCCAAAGTTTTATTTTGCTTTGGTGGGTGCATATTTTATTGCAGAAGCCCGTGAAAGTTCTTGGGTAACAGCTGGCCTCATGTGCCCTCATCGCTGTAACCAGCCAATCTGCAAAAGCAAATGAAATCCTTCTGTAAACTCAAGGGAGCTGAAGAAAAGGAAAAGGAAGAGAAAAAAAAAAGTTTAGGCGAGTCCCTGGAATAGAAGTGTTTTGTTCAAGTTGTCCTGTGTCTTGGTATTTTAATAAAGACCACATGATAGGCGGCTTCTTTCCTGGTGAGACACATCTTGGTTGCCACGTCTGGGACGGTCTCCGTCCGCCGAGGTCGGGCTTCGGGGCCATTGCGCCAGGGTTTGCTAGAAAAGCAGCAGAACGCGGTCACCGCAAGCCTCTTTGCCTCATGTTGGTGCATCTGACAGCGCAGCGTTTCTGATAAAAGAGAGTACTGGATTGCTTTGTGTGTGTTACATAAGGTATGGAACTTCAGTATATCTCCTTATTCAGTAAACTATTAGCTACATCTGCAAAAATAGCCCCAATGGATGGATTGAGCGCAGGCCTGCGAACCACAGTATCATGGTTCGATTCCCAGTCAGGGCACATGCCTGGGTTGCAGGCCAGTTCCCGGCAAGGGATGCACCAGAGGCAACCGTACATTGATATTTCTCTCCCTCTCTCTCTCCCTCCCTTCCTCTCTCTAAATAAATAAATAAATAAAATCTTATAAAAAAATAGCCCCAATGGGAAATTTCTAAAAAATATTGTCAAGACTTTGCTTGGTGTGCAGTGAACATTGCATAGCAAGAGCCATCCAACCCGTCAGGTTGGGTTTTAACCCCATATGCAAATAACTACAATCCAGATGCTCCCTACTTTCCTGCCTGCCAGTTTCCCATGGTCATCCTTAACTTTCCTGGATGGATCGAAAGTAGAGCTCCATTGTGGAAAGCCTGGAACCCTTCCCCATCGTTCTGGGTTTTTGAGGGCATGCACGTCTGCGTCCCTCCCCCTGTTGCTTGCCCTTGGCTGTCGCCCTGTGGTCCTGTGGGTGCTACCTGCCTGCGCTGGCCTAGTGGGGGTGCCACTCCCACTTCCTGGACTCTCCCAAACACCCACCAAACTGAAGCTCATGCGTGGCAGCCTTTTCCTACAGATCCGAGAGCTGTAGAGAGTAATCGCATTGCTTCAACACCAATGGCAGGGGCACGTATAAGTGTTCCCAGTGACCTGTCAGCCTCGTCCCTCCATGGGAGGCTTTTGCGGCTGCACGCCCTCCTGAGCTCCAGCCTCCAGCCAGGTGCCTCTTTCTTTTTGCCTGGATCTTCCTGGCGACTCCTCATTCTTCTCGTTCCCAGCCCCTGTCCTAGGATGCCCGCAGCAAAGCCACGTTCTTCTGACTTTATTATGCAGGTAACAGTGCAGCTTTTTTTTTTGACCATTGAAGTATAACTGACTTATAACATTCTCTCAGTTTCAGATGCACAGCGTAGCAATTCAGTGTTTCTGTGCATCACGAAGGGATCGCCAACCATATGCCCCGTTCCCTTCTGTGACTGTGCTGAGTCAGGGCGGTGTCATTGATTAGGTTCTCCAGGCTGGTCGGGACTTCCCTGGGACTTCCTGTCTCGCACCACCCATGCAGCCCACCTCACCTGGGTCAGGCACCTGACTTTCACAACCAAAGGAAACAGCTTGCACCAGGAAGATGATGTTTTTTAAACATCTTTAAAAAAAAAACCCACAGCAACAAAACCCCAAACAAACCAAAAAACAGAACAGCCACTTCCCCGGGGATGAAATCTGCCACACCTCTGGATGGCAGAGCCCACCACCTCAGTTCTGACCCGCAGCAATTGCCTCTCTTTCTGATCCGGACGGCACTTCTGTCCGGCCAGCCACCGTGCTCTCTCAGTGGTAGGTTATTTTTACCCCCTTGGATGTATGCTTCACGCTGCAACCAGGTGGTCTCCATAACGGGATTATTTGATGCCAGCCTTTTGCTTAAACCCTGAGGAGCATCTCACTGCTCTCTGGATGAACTTCCCAACCCATCCCAGACCAGAGGGAGCGCTGGGGCTCTGCCCGCCCCACCCGTGCACGCACCAGCCTTGACTTGTCCATCTCCTTGGCCCTGTCTTCTCTCTCCCTCTGCGGCACAGGCCCTTCGGTTTGGGGAACGCAGTGTGCTCCTTCCCACCTCCGCCCCTGTGTCTGCTCCTCTCTCTGCCCGGAAGGACCACACCTCCCTCCAGGGCTTTCTCCCTTACCCTTCAGATCTCAGCTTCAGTGTTTCTTCCCCAGGCTCCCTGACCCACAGCTAAGTGCAGCGCTCCTGATGGGTGCTTTTGGCACCCTGTGCTTTCCTAGCGCCCATCAGAACTGTGATGAAGTCACTTTGAGAGAAGGGTGCCTGTGTGTCAGGTTCTAAGGCCTCCTCAATCCAGAGGTGCCCAGGTCATCGTCTGGGTCCCTCTGCTTGAGGCTGCAGTGTTTTCTCTTCTCTTCTGTTAGCTGCCCCCTCCCCCCAGCCTGTCTGGATTCCGGTAACGTATTCCTCTGCTCATACTGTCTTTTCCAAGGTCTTGCATAACTGCTTAATCATGGCTCTGCCTCCTGCCAGATAGGCCTCTCACCTGCACAGTCTCTGCCGAAACCACGCTCAGAGTTTTTCTCGCAGCTCCCCACGGGCCGTGTTCTCACCACCCCGCTCCACAGGCCCCAGTACCTGCTGCTCCCACAATCCCAGCAGAGCAGCTCACCCACAGCCTTGCTGAGTCCGTCCTTTATCTTCCTAAATTCTCTGGACACTTCAAGCCTCATCTCACATCCAATGGTCTGAGAAGCCCTCTCTCCTCCCCACCTCCTGCCTAGGGGTCTAGGGAGGTGCTTATGATAGGTGCAGGAATGGCCCCTCCAAGACGTCCTCCTCCTGGCCCCTGTTCCTGCAGCTTGTGGAGGTGTGATGCTGCCTGGCACGGAGGAGGTGAGGCTGCTGAGCAGGGAGGGACCGTCTTGGATCACCGGGGGGAGGGGCCCAGTGTACTCACAAGGATGCTTACACGTGGAACAGAAAGTTCGGAGAATCGGTGTCAGAGAGGCGGCGTGGTAAGGCTCCACTGGTCTCCGGTGTCGCTGAGACCGGAAGTGGCCCCAAGCTAAAGCGTGCAGGTGCCTCTAGAAGTTGGAGAAGGCAAGGGAACGGGTCCTCCCCCAGAACCTGCAGAAGGAATGTAGTCCCGCCGACACCTGGATTTTAGCCCTGGGGACACAGGTCTGACCTCCACCCTCGGACTCATAATGTAACAACCGTGTTACAGTTTAAGGCACCGAATTACCGCGCTTTATTCCAGCGGCCATAGAAAACCGCGCTGCTGGTGCCGGGGGCTTACTCAGCCTCGCTGCTCTGTCACAGTTTCTGGTATCCTGTATTATGATTGCCTACTTGTTCACCTGACTCCTTAAATAGCCTCTGGCGTCCACGGGACCCTTGTCTGATTCACTGTAGCCACCCACTGCTAACTGTCCTGCCTGGAGGATCCTCGGCTTTCCATGAATATCTTCGGAGTCAGTGGACGGTGGAGCCAGAACTCAGACACAATGTGGCAGCTCTTTGGGCCCGAAGCAGATACGAGTTGAGAATTTTATTCCTTCTGGAAATCTGCCCAGAGGTCACCTGAAATCAGATGTAGCTTGACTAAGCTTAGTTATTCCAGAAGAACTTCCTAAACGCATACTGGTCCCCTCTGCACGACCACAGCTTACGTCTTGTCCAGGAGGAAAGGCTCCTGGAGGATGGCGCGTGTCTCGTGTGCCCTTAAAATCCGCCACATGCTCGCATTTCCACGAAACATTGCGCAGCCATGGCCCGAAGCTGCCCGTGGGGAGAGGGTCTGGGGCCACTTGCCGGGCATCAGGTCCCGGGGGACACTGTGTCTCCACCCAGGCAAACCCAGCCTTGCTCGAGGGCTATTTCTTCCAGGGACACAAGCACAGTTTCATCCGTCTCATCTGCTGGCCTGCACTGCAAAACCGAACCGTCTTGGCTCCCCCGGAGCAAACGCTCGCTGAGGACCGTCCAGGGCCTCGGCTCACCTGTCCGCACTCTGACGGCCCCCGCCGACCACCTGCACAAGAAAACAGACGACAGCACAGAGGTCCCCAGTGATGGAAGCCAGGCTTCTCGTTCTTTCCTTGTGGGGATTGCCCTTTGGTGAACAATTTGGGGGGGGGTAGCAAAAGCTACTGGACGTCACTACGTTATCACTCTCCATGCTTCGTATTTTAACGATGGAATGAAAGAAGGAAGGGGATAAAAACCCTTCTGAATGATTCTTTTCATCTTTTCCCAATACAGTAATTCTATCCACTAAAATTACTAAGAAATTAAAGCTGATTAAGGAAAACTGGAAAAGCCGTCAGTACGTTTTAGAGATCAGCATTCACGAAGTACTTAGCGGAAGAAAGGTGTATTCTTCCCAGTCACGGCAATTGCAAGGTTTTCCTATTATTTTTCCTAAGCCCCTTTAAACATTTATACTAAACCTTTTCCGAAGGCTTCAATGGCTTTGCACTGATAGGATGTTAAATGCCGTGAGGGATGTTAGTGTGGGGGAGAGAGAAGGAGCAACATCTTCGATTTCTAGTTAGTCAGCCAGTTATTCTGCAAAATATAACTTTGGTAATGTTTCAATGACCTTGAAAATTTACATGCATTTCCTTTTAGACTGAAAAATAAGCATTTTTAATAATATTAAAAAATTATTTATGTATTTTCAGAGAGGGGGCACAGGAGGGAGAAAGAGAGGGAAAGAAACATCGATGTGGGAGAGAAATATCAGCTGGTTGCCTCTCAGAGGCCCCCCAACCAGGGACACAGCCTGCAAGCCAGGCATGTGCCCTGACTGGGAATCGAACTGGCGACCTTTTGGTTCACAGGTTGGCGCTAATCCACTGAGCCACACCAGCATGAACCATTTTGTTATAATTTTGAAAGTTAAGTTTTAATATATAAAGGACACACAGACAAAGCCAAAGGGGGTAGGATCGAGGGTGGGAGGGGGAAAATGGAGACAATTGTACCTGAACGATAAAATAAATAAATTAAAAAAAGTTTTATTAAAAGGGATCTTTATTTCCTTCAGAAAGAGTCTAAATAACACAAAGTTAGGAGATGTACAAAGTAGGCAGTCTTTGGGGTCATGGAGAAGCTTCACCAGAAGGTTCTCCCGGCACTTGGTTTTGGGAAGGAGCCGGAGACCCGGCTGCTTGCTGAAGCAGAGAGCCCAAACCACCTGGCAGGCTGGCTACCTCAGCTCCTCACAGCCCTGTCTGAACTCAAACCCGGCTCGCAGGCGAGGTGCACGTGCTGCGTCCATCAGAAGGAAGGTTTCCTTCAACAGAGATCAGCAACTTCAGATCAGTTAAGAGGAAACATTTTCTAAAATAACATAGGAAGCAGTTAAGAACAGAACAAGAATAAAAGTGAACCAACGCAAAATAATTCCTCTGCTGAATCTGTCTTGTACCGGCTGACGGTCATTTCCCACCCCATCAGGCGCTGCCAGGCATGCAGTTACAAGCAGTCACCCAAGTAAACCCACGATTCCCAAAGCCCTCGCTTGGCTCCATTCAACTCAGAAGTACTTCTTTCTCCTTTAAATGTTCTCAGGTTGAAAATAGAATTTGGAGTTGATCTGGCTCAGGTTTTCATGCCGGGAAGCAGTTGTACGTTTGCCGTTGCCGGTTTTCCACTGATGCAGGAGCCGTTTCTGCTGCCTCCTGCTTCTGCCGCGCTGGAACTAGCCCTCCGCCTCGGCGATCTCTCCGTGTTTTGCTGGATCAGACCAGCCTGCTGTGCCACATCTGTCTCATAGACATCATCCGGTAGAAATGCAGTGTTGTAGCAACAGAGAAATGATTTCCACTTTCAGTGCTTTTAAATCAGGCAACGTGTTTTCTTTGATGATGTTGATACAGTGAAACCGAACAAAAGTAATCTCAGGAAGGTCTGATAAAACACTATCTTTGTGGAAAAGAGAAGAAACGCACAGCTTATATTTTCAACTCACCAGGACTGAAATTTATCACTAAATATGATCAATCATTTTGGAAGCTAGTTTCCTTGGAAAACAGAGGTCTGTATCTGAACATGGTCAAAAACTATAAAACAAACTTGTGTTAAAGATATGGAACAAGAAATCCTATTGCAGCAAGAAAAATCTTGCCATAAATGGAACATTAGTTACATCTCCAAGTACATATCTTGTGAAATCAACTCTGTGCATTACATAGTTGCTGCATCACTGAGCATTTGCTGAGTTTGGTGACACTGTTTTTCTGGCATTTCTGTTCGTAGGTTTCACGTTAGGAAATTTCTTGATTCACTAAAATTAATGTTAATGAAGCACGTAAGACTGTTTGCTTCTCCAGCTAAAGACAGCGACTCAGGGTTTCAGTTCTTGCCTTTTTGTCTCCTGCCCCGTCTGACACGCCTTACAGCGGCATAGCTCTCTGCTCTCTGGACTTTTTGTGGCTGCTTACATCTGAACTTACTCTGTCAGTAGCGTGCCTGAGCATCAGCGTTGTGTTTTTTAGTTCGGAATTTTTGTTATTTTTATATTCCCTTGGAATACATATTTCCAGTTTATGAACGGGGTTTGGTGCAAAAACAAATTCCGCATTGTTTGGTAGGAACTCAGACTATATACGGAGTTTTCCCTGGGGGTGGGGATGGAGAGTCTAGATCCGCAGACCTGCCTGTGGAATCACTTGCTCACGTTGTGATGGAAACAATATTAACGAACCACAAAGGCCGGGTGAATAGAGCCTGTAGCCTTGAGGCCTGCTCCTCCAGTTTCACTTCCCTCTTTTCGAGTTTCTTGAATTTGAGGGAGGCAGAGCATGAAGGAGCCTGTGGCTGGCCGTGCGAAGCTCCTGGCCACCACAGTGGGGCCCAGGCAGGGTCCTGCGTGGGGTGGGGGGAGACTCAGCCTAAGGAGCTCAGCGGGGACACAGCGCCCTCGGAGCCCGTGATGGGAAAACGTTGTCGTTGCCTGTTCAGGAGCAAAAGCTCCGTGGAAGACCGAGCTTTTCTCGAACCAGGCCCAGAAGTCTTCCGAAGGCGCCGACAGTTTCACCGCTGCTTTGGGCGCATGGGGTTCTCACCACGGCTGCCGTGGGGGCGGGGTCTCCGTGTGGGGCAGGCTGGAGGCCCTGGTGCCGGGCAGAGGGGTCCTATGGCCACAGTCTGGAAACGTGACCCCTGTTCTAGGAGATGAGAATTTCATAGGAATTAGTAAACGGGCAGACAAGAAAATTAGCTGCTACCCTTTCGAGCAAATAATTTAAGGAAATTTGAAGGGAAGGAAGCTTCAAAAAAATCGGAAGCCTCTCTCTCACCCCCACCCGCAAGGTAGTGAAACAGTTGATTAGCTTACCTCTCATCAGCTGGGTGTTAATTTAAGTCTCAGGGTGAGATCCCGGATTTCCACAGCTTGTGACGAAAGCAGTTCATTGTCTTATGTGTCCGTTTCCTTATTTTTGAAATTGATGATCAGATTTAACCATTTCTGGACAAAATATAGCGTAACTACACATTGATGGAGGTACAGGGACAATTGTGTGAAGGACTAGGGACGGAAAAAACTGATGTGAACCTATTTCCCCGACTTTGCCTTGGTGTAATGAATCCCCGGCACACTTCGACCAACCCTGAACAGGGCTTTGGGGTACAGAATTGAGTGGTAAAGGGGGTATCTGAGGAACAAAAGGACAGAGAAGTAGGAGACGCTTCAAACTGGCGAGTGAGCAGAATTAACGACATCTGTAAGAAGTAGATTTCTCCCCCAACTCTTATTTTTAGGACTCCTCTCTCTCCCTCCTCCTCCCTCATTTCTGCCTTGTGCCCAAAGCCCTGGCTTGTCATTAACACTGAGTATAAGATCAGTTTGGGGAACAGGGAGAGTGAAATAGAACTTATTTAATAAAAACTACAGAAATGATTTAATGAAGGAAAACATAAACACATAATTTGGAAATTGGCAAGCAAAGAAAACCTAACATCCCACCACTTCCTATTTGTATAAGAAGTTTACGGCGAGAGCGCCTTCGTCGCCTGGGACAAGTAGGGAGACAGACCCAGAGCAGCACGGCTCGGGGCCGCGCCAGCGGGGGGCCGTCGGACCGACATCCGAAGCTGCAGCCGTGTGCACGGGTTTTTAGGAGCAGGGGAAAAAACCTAGGATAAAAGTCAAGCAGAAAAAGGACGTTTTAAGGGGCCGCTACATAAGTTTTAAAACTACATTTCGAAATTTATTCATGGAAAATTTAGTAAGTTGGCTTTTATAAATACATGTGCATTTTTCTTGATTTCTAGAATCAAAATGATAAAAGATAGTGCAACATTAATAGCAGTAGGTGATTTTGATGGCGATCACGAAATGTGATGAAGTTTCCTGACTGAAAAACTGAAGCGGATGCAAAGGCATAAAAGCAGTTTATACGCGCTTTTATACTAGTGAACGATCCATTTACATAGGGGGCATTTTACTATTTCTAATAAATTACTTGAGATGCAATCAAATGACAAAACATATACAGACTATCTGAGTGTATATGCTCTAAAGAAAACTATTATGAAACCAGGATTGCAATTCATTTTAGTAACTTAGCACACTGGTTACGTGACAGCGATCCGTCCAGAACTTCTACGATGACCCACACAACAAGTGGGCGCAGGAGTAACCTGAGAGCTGAGACACTGACAGTGTGACTTCGAAATACGCGACGGGTATACATTTGATTTTAATCTATCAAAAATAACCTAAATGTTCATTGTAGTCACATATTACTGTAATCCATCAAAATACAAAATGCAATTGTAAAATCTCTTCCATTGTAGGAGTTTTGGGGTCTTTATTCTCTTTTGCCACTGTTTTGAAAAAGGTCAAAATACTTGTCTGTTTAACAGTTAAGTATAATATGGAGAAAAGGCATATCACTAAAATGTATTTAATCCAAGTTTGTGTTTATACCTCCGTAACATACAGTTTGAGGTACTTTCTTGATCGTATTAAAATTGAATATTATAATTATATACATTGAAGCTACAAAAGATGAGAATCATAGACAATAAAGTTCCCATAGGATTGTTATCAATCAGGAAGTTCAATGATTATGTTTTTTAATATTCTGCAAGCACACAGTGAAAAATCTTTTTCCTGCTTCAGAAAATGTGTTATTATTTATAAATGACAAAAACCCAAGCCTGTCATTTTGGCTAGAAACTTTATTTTCCAGGGTATGTCTATGAGAAGCTAAGGTTAACTGACCAGATTTTAAGACTGAACATGTTTGAACAAGCTACTTTTCATCTTAATTTTCAAATTACGATAATGGGATCTCTTGTAAATCTTAATGCCATTTTTTTCTGTCTGAATTAACTTGCAATCTCTATTGACATATGAAAAACTGGGGGTTCTTTTCTTGCTCATAATTATGTTGTTCTGGTTGTTAGAATTACAGTGTCTCTGCTTTGTTCAAAGCTGGTCAGGACAAGTTTTTTGAACTTGGATTTATTACCACTTACTTGTCTTAGGTCTATGGCAACCTCAAGTGTCCTGACAGACTCTTCAATGTACATTTTAGCATATTAAAAAGACAGGAACATCAATGGGAGACTCTGGGCACAAACAAGGTTTAGCAGTATTTATTTGTGCAAGAGAAAATATGCCTTGTGGCTCTGTGCTATTTTTGAAAAAGTAGTCTTGCTTCAGCTTTTAATTCTCTCAAACAGAAGAGTTCAACAAAGTATGTTTCCTGAATTTTATGATTATACGATGGCAAAGAAAACGAGCCAGTGCATTTTAAGGGGTAAGAATTCTAGCATTTGGGGGCAATTTTTTTCTGTAACAGTTTTTTCCTAATCTGTAAGCCTCTGCTCCTTTTCTGACTACATCAATACTTTTCTATTGTGACTTTACCTGTCTCTCTTCCCACCCCCACCGTCCCCTAGTTCTCTTTCAAAGCATTTTTTCAATCAGCACATGAGATCCTGAAAGAATATTATTTAGTCTTGGCTTTTCCCTCAACTTTATTCAGCAAAGCTACTGACTTGAACAAAAGCGGTACTGTACCTGCTCCTGGCCGCCAGAAACAATGACGAGTGCCTTGATAAGATTAGATGTAATTTTAAATGCAGCGGGACAAAGACTGCCTCCCACTCACCCCACTCGGAACCCCGACTGTAATTCCACCACAGCGAGCAGTTGAAAAATCCCTGACCAGAGCCAGACTGCTTGGTAAGCGCCACCTAACAGACATGGAAACATGATCTGCATCATTTTCAGGCTTGGCAGACATTTTGTGCATAAAGAAGAAAAGAAAAAGAAAAGAAAGGAAAGGAAAGAAAAGAAAAGAAAAAAAGGCCATCTTTGAAACCAGACACAAGCAAACTTTGTATATTGCCAGTTTTGTAGTTTAAAGAAGGACCTAAATCTGAAATATTAGACAAATAAAAGAAAAAGAAAAGATATCTTGAAAACATGTATAAAATCAATTTATTTACTTTTCTTTTTGAACAGCGACTATCCTTTCATATATAAGTTAAATTGTTTTATGGGTTGTGTAGTGTTTTACACTCTTGAAGTCAGCATAGAAATTTGTGTTTGAACCTCAGTAGCCAATGTGCACTTATTTCAGCTCATAAGATTGTACTTTTTAATTCTGTAAAAGCACTGATAAATCGTCAGGGTTCTTTCTTTCTGCTCTCCTTTTGGTGAGACATTCACCCAACAGACGTCCTTACCTTTGCGTGTTACATTGGTCTGGGCCACAAAGCGCCATTGATTCTCCTTTTCTTGTGCTACATGTAAATAATAATTCAGCACATGTGTTGTCCCGATTCCAGACCTGTCTGTGTCTGTTTATCACCTAACCATCATCTGGCTGTATCTATATATACTCTTTTTATAAATGCAAAACACTGACTTTTACATTTTTGAGAGGAAAATTATATAGACAGCACTGAAAATGAATTTGTTTATTACTTATACATATGCAGCTCACTTTGACCACAGAAGTGCATTTTTAACATGATATTGAGTTAGAATGTTTGTGCAAGAAATAATTTAAATGGCATTATATAACTGTTTTTGATCAAAGCTCCCCCTTTTATAATGTGGATTAGATCTCCTTAATGTGTCAGTCCTAAGATACATTTTTTCATGTGTGTCGAATGGTCTTTATAGGGGCATGACTGCATGCTGAAAAAAGGCCCGTGTTGAGGCTGGATAAGGAGTCTTAACCGACTGCATCTGAGAGGGTTAGTAATCTGCGAACTTTTGATCCCGTGGCAGTAAGTATTTTGGAGCCAGGACAGGAGGACGGGTCTGCGCGGGGGGCCTAGTTAGGGAAGTGAGTGGTGGCGGGAGCGCGGGGCGCCCCAGGGGCCTAACCGCAGACTGTATGCGTGTTCTGCGGTGGCCCTGCTCTCTTGCCGTAAAACCTCAAACGGCTGAGAAAATACCTTTGCCATCTTAAGCCCTATTCCAACCCACCCTAAGTTCTTATATAGTTTTCCTTTGAGAGGAAGAAGAAACTTAGACACTGAGAATTTTTACAAGATCTCAGAGTCCACTAAATATTACTGAACTGTGTTATCATGGAAAGTAACCAACTACTTTGAGTTTTAAACTCATTTTGCTGGGGCAAAAAGGATTACTTTTCTCTCCCCTCTTCCTTCTTTCCTCCCTCCCTCCCTCCCTTCCTTCCTTCCTTCCTTCCTTCCTTCCTTCCTTCCTCCCTCCCTCCCTCCCTCCCTCCCTTCCTTCCTTCCTCTTTCTTCCTCCAGTGTGTGTTTCACACCGTATTGGTGTAACCCATTATCTTCAGTGTTCTTCCGTCGCCCTGGGTTCGTCCTGCACCGGCTCCTGGAGAGATGCGGTTAGGAGCTGCGGGGCCACGGAAACCCTGAGGATTATTCTCCTTCTGACAGCTTCTTCCCAGGGGCGCGGCAGCCTTTGTATATACATCTAGATCCTCAGCAATTTTCCCGAACTGCTCGTCGTTGTTCTCCTCCTCCCTCCCTCCCCTTGCTGCCTCCCTTGTCTGCTTCCCGCAAGGTTTCTGACACCGTGGCAGGGGCTGCAGATGGATGGGGCCGTAAGCAGGACGTGGTTCCCGCGCCAGGAGCTCAGAGCCTGGCGACCAGACGCTCAGGCAAAGGCAGCGTTTGCTTCCGACCCTCCCCTCTCATCTGCCCGATCACAAGCGGGCTTCCCGCTTCCCACTTCCCCTCCCTTCCACCCGGCAGAAAAGAAACCCGGGAACCAGCGCTGGCTCAAGGAGCTGATGCCCGCCCCCACCCCCAAGAGCTGCTCATCTCCCCGAGCACTTACGGTTTAACGCCCGCCTTCAAAAGTGGGGTCAAGGGTAAGGAGTTTTGTCAGCAAAGAGCACAAATGAAAGGAAGAGATGTTTTATATTAGAGAACCTTCCGCAGAACTTCTCAATTACCACCAAAACGTATTTATGCTAAGGCTGGCCTCATCCTCTCCGTTCAGAATTTATATAAATCCATCAGGATTCAAACTTGTAGAAATTCATTGCAATTGTATGAATTACTTCTTTTTCGACGTTTATCAGTTTTACTATTTACTTATATAATAAAGGCTCATCACGAATACTATGTATTTAGTGTATTATGCATAATATGCACTACTGTACACATATGAAAATATCCTTCTCTTTATTACTAATACATCCTTGTAAAAATTAGGATGATCTCCAGTTACGGAAAATTGATACCGAGAAACTGTGCCATCTCTGTTAGTGTATTTCCACTGGCATTATTTAAAACCCATACTTAATACATGTTTCTTTGACATCACAAGAGTCACACAAATAAAAAGAAACAAAATAGGAAAAACAGAACAAAATGCTATTATCTTTCTAGCACTCAGAGATAGCAGTTCTTAACATCTGCTTAAACCGTTTCTACCCAAATGTTTTTTCCATATTTTTCCACAATTGAGATCATAGTGTACTCAGCAGTTTTAAACCATTTTAACTTAACAAAACATCACAAATGTTTAAAATTCACTAAAAGGATTATGTGTAATGTTCACAAATATGTTTTTATCTCTTAAATATCCGCATTGTGTGGATGTACGATGTATTCAAGAGTCCTGTTTGTTTCTTGTCTTCTTTCTCCTGCTGCTGGGCTATTGTGTTGCTTCTGGGCGTTTACAACCCCCCCCCCACCCCGCCCCCAGCCGCCAGCTTTCTTCTTTCTCTCTGGCCCCTTCCCTTTGGAAACCTTTCCCCTTCTTATCTGCTCGTCTGGGATTGGTTTCACCCTGTAGGACTCAACGGACACACAACCTCAAGTTCAGCTTCATCCTCTGCGTTCCTATCTGCTGTTAGTATGCTTGCGTCATGGACCGATCACCCTCCGTGGAATGGCATTGGCCAGGGTCGGAGGTCAGAGTGCAAGGCTGGCGCAGGCCCCAGCAACGCCTGCTCCCTGGGCTGTACGCTGGGTGCTCTGGGCAGAGGCAGCTTCTAGGTGGCACAGACCTTTCCGGGAACAGCTTGCTTGTCTGGAGAGCGGAGGGCCCTGAAACAGCTGCCCGGCCAGCCTCGCCAATCCGGAGGCCCGCGGAGCCACGCGAGCAGGAGCACGTGAACCCAGATGGTAATCCGGCTTCAGGCAGATGCAAAGCTGATGGTAGGACTGTGGTTTCTTCGAAGAGAAGACATTCAACTGGAGGGAGACACTGCCGATCCCCTCCAGAAAGTCTTCTGTCAGCAGAGAGCCTGGCTGGGCCTTGCTGGGTTGCTGCGTCCAGGGGAGGAGGCTGCCGCCACGCGGGACCTGAAGGCTTTGCTGCGGAAACCACCATGGACAAATGAAGCGGATTCCGACGACGACGAAAACGCACACCTCCGAGGCAGCCAGTGCCCTGTGGAGGTTGGGGTGCAGTTCCCCCTACCCAGCAGGAGCCTGGGAATGGGGGCAGGGGAGGGTTTCAGGGGCACAGACCAGGGGCAGTCAGTGGAGCAGAAGGAGGAGGCAAGTGCAAAGTCTGAGCAGAGACAACCCCTGGGACAAGCTCCCTCCCCTGGGTCCCTGGGCCGGGCCCCTTGCCTCCGGGAGGGACCCCAAGCCCAGACCATCCTTCCTCTAGCCAGAGCAGGGGGATTACGGTGTGGTTCCCAGTGTGACGCGGGGAGACACATGGGGACAGCTTTCACACCCTTGTGCATTCTCGGGCACTCAGCCTGGTGTCTTGTAGACGCCGCATAGACTCACTTATCTGTGAACCTTGCAGATCCTGCTGAGGCCTGGCACACGCCTGGCAGTGTTCGGAGCCCGGGGGCACGTGTGGTCAGTGGAAAGCAGACGTAGTTTTGCCCTCATGGAGCTAACTGTTCATTGAACTTCCATTCAGGAAAACAGGGTTACATTTCATGACCCTGGTATCTCTCCATGCAGTCTATTGTGAAATGTAGTAGACCACGTTTCATTTTATTTTCATAACATGCTTTTAAAAATGTGGATGAGCAAGCAGCTCTGTAGCGGAAATAACCTAACAGGCTACAAATGATCCTTTATAGGTTTTGTTATGTAAATTGATACTCTGAAACGTACACTAAGCCTTCCCAGTCATTAGGCCAGGGGACTTGCTTTGGAGTCCTAAATTGTTCCTGAGCGTTTGGGGGGGCACATGTTTCATATACATGCAATGCAACTGCTTTGGAACGCTACTCTTAAATCTCTTTGTTTTGACCTGACAATGAAGCATAAATCAAGGCTGGTAATTATTTTGGACTTGATTCTTTAATAATTATTATGGATTTCTTAATGTATTCAATAGACTGTGCTTAGTTTTGAGAAAGAAAATAAGTGAATAAAAGATTATTTCTACTATCAATAAGGTAAAAAACCTAGTAGATTTAGCCAAAGATGTAGTCTTTCAAAACTAATGAGCTGAAAAATGCTACTTCCCTCCACCCTCACTGTTGACAGATCAGAATCTTAATCCACAGTGTTCTCCTGGATGGGCGGGGACAGGCCCTCTGCGTGGGACCCAGGCAGTGGGACCCAGGCAGGAAGCGGTATCGTCTGGACAGCATGGAATAGACTTGATACTTTCAGGCACTCCTTTGTGCGTAACAAGTGTATCCGAAGTTTTGCTCTCCATTCCTCACTTGAATTCTGTTTTGTTAGTCCTGAAATAGATGAACTTTCTATAATAATGATTAGAAAATGCACAGCAGCTGTCTCTTTTCAAATGCCTTATTCACTCCTGAAGATGGCTTAAGCAAAGTCACTGCCGTGGACAGCCTGTCCTGTTTTCTTAGACGCAGTCGGTCACGCCCTGTATTTTTACAGTAGTCCACGAGCCCGGGAATATTATCTTCGTTTTATAGGCCGCAGAACTGGGCCGAAGATATCAGGTAATGTGTCCAATTCAGCTGAGACATGGCAAGAATTTGATCAGCAGTCAGAAACTAAGCACATAAAAACCACTTATTGTTCCCATCCTTTGGTCGAACACGGTCTTCCTGTGTGTTTGAGGGAGACGCTTATGGTGCGGATGGCGTGACCCGAGTCTGCAAAGACTCTCCCTTGGAGGGGAGGTAAAGAAACGATTTATGTCACACACGTAAGTCATATCTTAGTCTGCACACTGAGGCAAAAGCGCACATTACGGGCCTCCGAGGTCTGGTGGTGCAATGCCACCGCTCAGTGACGTTAACGAGACCGATGCCGGGACGCTGCCTTTTCCACGTGCAGAGGGGTGCTGGGTGACGGCCTTCGAGTCACAGAAGTTTATCGCCTGGGATACTGGCAGAGGAACCAGGAGGAAAATGAAAGGGTGTCTCCGAGCAGCTCCTCATGAATGAGACGAAATAGACAGGCGGTAATGCACCCCTGATTTTTACCAAGTAGATGATAATGTTTTCCATATGGAAAATCCATCTAAATGTTTACGAACAACTACAAAAGATTATTTAAGCACATCAGATATTGAGATGACTTTTCTCAGTCTGAAGTTTTTGAGCCAGGGCAGAGAAGTGGGCTCCCTTGCCCACCCGGTCGCTCCCCGCCGTCAGAGGGCGCCCGGGACGAATTGGAGGACACACGGGCCCTTCGAGGAAGACCTTGAACAAAGGGAGAATGCAACACCGCCCCTCCATGGAATGCAAGGTGATACTCTTTAATTTGAGGTTTTATTTTACAGCGGACCTACAGCACACATTCCCAGAGGGGTAACGCTGACCGCCCCGAGAGGTTCTGGGAGATCTACTAATTAGGCACTAAAGCTTTTGAAGAGACGAAGATTCAAAAAGAAAACAAGTTGCCTGCGTCTTTCAAGCCCCCGGGCAGCCAGCGTTTCCACCGATGGTGATGAGTTATGTAGGCCAAGGTGTCTTGCTGCTCTTGGCGGAAAAATGGAAGCGAGTTTGGCTGGAAGAACGTTTTTTTCTTTGACACTCTCAGCTTCAATTGAAAGAAATCCTCATGCAGGTTTTAAAAAAAGGCACATTCAAATTTAGACAGTTGACATAGGATTTTTTAAGTTTATTTTTGTGGACAATAGTTGCACAGAAGGATCTTGCTTAAAAAGTCTATTAAGTTATTTATTTTTGAGATATTTGGTCTAGATCCTCACTGAGCAGCCCCAAAGTAAAAACTTGTGCCAGTAAAATAGGGATTTCTCTAAACCAACATCGGAAGCATTATTTGCTTGAACTCTACCACTATCCTGGATTATTGGCATACAAATCAAATATTTTGGGTGATGTCATAGGGCCAGTATTTTTTTGGTTTTCAAAATTATAATGTTATTAATGAGTGTGGCTTTTGCAACGAATCTTAGAATCCCATGATATGTAACATTATTTACAACCATTATCTGTAAAATATGCAGATCCCACGTTAAGTGGAAGACATCAGGAACCTGGGTCCAAACTCCCCACCGAGTAGGTCTGTGCACGACTTTGTCCAGGCTACTTAATTTTTTGTGTCTCAGTTTTCTTCACATGCCTAGCTATGTTAATGCCCTTCCCTAAGTTACATGATTTGGGAGGACATGTGAGATACTACTTGTAAAGAATTCTGAAAAAGGCGAATCATTCATGTATGTGACTAATTGTGACATATTCAAATCAGCTCTTTGTATTAACAGAAGGTGACATGTCATATTATTAATGCTAAGTACCGATGATACTTACCCATTTGTTTGAAACCAAAACTATCCTCAGGCCTTGGGAAGGTTCCAAGAAGGTCCCAAGAAGGTGGGGCAGTGCAGCACACACAGTCGGGACTGCAGGACGAATGCGGCTGAAAGTCTGGGTTGCCACTTAGCAGTGAAGTGCCGCTGGACAGGCTGTTTATCTTGCCCAAGCCTCGGTTTCCTCATCTGCAGACAGGGATGGTGAAGTTTATCTAACTGGGTTTTTATACCGATTAATGGGGTTCAGTGTTGGTCCTCAAAGTGTTGACTACTTACAGGAAGGTATGGATGCTTTGAGGAAGCTGGTTTGTACCCACGCACAGCAGTTATTTAACTGATGTGGGATGAGGCTGTTTGACTTATTTTAACGGAGTAATCATCATGGCAGTGTGAATGGGTTCACACTCTTCAAAATGCTTAAGACAACGAGGATGACAGCAGTATTTAGTGTTTCTTTATTTTTTAATTCCCTAAGAAAGAATGATTTAGAGTTGGCATATTCAGATGTACTGCATTGCAAACTTTTAAAAAGTCAGATATTGAGCTGGACAAAGAGTATTTGGAATAACTGCGGTACTTTGCTGGAGATGAAGCAAATCATTCTTTATGCTCTGTGCTAATTTCTACACAGAACATTTTAAATCTCCAAGCTTTTTTAGAATAAGAGTTTTAAATATATTTACTCTTTAGACACATGAACAAAATTTTAATCTATTTTAAATGATTTTTCCCCTCTATTGAAGTTATTGGGGTGACCCTGGTTAGCAAAACCATACCGGTTTCAGGTGCACAGTTCCGCAGCACATCATGTGTACACTGTTCGTGCGCTCACCACCCCGAGTCAAGGCCCCACCCATTGCCATTTGTCCCCCCTTACGCTCTCCTCCACCGGCCCCTTCCCTGGCAACGACCACAGTGTTGTCTGTGTCCGTGAGTTCTCTCTCTCTCTCTTTCTCTTTTGCTCCATCCCTTTACTTTTCAGCCCCCCCCATATCCCTCTGACAGTTGTCAGCCAGCTCTCTATCTGTGAGTCTGCCTCTACTTTGCTTGTTAGTTCAGTTTGTCCATTAGATTCCACATGTGAGTGAAATGATATGGTATCTGTGTTTCTCTGGTTGGCTCATTTCACTGAGCTTAATGCTCTCCAGGTCCATCCAGGCCGTTGCAAAGGGTGAGACTCTTTTCTTTTTTATAGCTGAGTAGTATTTTTGTTTTGACTTATTACTAGCTGTTATTAACTAACTTTAAGAAATTTTGCTTTATCTAAAGTTCAGCTGAAATTGTTAAGAGTTTGACACGTTTCTTCGTTGTTAGGTTTCTGAGGAAATGAGGTCAAACTTTCTTTATGACGATAGAAATGATTTAGTACCATATGTACCATTGTCCTAATGGTGATAGAATTCTTAAATAATTTTATTATTTTTCAAATATTTTAGGCCTTTTAATAATTTTTATTTTTCTACCACCAACCTAAAACTAAGAGTCAAAAAGACTGTCAGCCACAGTAGTTACATTTCTGGAAACGAAACAGAAGTCTTACATGGTCACGGGCACTTGGATTGAAGTCGCTCTTGACTACTCAGCATTTACTGACATTTGAAGAAGCTAAGGGACATTCTACGCTTGGTTTTGTGAGACATAAAGAAAGCATTCAGTGCAGCTTAAAAATGTGTTTTTAGAGAAAGTAATTCAGCCACGAAAGCTAGTGGTAATGCATAAACCTTCTTAGTAATTTTGGTTATTGTAGGTGAAATTTATAAAAAAGAATATGGAAAACCAATCCTTTGACAAATTGTTTTTTTTTTTTTATATTTGTTTACTATGTCCACACTAGGTCATAAAATGATATGAGGTAATGGAAATATCAGATACAAGTGTGGTTAGGGTGTTTATTGGAAACAGGGACAAATTTCAGCACTATTTAAGGGTTACGATGACAACGGAGTTAGAGTTGACAAAGAAAGTACTTCCCTTCCTGAGCAGATCGTAAAAAATGATGCCAAATCCATTCTTCTAGTGGCTTCAAGTTAGCGTCAAGGAGTCAATGACTCAAGTAAACAGAAGAGAAACGGCGTTTTTGGTACCTCGCTCCTTCTGAGGAAATGCATTAAGATGCCCTTTTGCTGACGCTCCCCGGTGAGGTGGAACCCTTTCACAGAGATGCTCCTTGTAGGGGGAATTATTTGTCACTGGAGGTCCGCAGGACCCAGAGGGAGAGCCTTCTGGCCTGGAAGAGCGTTCTGCGGATTGACTGCATTTCATCATTTTGTTTTTAATGAAAGAAAGCCATCATCTGGCTGACCAGAATCAGGGTGGAGATGTATGTGGCTTTCACTCAGTCACAGCGGAAACACTCTGTGACTTAAAGCGCGTGTTAGTGGGGACTGGTGATGGCAGCTGTCCTTTGTGCTCCCGGAGGAGCAGAAAGAGGGTGTCCTTCCCACCCTGACTCGGGAGGACACGCCGTGGCAAAAACAAATGGAAAAGTGGCTGGGAATCCAAAAAAGAATTGGGCTTCTTGCCTTTTCTCATGTTGTTCTTCTCTTTTCTTTTTTTCTTGTTGACATTATTACAGATATCATTCCCTGCCCCTTCGCCAGCCCCTCCCCACTCCTGGCCTTCTCCACACTGTGTCTGTTTCTACGGCTTATGCCCGCATGTTCTTTGGCTAACCCTTCACCTTCCTTCAGCCAGTCCCCACACTCCCGTCCCCTCTGGCAGCTGCCAGTCTGTTCCCTGTGTTCTTACCTGTGATTCCATTTTGTTTGTCAGTTTATTGGGCTCGCTAGATTCCACATGTAAGTGAGATCAGATGGTGTTGGTCTTTCGTGGTCAGTGTTAGCATTTTGGACATCTTCCCTGGAGAATGGGGTCTTTCATGTGATAGACACTTAAAATCTCTCTCTCTCTTTTTAAAAAGATTTTATTTATTATGTTCAGAGAGAGAGGAAGAGAGGGAGAGAAACATCAATGTGTGGTTGCCTCTTGTGCACCTGCCACCAGGGACCTGGCCTGCAACCCAGGCATGTGCCCTGACTGGGAATCGAACTGGCAACCCTTTGGTTCACAGGCCCACACTCAATCCGCTGAGCCACACCAGCCAGGGCAAAAATATCTCTTGAATGGATATTGAAGGAGAGTAGATAATTTGGAAGAACAGTCAGGACTCTGGATTGCGGTAAAGGGTTAATTAAAAAATCCCGCCCCCCATCCTCTCTGTAGTGAACTGAGGATGCACTCACATGTTCGGCATGGACTGTTGTCACTGGCTGTTCAAGTTAACTTCTGATAACCGAGAGATATCTGTGTCAACTTAGTGGTTTCTGCGTTCAGGTTGAGAACTGTTAAGCAGAAAGTCCAGTCACCTCTTTCAAACACGTGAACATTGTTTTACTGACTTTGTGATTTTATAAAAGTCACTGATGCAGAAGATGTGCATGATGCTTCTGTGCCTTCTCAATAATTTTAATTGTTTTAAAATATTTTAATTTACTAATGAAAGGAGAGAAAGTGAAATACTAACATGTTTTGTTTTATCTCTCTATCAACATAGCAATTTTTCAATAAAATTATTAAAGGAAACTTTATTTTTTGAAAAATATATTCTTATGATATAATCTTAGTCCTCATATATTAAACCTAAAACTGAGGTCTGTTTTTATAAAAATGTAAGACCTTTATATTTTATAATTATAGAGCTGAAGAGACAAGGTCAGGCAATGTTTCCCCATCATGATAGAAAGTTGAAGGATACAAACTTCTAAACATCAGGCATTAAGAATATTTTGATATATTATATACTTAATTTTCAACTTTAGCTTTCAGAAATTGAAGAAATAACATCAAAGAGTAAAAGCATTTTGAGAATACAAATAAAAGGAGAAAAAACAAGGTAAAAAGTGATTGGATAAAGATCTACACACACACATACACTTTTGACTAATTACCTAAATATCTGAGGCACTGATAGTTCATTTTTAACCTGATCATACACATTGCCTGGAGGGACTATTTCTACTTCCTCTAAGGCGGCTGGTTGTAACAAAGTTGCTAAGCTAACGCCCCTGTTCTTTTCAGAACTGCTAATAAATACCTGGTAAGGGCTGATGAATAACCTTGAACTACAAACTAGACAGCTCAAATGAAAATGGGAGAAGCAGGAGGAGCAAGATTAATATCTAACTTAAAGCAACTGCGCTGGTACATATTTTTAGTCTAACCAGCACCGTTACCTTAATTGTGTGGAAGCTGAAACAACCTCCTCCATGTTTTGCACCTACGCAACGTTTGTATTGTACTTACGCACACTCTGCGCCCCGCTGATAAACCAGGCTCCGGCGTAAGTGAGACTCCCCACCGCTCCGTTCCAGGAGTCCCAGTGGCCAGAGAAGTGAACGGGGCTGATAGGAAGTACTGAGTTACACATTTAAAAGTGACGCCTTTGTCCTTGGGTATCACTCCCCAACAAGGTTATCGCTGAAACTTCTTCCACTCGAGAGAGCTGTGTTTCTCAGGCAGCTAAAGTAGCTGACAGCACCGTGTGAGCTGACAGGCAGCTTCGGGGCCTTCCCTGGCTTTCCTTTTTGGAGTTCTCTTAAAAGATTGGCGTTATCTGTCATCAGAGATTCTCCCAGGCCAAAGCAGCTTGGAATGTGTCGGTGAAGAGGACACTCCAGACGGGACAATGTGCTTGTCCACAGGGTCAGCTGCGGGAGACTGCTGAGAGGCTGTCGCTGGGCTGGCCCTGGCCCGGCCTGGCTCTGCGGAGGGGAGCCAAGCCCCCCGGAGGCTGGCCGGTGCTGAAGGGGGCACTTCAACCTTTCAGCTTGTGCCTGAGCCTCCCAGCAACAGTGTTCCCCACGAGTGGCCTTCTCAGGACTCATTTTCAACCCACAAGTAGGAGCGAGGTTGTTGGGCACATCCTCACCCTTAGAGTTACTCGTTTTGCATTAATGACTCTACTTAGCACGTTAGGAGGGCCTGTTGATGTCTGTTGCTGACCTGCCCCGCGATCATTACCGTGCACCCTTCACTGAAGCGGTCCAGATACGGCGTCTTGTAAGATAAACTGAAAGTGACTATGGCAGTGGTTACCCGGGTAAGCGCGTTTGTCGAAAGTCATCAAACACCCAAACGGGAATTTTACTGTAAGTAAATTCGACTTCGATGGCGTCGAGTTTAAAAACGTTTAGGAATCTCAAGGTTAGATAAAATAAGAATGCTGCTGTCATCGGAGGTGTGTTAATTTCTGTTACTGGCGCAGGAATAAACTATTCTGAGTAGCGAATACATTAACCATGCAGGATCAGTGGGAAACCAGCTCACGGTGGATGCATTTCACAACGATTTCACAAAGGAGCGTGCCTCCCCCCGTTTCACAGTGGCTTCCCATTCTTCCTTGTGCACAGCACGTAGGGGCCGTCGATGAATGTTAGTGAAATAATTGATGTCCAAAACTGCAATCATACAGAGGGCCATCGTGCATTATTGTCTTAAAATGTTTCTTAAACGAACAAAGCAAAGGAAAAGTGTGAAAGAAACGTCTATTTAGTCAGCCTACAGCTGAAAAGATATTTTTGAACTGCTTGGTAAATATTCTTTAACACTATCACACTTTTCTTGCTGCTCTGCAAGTTCTCCTTCTTGGATGTTTGTACACTAACTTGGATGGCCAACATCAGAAGTAAGTATCCAAGCTCTTTGCAATGTGCTGCATCCAGATTTGTCCTCTTTGGAAAATCAAGGGATTTCCTGTCTATTTAACTTGGTGCATATGCTGCTTTCTACACCCTGATCCATAACTGTACGCCCATTGAGGGGGTTTGGGTGGGGAACACAACAAGTTTGAAATCCTGTCTGTTTACTCAAGAGGGCAGAGGAAGGGGAGGGGTAGGAGTGACAGAACAGTGCTCCCTGTCACAGAAGCCACCAGGATTTTGAGCAATTGGAGGAGGCGTGCTCTAGGAAGGATTGTGCTTCCATTTATAGAGGTGCTTTTTCAATTTGGTTGCTTTCAGAAATCACTTATTTTATTTATTTTTATTTTTTAACATTTTATTTATTTATCTTTGGAGGGGAAGGGAAGGAGAGAGGGAGAGAAATATCAATGTATGGCTGCCTCTTGTGTGTCCCCTGCTGGGAACTGGCCAGCAACCCAGGCATGTGCCCTGAGTGGGAATCGAACCACGATCCTTTGGTTCACAGGCCCGTGCTCAATCCACTGAGCTACACCAGCCAGGGCCTAGGAAATATTTATTTTAAGTCATTTAAAGTAGTAGAATCTAAAGAGACAAAAAAGATGAGAGAAAGGAAATAGGTGAGCCTTGTTTTGGGTTGCAGGAAGCTGTGTTACAACACTGGGAGATAATGAAATGTGTAGCGGAGTGTAGGGCTGGAGGCTGTTCTGCTTGATTAGCGGCTCCCAGTGGTTGTTAAGGTTGGTCCTCAGGTCAGTGTCTGCCAGGCCGAGGAGCATCGCAGTGGAGGGGAAGGGTCTTTCCCTCAACCCAGGACAGGGGCAGGGGTGGATCCCTCATTTCCAAGTGGCATATTTGAAACCCTCCATCAACGGTACCCAATATTTAAAATAATTAGCTGAAAGTGTTTCTTAAAATATTTATAAATTGATATGTTCCTAGAAAGTTCCCCGCCTGACAATTATATTTACCTCGTTTTCTTAGAACAAGCTCTTAGTTGAGTGCGTGAAAGCATTTCACTCAATGCGAATGTGAAAGGCAGACGTACAGGCAAAGAGGACATACACGAACACAGAGAAGCGCGCAGTTACCACGAACCCACCGCGGCTTCCAGTTTGGACCTAGTGTTCTCTCTGGCTCATCACGATGACTCTCACCAGGGACCCCTGTTGTGTGCACAGATTTTGCCCTTACACTGTCGGCTGCTTCATGGCCGGGACCACTTCTGTTTTCTCTGCACAATGGTTGGCATCTAACATGTCATATGATGCTCATTGAATGTTTCTGGAGTGAATGAGTGAGTAAATTCGCAAATAAACTCCTGCATGTGCACCAGCGCCTATGGAGCTTAAATGCATCAGCTGTTTCCATGTTCTCTTCCTTCTTTTATTACGAGGACCCTCCGAGTTTACACTGAGTACAGGGCTTCTTAGTTTCCATTTCTCAATTTTTCTTGCAGCTGATTTGAACCATATGACTAAATTCAGACCACTGTGATATTAGCAGAAAAGATGCCTGAAAGTTTTGGTATTTCCATCTGAGGACAGGCGACTGGTCCTGAATGTCCACTCTTTCCTCCTCTCGTGACCTGGAACACTAACTGGGCTGTGAGTCAGCTCCAAACACACAGAAGATACTGTTCTGCGAGGTGACAGAGGGTGAAGACAGAAGGAAGTAGGACCTTGGAATGAGGACGTAGCAGAATCATCTTTCAGCCTGGACCACCCGAACTGGAGCAATGGGAAGAAGTAAATATTGATTTCATTTGAACTGTTTTATTTGGGGATCTTTGTTATAACACCCTAACTTGTATGCTGACTAATACCTTTCACTTGCAGGTGCACATGAGTGTGTAGTATATACTGGGTTGGCCAAAAAAGTCCATTTAGTTTTTTTCTATAAAAAAAAAGATACATTTTTCATTCTCACCAACACCTTTATTGATTTATATATTTTGAGTATGTCACTTATCTCCCATTTGGTAGAACACTGATTGTTCTCAATTAATGTTCTAATGTCTCAACTTGATCGCTATCAAGTTCATCTGGTCTACCTGACTGTGGAGCATTGTCCGGTGAGAAATCTCTAGCATGAAACTTCACAAACCGCTTTTGACACATTCAATCAGTCACAGCACCTTTTCCATGCACTGCACAAATTTTTTCTTTGCATTTCAGTTCTGTTTTTACCTTTCTTGAAATAATAAAGCATAAAATGCTAAAAAATGTTGCTTATTTCCTTCCATCTTCAATAGTAAAATGGCTACACAAAAATTCACCAATTTTGATAACATTTTTATAAAATGTATGAATACAACAGCTGTCACATAAACATTTAAAAAAATTGTTTTGAATGAAGTTAAAGACAACTAAGCGCTACTAGAGCCATGTTATGAAAAAAACCAAATGAACTTTTCAGCTAACCCAAAACGTGCAACTACATACCTATGAACTGAGGTAAAAGGGAAAGGAAGAAAACTATCTGAATGACCCCATTAAAAAAAAACAACAAAAAACCTTTGCTGAAACTCCACAGGTGAACATACCATGCTTACGTAATAATTTGCCATTTTCCAGACCCAAAAAGTACTGCTCTGCAACAAAGGATTGAACGCCAGTGCCCTGACTTTGAGCCTGTGACTTAATTGTTATGGGCATCACCTTCGAAGTCTATGATGTGAACTCCAAAATTTTATTTATCTTTGAAGTTGTAATATGCTTCCTAATGTAGTAATATAAAATTTTAAAGAAACTTCCTAATGGTCTTGCATATAAAGTGTTTCCGAACTTAACCACGGGGCTTATGACAAAGAACTAGATGCCTGATGAGCATATTCCCTCTGTAGTCAATAAGGAACATGTAACCTTACATTCCATTACGTTAGAAAGACAAATCGCAAAGTGAGCAGCTATCTCAACAGGCCTTTTCCCCTTTTTGACTTGCCATCTCTCCATCTGCAAGACCAACCGGAAAGACCGGACATGGGTGTGGCTGTTAACCAGGCAGCGGTTGAACTTCGTTCTCTTCTAAAGTTCACTGCATAAAACTTTTTCACATCAGAATTGAGAATCTTTATTATTTATTGGTGTATCAAAGATTTACATTCCTCGTTTTTAGTTCTTCCATTCTTTGTCATCTCAAAATTATTGCAACGGTCTATAAACATTGTAATAATTTATACAAGGCCACTGTGGCAGCTCAGTGGCTAATACCAAGAGACTTAAGGCATGTTTCCTATGTTTAAGGTGCCTGCAGACTCATGAGAAAATAGAATACACACACACAAATCAACATGAAAGGTAAAGTTACAGATCTTCTTACCCGAGGAGCTCAGGGATGAGACAGATACAAGTGCATGGGGGAAGCTGATGCTTTAACAGCTCACATGGATTTGAAATGGACCTGGACATGGGAGTAGGTCCTACCCAAGGGCCCTGAAGGTGGAGCCAAGTGGAAACAAGAAGTGTGTATGTTGTACTCACCGTAGGCTGGTTTCATGAACGCTGCCAGCTTAGGGAGGGAATGTGTGTAGTATAGGCTTTGGGGGTTGTTTTGGGTCAAATTAATTCAGTTCTTGAAAATGAACTTGATGAGTATGAATTTCATTCATTTTTTTTCAAAGGAGGAAGGTTCATGCATATCAGCTTTTTAGAAAGATTGATTTCAAAGCATTATGTTAAAGGGATTTGAGGACGAACCAAAACCAGGAAAGTAAATTGGGGCAAAATTTCAGGATATAAGTTCAAACTAGAGAAAATTGCAAAATAGGGTTCCAGAACCTTATTCTGTTGACAAAGAACTTAAATTTAATATTTTTTTCAATGTTCCCTCCACCGCCCCACCTTGATTGAGAACTGTCTTCTCATTGTTAACCCTGAATCTTGGGGAATTCTTATTTTGTTAGTCATACTGGTAAAAGTAGCAGTGGTGGCTATTGTTTGAGAACTTTTGTTGATCACTATGTAGTTAACGTGTGGTACTATGTGTAAGTTACATGTTGAACTATATGAAATTGCCATTCTTACAGGTTAAAACAATAACTAAGAGCAGCAATTTCACACGGTGCTCTTAGTCCTCACATCAGCCCTCTGAGTTAGTTACTCTTATTATTTGGAGTTCCATGTAAGGAAACCTAGGCACAGGGAGGTTAATTCGCCCAGGGTTGTAAGAGCAGCACGTGGCGGAGCTGGGGTTCAAGCACCCGGGGTGTGGCCCCGAGTTCACGTTCCAACACATTTATTGGCTGCCTCCACTGTACCAAACCCTCCTATCTTGGATAATCTTGCCAATAATCTGAGGAAATAGACACATGCCCAGTTTAAAGATAAGCAACGCGACACATGAAAAAGTGATTTGCCCGTGGTACCCACATCAGAAGAAACAGTCGGGATTTGAAGCGGGCCCTTTCTGACTCCACAATGTTATTCCCCAGCCCCGTGCTTCTCGGGGACAGGAGGAAAGATTGGGAAACTTCCGGGTCCCTGCTCCTGGTGTCAACAGACCGCTGTAAAATCTTCTTCCGCTTAATTCATGGACGTTGTCAAAACCCGAAGTGCTCCACCCCTGTGCGCTGATATTTTGAAATTCTATCCCTCTCGGGTCCACTAAACATTGCCTTGCACTGTGAACTGACATCAATTGCTTCATCACATTTTATCTTACCCATTAGTCCCTTTCTTGTTTTGCTTCATACCCCAATCATAACGGAGGCCACAGTCGTTTCACTTTTGGTTTCCTAACCCCATTCAAGCAGTCGCTTCAGTTTGCCAGTTAATCTGCACCCTGGCTCAGCCAAACTATCAATTTTCTCTAATTCTGTTCTCAGGCAATATGGAGATAGCTGGAGAAAATTACAGAATCAGGTGGATTGGCTTCGATACAAATGTATGATTTCCCATGTAAGTTTCACCCTTGATACTACACAGTAATCTTTTTTTTAAAAAGTCATTTCACTCATTTATCTCATTTTCAAAGTTTGCAAATACATGCAGAAGTTGTTTTGAACTGTTTCTTCTGTTCTGAAACTGCCAATTCTTTTCTCGGTCTTCCTCCTCTGAATCCCTAATTCAGCGAACAATTAAAACTGTGCATTCCTCAGCTTTACCACCATGCTTACCTCTTCTCTCAAACTCGTATTTCATCCTACTCAGAATAGAAAGCTGCTCCATCCACTCCCTCCTTCCAAAGAAGGATAACCCTTCCCCCAAAGTTTCATCCTTTCCCAGGATTTTGAGCATTAGATTATCTTTTCTCTTTTGAATCATAAATCTCCCACTCATTTTTAATGAATCTCTTGTTCCTGCTTAAAAACATACTCAAGGCTTTAGCTGCTCTTTCCAAAAAGGAAAACAAACCTCCCTTGATCTGGATGCAGAGAAGCCGACCACGGCGACAGGTGGCAGCTCTGCCCCGGAGGCATGGAGGGGCCTCCCTTGGTCCTGAGCCCCTTCTCTGTCTTAGTCGCCTCACCGAATGCTTCTGAACTTCCCCCTCTCTTCCCCGGCTCTCAGCGCACGCTCTATCTGCTGCTCTCGGATTTGCCTTGCTCTCTAGGCCACGAGCTCAGCATTGCCTGGACTGTAATCTATGCTGCCTTTTGTTTTCATATCTATTATTTTTGTGTATTTATTTATGAATGTGTTATTTTTAGGCATATTCCCCCTATGGAGGATTCTCTAGCCATTTGTCTGGGATGGAAATACTTCTTTCACTCTCTGATGTCTTAAATCCCTTCTTAATTACACTCCCAAATCTATCCCAAGCATAGTTTATTTGTGTTTCCTACTCAAACCTCCTTAGAAGTTTGATTCTCTTGCAATCATGTTTTATTCTCAGCACTTCACTGAAACTACTCTTCCTGGAAAAATCAGTGACCTCCAAGTTGAGTTTGTAAATCAAATTCTCTAGTTTTAATTTTTTCCTCTTTCTGCTGTGTGGTCAGATTATCTTTCTCTAGCATTTCTTTATTTCTGGATTCTTTGATAAGACTGCCACTTATCATTTAATTCTGGAAACTCTTGAGCATGTTTCATATTATTGGTGATACGTTAGGCTCTAGGAATAGGAAGATGCACCAAATTGGACAGACCTCCCATTCTGAAGAAGCCAGTGGTCCACTGGAGGACACAGACAAGAACACGAGCTTTTGGAGTCTGAGGTGTTAAGCGCTATGAGCGAGCACAATGAAAACTGGAGGGAATATGGCAGCACAAAGCGCATGAACCGACGGTTTCTTGGCTTGGGAAGGCTCACTTTGGCTTTTATTCCTACCCCTAATTATCAACATTCTCCAGAATAACCTTTTCACCCTTTTGCCCCTCTTTTCCAACACTGCTTTATCTTTTCTACCTTGTTTAATGTCTGGCTCAATATCAGTAGCTCTCTTTTACCTGCTGAGCTCAAGACGAGTTGCTGCCTCCTGTAATTTCCTCAGTTTATTAAAAATATGTTCATTTGCTTTCCTATAAAATCCATGTTTTGTAGCTAATAGTCTTATTTATTTAGTCCCTGAGTTAGTGGCCTCACATCAGTCTGGAATACTACCACACTGCTTATCATTTGGGTCTCCAGCTGAGTAAGAATGAGCTACTTAAAGGCAGACCCTGGGCTCCTCCATTTTTTTTTTCTTTGCAAAGCTCAGTGATGTTTCTAAATGACTGTGTGAGAGGAGGGAGCAGCTTAAGAATCATTAACCACGTGTTAGGAATCACAGGCCGTGTTCAGGTCTGAGTCTTGGGAATGGGGAGAAAGGTCACGTCCTCCATCCTGAGTGAGGGGCGGAAAACATAGACTTATGGTGTGTTCTGACTAGTTTCAGGTGTGAGGTGTCGGGGAGGGCTGCAGGTGGAGCAATTCAGGCTCCATTTGGAAATACCGCTCTGGACCTGACAAACACATCTGAGAGAATTCACTAAAGAGAAGGATGAGAATAACACCGTTAGAACTTGGGTACAGGAACACAGAAAAAAAAAATGGTTCAAAAGTTTTAACGAAGATTAACAGTATTGTTTGGGTACTACTACAGACAGCCAGTGGGACTTTACGTGTACAGTGTTTCTGGTGGGAACTGAATGTCCAAGTGGCAAAGCCCCTGCACATTTAATTAGGCAACTAAAGAGAAGCTAGAAAGACAACTATTGAACTGGAATAGTCACAAAAATCAAAGGTGATAAGGGAATGATGTTGGGTTTGATCAGTCTGGCGAATAACGACGATGTTCCTTCCTCACTGTTGCATGTAACAGCCAAGAAAAGACTTTGGTAAGGAGATGGTCAGCCACATTGAAAAAAAATTAAAACTGCACCTGAATGAAGTAGAAAAAAACCCATCAGTTGATTGTCCCATTTGACTGAGTGACCTTGTAGAATGAGTGGGGCCGGAGTCGGGGGGCAGGCAGGTGGGGAGAAACCAAGGGCGGACGTGGTGAACATAAAGCACATGCCAAGGGATTTGGCAGAAATGGAAGAAGAAATGTAAGATTTTAACTCAGGTGGTAAAGTAAAAGGATTTCATTGTATTTTAATTTCCTTTGCTTCCCCTGCCCCATTTCTTTTCTTTTTTCACTTGGGGATCGTGGGGTAAGGAAGGGTCCCTACTTTGTCCACAGGTACATGGAAGGTAGGGAGAGTAGAAGGGAAACATGGAAAGGAATATTTGAGCACAAACCCGATTTAATGAAGAGCTCTCCTGGAAGGGTCTCTTGGGTTAAACACAGCTCGGCTGGTGTTAGGGAAGTCCATTCACTGAGCCAGGCTGCCAACAGTTCTTCCTCCAGGGCACGATGCTACTCTGGTGGCCGGAGTCCAGGACTGTAAGGCGGTTTTTGGCCTTAAAGTGGGGATGCTCCAGCGTGTAGAGATCTAATCCTTTCCCTGACCTTTACATACTTTACTTTGTGGTTTTAAGGGAAATGGGCCAAGGCAGCGAATGGGAACACGCCATTCACAGTGGGGAAGCTGTATGCACAGTCTTGATATTTTTAGCATATCTTTGCTAACAGTTTATTTGGAGGATGCAAAGTTGGTATTTGCTTAGGAGCAAACCATGGGGAGTTTATCAAGTGTAACAATAAAATAAAATAATCAAAATCTTCTGTAGAAACTGATATATTTTATTATAAATTGCCTCTGTGAATACTAATTCATAGAGGCTAATATTATCCATCAACTTTTCCATGTGAGACCCCTGAAAAAACAGAGAGTCAACTGTGCTATGTTTTATCTGATTGGCAGCTTTCCTGTAATTAGGTGTCTTTTCTTGTTTAGGGAAAAGTTTCTAAAAATTCGATTCATTATTAAGCAATATACATTAGTATGTACTTTTCTAACTATTTAATGAACTCACTCCAGAATCCACATTTATTTAAAAATGCCCCTTTTTAAAGTTATAATTTAATAACTTAATTCATTCCCACATGTACATATTTGAGTTCTAGCTTCTCCTCAAGCCTAAGAAATGCTTACTGAGTGACTTAAGCCGCTTCCCATAAACAGTTAACACAGTGATTCCACATAATGAAAGCAATCTTCTGCTCTGTACTGAAATCCATTCATGTCCTCAGATTAGGTTTTATATAAAGGAATTCCAAGTTGTTTCATTACTTAGAACTACGTGCATATCTGACCCAGAAAAATGCCTAGAACTTTGTAAAAACATTCAGTTCTTAAGGAAAAGGCAACTGCCCCGTGGCACCTGCATCACTTGCAACGAGATGACCGGGAGTTGACACCACCCGCTGTTTCTGGGTCTGGCCGGTGCGCAAACCCGTTCGATATGCAGAAGTATTTGTCCGGTAACAGGCTTCTGGTCTCACCTCACCTCTAAGCAGATCCATCTATTTGGGGCCATTGCTGTCTGTGGCTGACAGCAGGCCCTAAGCACAAGGCAGCCCATGAACTTGGCGTTCCTGTTATCCCCTTTCTGAAAAACACTCCCCATGTCTTATCTTCTCCATACCCGGGGAACTTCCCTGCAGCTGCCCAGCAAACCCGAGGTGGGAGACGGCCCAGAGGGTAGTGCCCAGTCTCCAGTACGGACGTTTGGGACTCGACCCCAATGACTTGCATAATTCTTTGATGATGAGCTCATTTCGACTTAAATTGTTTTATATCTAATATCAAGTATAAAATAATATATACCATCTAATATTTAAAATTTAAACGTTGACTAACCAAAAACGTATTACCAAGAACTGTCAATTTTACACAGGTATCTGATCCCAAGGTTGTTTAGAACTTTAATGTTTGACAAACAGCCCCCCACAGAAAAAAAAAATCAACAAATAAAGAACTCAACAAAAACACAAAGTTTTCCACTAATTCCAAACTCACTTGCTATGGTTTTTATCATCTTAAAAGTCCCTGTGATTATGCAGTTTTGTTAGAAGTACATCCATGAAATTAGCTAAGAGTAATCTCCTCAGATGTTATTGGTTTTTTGTGTGTGTGTCATCAGCGAATTCAATTCTAACTATGTTCTCTGGGATTTTTGATATTAATACAATTCCTGTTCACTACCCAAGTTACTATGCTTACATGTTGGTGAGGTATACAATTAATATATCGCTGGTTTTAGAAGCCCGTAATGAGTGTTGTGAGAAGTCAGAGGGGAGAACGTATTTTCGGAACATATTTCTTCGGCATACCTGCTTACTCAGAGAACTGTGTCTCAGATATTCTAGTTGTCATGTAAATCATTAGTTCATTTGTTACTTTTTTGGTACAACGGGCAGCCTATTATCTCTTGGAGAATTACTGCCTCTTAGTATTTTTGTAACCATTGGTCATGCAACAGTTTCTTCCTTGACCAGGAAGAATAAAATTGCACTTGGATGATTTCAAACCCATATGAGTTTCAAAAACATCTAAGGCACAAACTTTTATACGTAAATGGAAGTACATTTCAGTGTGTTCAATGTTGCCAATTTTAGAGTAGTTCAGATATTTCAGGGGAAAAAAAAACTGTATACCTTATACCAGTGATTAAATATATTTGCCAACTTCTCAAATTCAAATCTCAATCATTTTTATAGCTCCATCTAATTTTGCATTAATTTAACTTGGATATATTTCATAAGATATAATGCCATTCTTAAAAAGTTCCCTTTATGTTTATAGCATACGAAAAATGCTTTTAAGTGCCATTGATGAAAAGATAGATTCCTTTTGGCTTGGCCCAACCCATCGTCTCCAGCTGGCAATTAAAGGGTTATTTAATCGGAGGAGTTCAGGGTCGGATCAGCATTCCCCAGTGGCGCAGATCTGTAGCCGTGCGTGTGGACGCCAGCTCGGAAGAAACACGTTTGAAGTGGCAGAACTAATCATGCAGAAGCAATCTGTGATTTTCCCTCCCAGCCCAGATAAAGCGGAGCATTACGACATTGGCTGCGCAGAGCAAGGCCAATTTACTGTGAAAAGCCAGCTACAGACCCCGACTTCAAATAGACTTTCATCCTGCGTGGCTAAGCCCGGGATTTACTCTATCGCTCACACTACAGAACGGGCAAAATGAAGTGGACAATTCAATTAGGACGTATCCGGGTGTGTCACCGGTTTTTCTTCCTTTCTCTCTCTCTCTCTCTTTTTTTAACTGTTTCAGAAAATCAGCTTGTAACTAGATCTCAAGATTTCGCCCACCCTGGGAATGAAGCGTAAATGCTTGGTTGTTCATGTGCTGTTCAATAAAGTTTTTTTTTTTTTTTTTAGTGTTTTTAAATTTAATCAGTGAGAATCCACCGGCTACCTTTAACAAGTTGAACACTGATTTTCTTTTATCCCAGTTGATTATATTTGATTTAAAATGAAATGGAAGACCTCTCACAGAAGCAGGCCCCAAAACGTGGGCGCGAAAACAGCACGTTCACGGCATAAAAGGGCTTCTGCGGTTGAGCGTTCGTGCGACGGCCATGCGAATGTGCATCGTCCCGAACACAGGGGATGCCTCCGGAAGCTGCCCCTGCTTCTGTGGTTCTAGATGTAAGGGTCACATAATTTTCGGAAGTGATTACGTTTGTGGGAGCAATCATATAAATTGTTTGGCTAATCACAGTGCATAAACGCACCCCGTTCTCTTCACCATTCTCCTAGCCTACCTCCTTTTCTGGCTGATGTCCAGAGTGGATTATTCTTATGAAAAATGAAACAAGACTGTACTTTAATTAGTGGCTCAAGGATTCAGCCTTCTGGGACATCCGCGTTTCAGAGCATTTAACTTTATTAGGTGCATCTGATGGACTCCTTTGGCCACGATTTATATTGATAATGGTGCCAATCATCAATTATATTCTTAACATCACGAGAGTGGGATGGGACTTGTTCCTGCAAGCTGAGCCAGAGAGAAAATGAAGATCGGATTAAATGTCATTGTTGTTATAGTTCATAATAAAAGTATACATCCAAGCCTCGGGCACTGTAGCTCTACAAATTAATGCACTAGTCAACAGTTCTCTGGATCACATTCTGGTGCTCCTGTTAAGGTTTTGGCAGGGATGGGACTCCATGGTGCTGACGTTTGTTTCTGGAACAATGTCGAAGCACGTCTTCAGTGTTCTCGTCGGCTTCCTGAGATGCTGAGGTGACGCCGAGCTCACGGGTCTCACACTTTACTTGACCCAGTGCTCGACGGCCACGCAGTGCTCCTTCAGCGTGTACGACTCCAGGGAAGGACAGAGTGGAACGCAGCTCTGGGCAAAGTGAGAAATAAGAATACCAGAGATGAGGCGCTCATTTTAAATAGAAGTGTGGAATCATTTACATTCCAATGTTGTGTTTGAAACTCAAACTTGAGATCATGGAAAACAATTATGAGATTTTGTGCCCACAAAGACTAATGTTTCTGCTTAGTAACAGTGAAAAATATTTAAAAATTTAAAGCACATATGGGTAGATTTGCTTTTCATTTTTCAAACTTAAGCATTTTGGATCATTTTCATATTTAACTATTTCCTTTTTGTTGTATAGGACATTTGTCATCTTGGATAACCCTCCATAATTCATAATCTATTGTGAATTCATAAAATAGATAGAACATTTATAATTTATATTATGAATTTCTAAAAATAGTTAGGGTTGGTGGGTTATGAACTCTGTTTCCATTGTACTATAGTATAGCTTAATTTCATTCTATATGATAAATTATAATCCAGTCAATCATTTGCATATACTATATTTTCACAGAATTTTTTTTTTAAATAGAGAGTTTGCCCTGGCTGGTGTAGCTCAGTGGATTGAATGCCAGCCTGGGAATCAAAGGGTCGCTGGTTCGATTCCCAGTCAGGGCACATGCCTGGGTTGTGGGCCAGGTCCCCAGTTGGGGGTGCATAGAGACAACCACACATGGATGTTTCTCTCCCTCTTTCTCCCTCCCTTCCCCTCTCTCTAAAAATTAATAAATAGCATCTTTTAAAAAATAAAAATAAAGAATTTAAATATGGCATCTATTTTGAGTACAACTTTAACAGATGCATATTGTTGTCTAAACGTGTTAGTTGCACACCAAAACAAATGACGTGAACACAGCCTTCGCCGCGTCACATCACACAGCGCTCAGCTCCGTTGCAATCGCTTGGCTAACTTCAAATCACATGGTGGTTGCTTTCACCCCACGAAACTGTGATTTCATTGGTCAGGGTCCTGCTAGACAGAAGTGTTTTTTGGTCTACATAAAGCCAATACATTGGTTACTTCACTGGAAATTTTGGCACAAATATCATAAGCTTTAAAGAATTTTTTCTCCTGTTTACTCTGATTATTATGTCGGAACCTCATCTTGCCTAAGTAGAAACTAAAATATAATATTTTTCTTTCGTGTGTCTTGGAGTAGACTAATTTCTCAGAAAGCAGTTTTCATCCAAACATTTCAGCGTTGCACGTATGAAAGAACTTGAAAAATGTTGTTTGAAATGTACCTGTACAAACTGTTCCTTGAAATTATTTGTGCTTTAAGAATCACTACAATGGCAATTTTATGTTAAATAAAATTACATATGAAATGATATAATAAATTTGAAAGTGCTTTTAAAAGGTAAAAATGCTAAGTGAATGTGAAGCGTTGCTGTTAAAGGGCTATTTCGTTGGACAACAAGGGCAACAGCAAATGCCCTTAATTGAAAAGCCTTTATGTTCGCGTTCAACCACGATCCAAGCACCCCCATCAGGAAGAACATTTTAAGCGCCTTCTTAGGCAGTCTGTTCGACATTTACATTTCGTCTCACCTTAAGGCTTCAGAGTTCAGTGCGTGCGTGTGTTCGGCAAGCAATCTCTACTGCTGCACATATTTTCACATTTGGGTAATCCAATCACGACAGGTTAATACTTTTGATTTAGTGTCCAAGTAAGTTACATCTTCAGGCTTGGTAATTATCAAACAAGTTACGAAAGTATTTCGCTTTCTAACCTGCCATGGCTAAGATGGTTGACTTCCATAATATAGATTAATTACACTTAAAATTGTACACACCCCTTCAGAAGAAATGCATCCCTGAAAGGAGACAGAAATCTGCGACAGAGCCAGCTTTCTGCCCACCGTGGGCAACCTGCAAACCAGCTCGCAAACAGGGCTCTTGTTGTCTGTTCACATTTTGAGGTACAGATTTCTTACAATTTCTTACAATTGAATTGACAGTGAATGGTTTGCCAACAGCACAGCACAGCAAACGAACAAAAATGAGCAAAACGACGTCAGGTGCTCTTCACCCCCACCCCTGCTCCTCTCATCCCAGAGGGTAATCCTCCTCTCAGGGCACCAGGCAGCTGGGGAAAGTCGGAGGCCGCGCTGTGTGCTGGAACGTATCAGGCATGCAATTATTAAAAAAAAAAAAAAAAAGCACACACACACAGAGCAAAATATCTTAAGTGCTTTATGCAAAGCTTTCAGCAGTAGTTGTAAAATTAATAGTCTTGAATAATCAAATAAAAATACAAGCATAGCTATTTTGAGGGTCATCATTTTGCCTACCTGCTCCCATATTTGAGAACAGAAATTTCCAGTGAAAGTTGGGAAAATGAGTCATTAGTTCTGTACAGAAAGGTAAAAAAAGAAGAGGATAAAACATGTTAGTTTATGGGAGAATGGAAAACGAGGAGAGAAGTTGGTATTGACATTGCCTCCTGACTTATTTGTTGGAACTTCGTAAGAGAATTCCTTCCCTTGAATTGAGATATTCAGCTAAGTATGTGCGCGCATGCCTGAGGAAGTTCAATAACCAGAAGAAAAGGTAAGATGGGAATAAAATGATTGGTTGGTTATACCTATAGAAAGCTTATACCATATGATCTCACCTATAAGTGGAACCTCATCAACAAAACAAACAAGCGAGCAAAATAGAACCAGAGGCATGGAAATAAAGGACAAACTGACAGTGACCAGAGGGGAGGGGATGGGGTAACAGGAGAAAGAAGGGGCAGGGTTAAGTCAAGGAATACACGTAAAGGACCCTGGACGAAGACAATGGGGGTGGGGAGGACTGGACGTGGAAGGTGGGGGTGGGTAAGGCAGGGGAGAGTACTGGGGGAAATGGGGACAATTGTAACTGAACAACACTAAAACGTTTTTTAAAAAAATAAAAATAAAAATAAAATCACCTAGGGTAACAGCATTATTCACAGAAGCCCAAAATGGAGGAGTGGGGAGAAAAAGTCCACATACATTAAAAAAAAGAAAAGAAAAAAAATTTGGCACGAGATGTCTAGAATAATAGAATACCAACCCATCAAAATGGAAAGATCCTCATTTCTGAATTTCACTTTTGAACAGCTATAAAATGCAAGTTGTTGGTTGAGGAATACTGATTTTGAGTATTTAGTTGTCTCAGAAATTGTGATGATCCAGAATGATAGGCAAAGAGAAATAAAGCAGAAAGGTGAATAAGCCTGCAAACATACGGTCCTCCTGCAGGTTTTCTTCGGAGAGCTGAGGATTTCTTGGTTTTATCCACAGTGAACGCCCCCTTCCTGGGAGTCATTAAATCCCGAAGCCCCGTGGCCAGGTGGAAATCCTGTCTGCTTCGAGTACATTGAAACCTGGGGTCATGAGTATATTTCAATTCATTATTAAACAGCAGCAGATACTATGGATGTTTGTTCCTTCTTCGAGCTTTTTTCTGCTGCTGACTTGCTGCTATTATTCTGGAAAGCCAGTGTTTCACACCTGAGAACTGTTTAACTCTTGCCCTACAAGTCTCCGAAAGCTCTCCCTCCCCCCCACCCCCATAAAAGGGAGCAACCAGCACCAGCACAGTGGCTGGTGGGGGAGCAAGGATTCACCGCCAGGAGTCTTGGGTTTCTAACCAGAGGCAGGACGGGCACGGACTCGGATGGATTAAACAACGCTGACCGTTTCTGGGGCTCGTGCTGTGTAGTGACGGCGTCTTGGGTGTTGAGAACGGTCTTCTTGGAGTAACGGGTGTTTGTATTTGAAACACGTTGGTTCTGAGACTGACGGTGTGGGCCCGTTGGGAAACAGCAGAGGCCGGTAGGGAGGTAGGCAGGGGGTGTCGGAGGGCCAGGGTTCCAGCTTTGACTTCGCAACATTACACACGGCAGCGGTTTCTCCCCGCCCGGCGGCCCTCTGCACAGCGGGAAGATTTCGTGCCCTCCCGTGCCACCGAGCGGTGAGGTGGGTGCGTGGGACTCCCAGGGCTGTTTAAGATGTCTCACTTACGGTGACGAAACTTTAGGCAGCTCTGCCTCCTCTCTGAGGTATCCCTTGACCTATCAAACCGTCTCTCCCTTTTACCCTCTGCCCTGCCTTCCTTCTTTCCCAGGGATCCTCTTTCAAAGAGCATCCAGGACTGCCCTGCACCGCTGTGCAGGGCGGCTGTGATGCCGGGGCACCGTTCCCAATGGACGTTCACGCAGACATGTGTGTTTGTATGTTTATGCAGACAGACTTCAGGCAGATGGCAGTAAAGCATTTTGCTCTAAAAGTATCTAAATTTACAACGATGTTCCGGCAGCTAGAAATAAAGTATTTGGATGTAGGAGGGTTGTTTTTCTACCGAGCACAAAACCGTTGTTCGGAGCAACCGCGGCCCATCCCAACCGTATTCTACCTGGGTACAGGTCCGCCTTCCTTGGGAAACTGCGCTTCAGGAGGGCAGGGGCCATTTCTCGTCACGGCCTCAGTCCCATCTTTCTGAGGCAGTTTGAAGTGCCCACGGAATTCGTGAAACATTGGAGAGCAGACTCTGCATCGAGATGAGACCGGATGGGGGTGAAGTAGGAAGTGACGGCTCATCTTACGGGTCTAGATTGTATGAAAGTTCTCACGTACATTTATACATGTCATTTTCACATATCACACACATAAGATGATATCATTTGTCATGCCTGCAATATCCCTAACACCCTTACTTTCACAACTTTAAAAAAAAAAATGTTCTTTAAAATAATTTTTCTATCAAGTTTGCCCGTATGTGGAGTTGGTGGTGCAGGCAGTCCATGGGCAGGCTGTAACAGAAATGCCTTCTGAGAAGTAGGAACAGATTTGCTCTCTGAGACCTAAACCATAAATTCATCCAAACAGATATTTTGAAGAGCATCTTAGAAAGAGCCGAGCAAGACCGGCCTTTCGTCCAACGAAAGACACTGACACGTCTACACAAGGAACGCGCCCGTCAGGAGGGGCTCGGCCACCTGTGTAAGGTTAGGGGAAGGACTCCTGGAGGAGTCCACAGGCTGCCTCTCCTGCACCACGGCAGTGCTGTCCAAGCTTGTCTTCTAGGCCCCTGTGTCCCGTCCCCTAAAATCCAGAGCAACCTTTCCAAACGAAAATAAGATGATGTGAAAACTCCCAGGTGAAAACTCCAGTGGCTTTTTCTGGCATTTAGAACCCAGTCGCTGACCGAACCAAGTTCCATGTCGGATGTTCTGATCCCTGTCCCCACCCCCATCGCTCCACACTCCGTCCCCTCCTAGTCTTTCTTCTCCAGACGCCCTGGCCCGCCTGTGTTCTCCAACGATTCTCCGACTTTCACTAGAGATCTTTGCACTAACTGTCCACCTTCCCGGAACGCTCCCTCCGACGGAGACCCCTTCTTCAGCTGTCCGTTTAGACGTCACCTCCTCCAAGGCAGCTTCCGCACGCCACCTAAACAGAAACTCAGTTACTCTCCGTTACATTAATGTGTCGTAATCATCCCCACGACGTGCAGGCATGTATCCCTAGCTGATCTTTTGTTTGTTTACTTGGGGTGCACACTGTCTAGCCAGTCACGAAAACTTGCATGCAATTTTTTTATACAGCAAGGAGCTTGCCAGCTCGTTGCAGAGACAGACAGTCACGCTTGCCTGGAGACCAGAACTGAAGGCAGAAGCGGGGGGTGGGGCCTCCCAGGGATGCCCGGGAATCGGGCAGAGGCCATGGAAGGGGTGGCCTCCTGGAATTCCGGGAGGCTGAATTTTAAGGCAGAGGCAGGTAATCTGTTGGAGCAGAGCTGCACGGCTGGTCTTGGACGAGGCACTAGCTGGGCAATGGGAACCCCACAGGACTTGGAAGAGGCTGTCGAAGCAGAGCCTGAGAGCATGCTCGGCGGGTCCCTGAGCAGAAAGCCCAGGGTCCCTACCTCAAAGAATTTTCCCTGTGAAGCACGCTGCAGCTCGCAAACACGCCCCGAGAAGACAAAAGTAAATCCCAGGAAGCAGGCTGACTTTGGCGCATACTAAACATTGAACTACGAGTCCAACTTCACGTTGTCCTTGCAACTTTTTCATTTGGCCATGCCATGGGTCAAATTCTGCCCTCTTTACTCCGGGTCTCAGGTACTTAGGCAGAGTTTCAAACATATTCGAGCCCAAATCCAAACGTCTTCTCTTGAACCCCATTCCTTGAGCAGGTCTTCCAATCCCTCCCTGCCCCCCCCCCCCCCCCCCAGGCCTCTCTCTCCAGAAACAGCGCGCTGAGGGGGAAGCAAGCAGAAGATCGGCACTTGCGCGCGTGTCTGTGTTGACTCATCCTCACGGTCTCCACGGCGCTGGTGTCTAGCAGCATCTCCAATGGTTCTCAAGTTTAGTTCAACACCTGTCTTGTTTTGTTTTTAATTTTGACTACTGTGAGTTCCGTCTTAGCTGAGATTAAACACAGCAATGGGAAAAAGTTAAAATTACAAGTCAGTCGACTTAAAAATCAGGAACCTAGACAGAAGAAAGTTTGTAATTGCTGGCTGGTAATCCCCGTGGCATGCGGGCCTGGAGCGCGCCAGATCGCTGCGGGGGGATTGTCAGCATGGGAACCGGGGACTTCGGCTTGGGGCGAAGAAGCCGGGCTAAGCTTGTGATTTACGTTGCCACCCATGACTCAAAGAACATCTATTCTTTCCAGTGACAGGTTTTCTCGTTTAAACCATCCGCATGAAAAGGAACATGCCTTTCACTGCCGCATCATTGTTCTGCGGTTTAACTTCTTAACCCTCTTCCTGCTGAAGATTCCTGCGGCCCCCCCAGCCTGTCTGGGGCTTCAGCCTCCAGTTAGAGACCCACCGATAGACAGACGCGGACAAGTGACATTTAGGGGAACAGCCTCTTGTGAGGTGTGCATTCAAATCATTTTAAACTAATTCATATTTTGGATTATTTGGCAAAGGATAAGCTTCTTCTGACAATCTCTAATTAATCAAACATTGTTTTCTGGTGAGCTTCATTTTCCCTTAGGAAAATCAACACCTATTTTAAATCACGATGACTATAATATTTATTCTACCCTAACTTGTTCATTTGAGTAATTTAATGTTATATAGCAGAAAAGCATAAAATTGCTCAGAAAAGTGTACAGTTGTGTTAGTACTTATGATTTAATTTGGTTTATTGTGCTTATGCTGCCACCTTCAAGGGGAATTTTAAAGAAAAATATATGTGATTTTTATATATTTTCACAGAGATAACAAGGCACCCAATATCCTGATCTTATTTATTTACCTATTAACGTACTTAATATAGCTTTATTTCTTCATTCTATAAACCCCCCGCTCAGCTTCTCCTGATGTTAACATCTTACACACCACGGAGCACTTAACAAAATGAAGAAATCATCACGGGCACAATTGTTAGCTAAACTGCAGACCTTTCCTGGAATTTACGCAGCTCTTCCACGTGTCATTAGACATTTGTGCAAACCTGCAGAGCGCACGACACCGAGAACGACCACCGCGGGAACGGAGCGCAGGGTGCGGACTGTTGTGTGGGTGCGGCGGCCGCATCGCAGGGGCACCGTGCTGGCAGGGATGCTGACCGTGGGGGCAGCTGTCTCTGGGAGCTGCAGGGGTGTGCGGGCCCTCTCTGAACCTTCCCCCAAAGTTCGCCAGGAATCTTAAACTGCTCTACAAACCTAAAGTCTTAATTTTTAAAAAAATTACTTGGCTCAATTCGTACGTGTCAGTTTGCAATTCCCCGTAATGTTCCACCTGATACCTGCATCTACCCACCCTTTTGTTAATGCCCTATGTCTTCAGTATTAAGGTTTTATAGACCTTGAAATGGCACAGTGTGAATTCTTCAGTTTTATTCATCTTCTATAGAATTGTTTTGGCAATTTTACTTCCTTTGCATTTCTGTCTAAAATTTAGAATCAGCTATTCTGTATCTGAGATGGTACCCGAGATGTTTGTGTTGCCCTGGCCGTACTGATGAAGCTGGGGGCACATGCCTCTCAATAACGCTGTTCCTCCCAAAATATAGAAGAAGTCTATTTCTCCTCATTTAGGTCTCTAAACAAGACCAGATTTTTTTTTTTCTTGTAAAGATCCTGCACCTATTTTGTTAGATTTATATGGAGGTATTTTATTTTGCTGGGGCTACTGTAAAATTAAAAGAAAATTTGTAACTT